>FXXK01000364.1:160579-224202 GCA_900184695.1 Betula pendula
AACAACTTAGAGTAAAAAGAAGGGATAGCTATGGCTAGCCTTTAAAACCCAATACCCGACTTTTAGAGACAGACCCAAACACCCGACTTCCGGAAAAACACAGAGGGTATTTTCGGTATAATGCCACCCATGACTTAAAAGGCTTCCTCAGTAAGCACATCCCTCTTAGACAAGTTACTGTACACATTAGTAATATACACTAAAAAAAAAGAAAAGTTTGCCAAACACCCTCATTAATGGTTATAAACAGACTTACAAAAAAAAAAAAAAAAGAAATAAAAAAGAATGGTAATAAACAGAGACACGTCATTTTAGCTTTAACTGAGGTGGTCAAGGGGCAGATGAATATATATATATTTTTGTAAGTGGGGCAGATGAATATTGATTTAGGTTGAAACATTACCAAGTACTAGAAGTGCAAAACAGCTTAGGGAAAGACAAAATAAAGAAAAAAAAACTATCATTCTAATTTTATTGTAATTTTAAATCATAAATCACTGCAACTCAAAAGAGGATTATAATTTTTATTTTTACGTTATTTTAGTTGTATAATAGTTGTAAAATAATCTATTGAATAATTTTTTTTTTTATTAAAAACACCTTTAATTTACACCAAGAAAAAAAAAAAAAACCCCTACAAGAGAAGAAGGGTTGGAGCTAATTACACTGTCACTGTAGAGGTGAAAGTCCATCAGTGGTGATTGCTCCAAACACTCCCTCCTCTATGAGCGCTCTCTCTCTCTCTTTCTTTTTGTGTCCCATTAAGAGTTCCTTCATCCTAAACTCACCGTCTTCAATCTCCCCTATGCCATAAGCCTTCGATAGCGGCCATCTCTAGCCTAATCACGGCCCGGGCCGTGATTAGGCTAAGTTTGACCTGCTTGTGAACTACCTGTCATTACGTTTCTTGAAAGTTCGTGCTGTGACAACGGTGCTATGAGTTATATGAGGGACCTACATTAGCCTCCTAAGCCCAATGGGCACTGCACATGAACCTCTTGGATTGGCCGGCCTTCTTCAACTACCATTCCTAGGGTGGCTCCAACCAGTCACAAGGGTGGGTTTTTTTTAAGTCAATTTTTTTTTTTGTAAAATTTTAAAAAGTTGACCGTATTTTCAGTAAAAAAAAAAAAAGTAAATTCTAAATATTTTGATAGTTTATAGGTTTTCAGTTTGGAGAAGCATGTGAGATTAGGGTGATAATTTAGCGGTAAAAAATATTTTACCTAAACAAAAAATTACAAAACATAAAAGACAGAGAAAGAGGGTAGACTATCTAATTATGTGTTATCTTCCCTCTATGTAATCATGGGGTGTGTTTGGGAAAGGTTATGGGTTATGGGTTGTGGGTTGTTGACTTTTGATGTGATATAAAGTAGGGGGAATGTTGTAAATTTTTGTATGGAAAAGTGAAAATTTTTATTTTTTAGTGAAATTTTTTATTTTAATAGTAATAAAAAAATGAAAAAAGTTGTTAAAAAGTGGTTGATGTGATATAAAAAGTGAAAATATTTTTTTTTGGGTTTAGAAAAAGTGATAAATAGTGAAAACCAATAAATAGTAACAACTTTTGCCCAACGTAACCAAGAATTATTTTAAAGAATTTTGTGAAGAATTAAACAGGCGCTGAAAGATAAGCATATGAGACAAAAATGTCCAATTCTGATTAAACATCCATAAAAGTTGAAGGAATTTGGTGTTTGTAAAACAGAGAATGTTGACTTTGGTGCTTATTTCCCTGATCTTATCTTGGAAAATCTTCAGCAATCTTTTGCATAATGGGCAAGAACGTACGTCTGCTTGACTGCTTTTGATGTCAATTTATGGGAATAGTGTTTCAGTAAAAGCTCTTTATAAGGGATATTCAACTTGGCCTTCTTTACTTTTGAAAAAGCATTTGGCAATTGGCATGGAAAAATAAAAAATAAAAAAAAGTACGTGATGTAGGACATACTTTAATCTTTTTATAATAGAGCCGGCGCGAGAGAGAGACATTTATCTGCAAAATAAATGAGTGGACGAGGTGGACAGCAGATATTTTTTCCAGTTGATCAGAAAAAGAGATAAGTGTGGCATTTAAAAGGAGGAGCTCTCATGTTCTCAAGCACTGAAGACCTTTCTTACCAGCAGCATTTCCAGGTTCTTTATTCTCTCATTTCGTATATTGTACTGCTGCTTTTAGAACACGTCTTCTCTCTTCAATCCTATGCATTTTGAAATCATATACTTAGATTGTTATATGAACTGTGTATATATATAATCTTCTACTTCAATTATTTGCTAGCTAATCATTGGAAAATATACTGTGTTATAGTACGTTATACACAGATATAGGTGAAAAAGATGACCTTTAAGAAGTACCAGAAGACTAATTACATATATATATATATTTAAAAAAAAATAATAGAGTACTTAGTAACTCTCGACCCGATCTTCACCGGACCAGGATCCTCTCCGTTCTTTTAAAAATAAGAGTAAAATTATCATTTTACATTAATCCAAACTCATCTTCACCATGGATATATCAAAATTGGAAAACGCTGAGAATTGTGCATGCTTTTGAAATTGCTCTGTGCTCAGGAAAAAAGATGTTTTGTAGATTTTGATTCTATTCTATCATTAGTGATGGTTAATTGTTTGTGTTACAATATTTAGAAAATATATTTTATATTCAGATTTATTTCATACCTGATTTAGTCTAGATATAGTTGTTCACGACTCTTAGCTTCTCTAGAGATCAGTGTAATTCAGTTGAATATACTTCAATATATAAGATGTAGCCCTTAACGGTTTATGGTTGGTTTCTGTTTCGACTAGGAGAAGGAACTGACGGAGAAAGAAGATGGCCTGCCAAGCTGCAAGTCATGTTTCGAAAAAGGGTCTTAAATGCAAAGAGATGGTCATTGACATCCCATTTGTTCTTGAGCCTCCCGCGTGGCCGGAGTGCTGCATCTACAGGGTTCCAAAGAAACTTCGCATGGTAAACAAAGAAGCCTATACTCCTAAGTTAATCACAATCGGCCCTCTTCATAATAATTACTGCAGGGAAGAATTCAGGGACATGGAAATGCAGAAACTGAGATATTTGAGAGAGTTCTGTTATAGGACTGGGAAGAGCCACGAGGATCTTGCACGCATCATTGAAGGGAAAGAAGTAGAAATCCGTCATTGTTATGCGGAGACCTCAGAACTCACCAGTAAAGAGTTTGTAAACATGATTCTATTGGATGGCGTTTTTATAATTGAGCTCTTCGTGAGGACTTTTGAAAAGAAAGAACACGACAAAAAAGAAATGAAAAAGAAAGAACACGAAAAGAAAGAATATGAAGATTATTTATTAAGCAAACCGTGGCTGAGGGATGGTATACAGCATGACTTGCTTCTACTTGAGAATCAGCTTCCTTTTTTTGTTCTTGAGGATTTATATATGTCCGGGGCTGAAGGCCAGCAAATGATCAAGAAACAGAAAGACGACCGCCTGAAAACACTAGTACTCAAGGATACTCACTTTCTTAAGCTTTGCCGCGAGTACTTTTCTAAATATGATCAGCGGCCAAACGACAACATTGATGCAAAAGTAAAACATTTCACAGATTTGCTGAGATATTTTTTCCATCCATCATACCTGAAGGCAAAACCGAAGAAGGCGATTGATCAACTATATAGTGCCACAAAGCTTGATGAGGCAGGAGTGAAATTCAAAAAAGTTAAAGAAAGACACCTACTTGACATACAATTCAATAAAGGTAATGTTAAACTTAGTTAATTTATATTTTAGCACTTTTTCTTAAATGTGAACTTAAACTCATTTTTAATTAGTGAAGTTAAACATGTAAAATATTTTTTTAAAATTAAAAGTAAATTGATAGAGACAAAATTTGAACTTGGGACTTTTGACTTGAATACTACGTTCTTATTTTAAAAGCTTAAAATAATAAAAAATAATTAATTTAATCATTTAATTTATATTTTAACAGGTATGTGCTTAAACTACTGTCCGTACTTGAATTGCTCATGGCTCTTGAATTGCCTACCATGCTTGAAATGCTTATTCTTCTTGGAGCGGATGCAACCCTTCTTGGAGCTCCCTACCTTTGAAGTAGGCCACGAAACAAATTGTGTTTTCCGAAACATCATGGCCTTGGAGCAGTGTCATTATCCAAACGAGGCTTACATCTGCAATTACATTCTGCTGTTGGATTGTCTTATAAACACTGAAAAAGATGTGGATTTACTGGTCGAGAAAAAGGTTATTCTTAACCAGCTTGGCAGCCATGAAGCATTGGCGAGACTGGTTAACAAACTTGGCCATCAAATAGTAGCAGAAGATTCTTGTTACTTTGAACTCAGTGAAAAGCTTAATGAGCACTACGAAGACTTCTGGAATCGAAATATGGCCACCTTGACAACAACATATTTCCGTGACATTTGGAGAGGCACTGCAACGATTGTCGGAATTATCTTCTTGCTATTAACTTTCTGGAATATCTTCCTAAGGCATTTCGTGAAAATGCCTCGCTTTCGTAATAATTAAAGTTTGCTTTGCTTTGAGTTGTTTCAAATTTTCCAAGGTTCAAAAGTTGTTCCATGGCATCTATGGAGATCAGTCTGTATTTTCAGCTAGTAAAGTTAATTTGTGTCACCGTTTACAAATAACAAGGTTTTATCGTCTATAACTTTACATCATGTTTGGTGCTGATAAGGTGTTTATAAATAATAATGTAAGATTAATTTTTCATCTTTTCATAAGCCAAAACAACCCAATTATTGTCGTTTTCAACTCGCATATTCCTTTCTCCAAAAAGTGAAAGCAACTAATTATTAGGGAGAGCTTTGTCATATGGGTCAACACCTAATTAGACAAGATAAGGTACCCCTAGGGTAACCTTTTTTCAAATAAAATAAAAAAATGTTGTACAACACTTAAAAAGTCGAAAAGGAAAAAACGAAAGTGATAGAACTGAATAAGAAAGATGGATAGAGCATTTTTATTTGGCTCTTTAAATATGAATTTTTTACTTTAAAGAGTTAAAATTAATTTTATATTTTTTTTTTAATAAAATATTATTTTTCTTTAATTTTTTTTTAAAAATATTATATTTAAATAAAAAAATAAAAGTATATTTCTAGTTTAAGGAGTCGGATATAGATGATTAAAAAAATCAATAATTAAAATAAGCAAAAATAATTTTATTTTCAAAAAATAAAAAAAAGTAAAAAAACCAAATGAAAACGCTCTTAAAAGCAATGTCTAATAAGATACCTTATTAAAGTACTTGCACCGAGAGAAAACCATAATGCTAAGAGCTCACTCTTTTCTTGTTCCATGGCAGATGTGGGATTTATCCCATTTTCTTTTCTACACAACACCCGAGAAGTAATAAAAAAGGAAAAAAAACAGCACTTGAATATAAGAAAATAGTAATGATACGTATTACCTTATAAATCAAAACAATATATGGTTCTAATAACGTGTTTAGAAATAATAACGTAAGATTAATTTTCATCTTCCATAAGCCAAAACAACCTTATAATTGTCGCTTTCTCTTGTGCATATTACCTTCTCCAAAAAGTGAAAGCAGCTAATTAATTATTGGGGGCCCTTGATTTGAAGCATTTGATAGTAACATGCATTACTGAGCAATAGATGAAAAAGAGGAGCAGCTTTAGTTAGAGCAATTAGGAGCGCACACGTGTACCTCGATCATTGAAGGACTGTCTAGCTGGAGAGTGGCCAATACAAGTGGATGTGCTAATGAGTAATGTCTGTCTTTTTCTAAGCAAAAGTTAAAAACATCAAAAAATTAACAACGAGGCGAACGATCACATACGGGGGGGATCGTTGAAGATGTCGGAAAAGAAGATTTTAGGAGGTAAATTAAGCACCGCTGTGTAGTGGGTCACAAAGACAGATAAACACAAAAAGTATAATTCTTTCCAAAATCACGAACCAATCAAGAATTTGAAGTACTTCTTATTGATAATTGAAAAAATATCAGAGTATACTAAAAGCATTTTAACATAGCATAACATAACTTAAACATAGTTGTTGGGATGAAATATCCCTTTTTACTATGGGCCCACATGCTTGACACGTGTAGGGCCAAAATACAATTCTGACAAAAGTCAGATCTCTTTATATAGAAGGAGAGAGACCATTTCACGGGGACTTTTTGGACTCCTGGACTTCTTCACTTCTCTCTCTCTCTCTCAGACAGAAGCTCCCCATGAGAGCTCTGGCTCTCCCTAGAGAGCCCCCATTTATTTCCTTCATTCTATATACGTATGTTAACTTAAGCATCAGAGGGTCTTCGGCTCTGGCCGGGGACATTCTGATGATTCGTTATTTTGCAGATATATCATTCTCAGGCCAGGGAAGTCTTCTCCTAACTCAACCATACAGTGACTGTTGGGGTCGTCGGCTCATTGAAGAAGATGACCTAAAAATAGCACCAACAACAGTCTTCCAGTGTTTCGGCCAAAAACCGCTCATCAAGTTAGATATTAAATACTACCAATCTAAAACTCTTCAAATATTACAAACCAAGTCTAAACATCAATAAAAGCAAAAGATAATTGAGCTAATGATTGATCAAAAGATTATAATACAACTGATAGTAACTCCATAGAAACCCCAAAAACATATCATGAAAAAGATAAATATAAAATATTTATATAAAACGGCTACTCCATAGAATAAAAAAGATAAATCGGCTACTTCGAGAGAGCCGTGATCTCCAATAACTATTTTGAGGGAACCTTGACATCCAAAACATAGTAAACTGTATTATAAAATAATATTCAACTTATACATTATTATTGATAGTTTCTCCTTTAAATAGAAGAACCAATTACATAAGAGACCAATTAGGTCTTTACTTATAAGACTAGGACTCTGACTCTAATAAGGAAAGAATGTGAATTAGAGATCTATTCTTTATTGGAAGATCTAATAAAGGATCCTATTTTATAAAACTTATAACACATATATTTTGGTAACGAAGTTGAAACCACTTAAAAAGCTTTTTTAAGAGTAAAACCACTCTAGGGCAGTCAAACCCAGAAAATCAATCAACTATAAAAGAATGAGAAATTACAATGTGTTCATACTTACAAAACATTTGTAAGAGGCATATTCTTGTATTAGACAAGTGACCTGCTTCCCTGCTACCCGCCAACCCGTTTTGCTACCCCTAGGTGTGTCTAAACTGAAAATTGAACAAGAGTTGGAACGAGGCTCTCGAGAGTAACTTCAAATACATCCGTTCGAACTGCGCACTTAGGACGAGCATTAGAACGATACTCTCTAGAACACTTTCAAAAATACTCGTTCGAACTGAACTTAGAACGGAGAATGAAATAGAGCTCTCTGGAACTTCTTCAACAATATCCGTTCAAAGTGAAAATAGGACGGAAGATAGAATGGAGCTCTCTGGAGTTCTCTATATGTAGCCGTTCGAACTTGACTTAGAACGAGAAATAGAACGGAGCTTCGTGACTTCCTTTCATTGGAATTGACAAATGTCCGTTCGAACTAAGACCAAGAAAAATCAAAATTACATGTAAAATTCGAAACACATTGTTTATTACGCTTCAAATTTCATAATTTATTTTGGAGAACCGAATTAGCCAATCCAAAAACTAACATTTTGGAATATCCTCCTCAACCATTTCCTGAAAATGCCTCTCAACTTCTCTCCCTCTAGTACTAATTGAAGTTGCTTTGCTTTGAGTCGTTTTTATTTTTCAACTTTTCCAAGGTTCAAACGTTGTTCCATGGCATCTATGGAGAGTCAGTATTTTGAGCTAGTAAAGTTAATTTGTATAACCATTTACAAATAAGAAGGTTTTATCCACTGTAATTTTACATCATGAATGGTGCTAATAACTTATTTTAAAATAATAACATAAGATTAATTTTAGAAAAACTTCACCAAACCCCCCTATCTTTCAATTTTTCTTAATTTCATCACTCCGTTAGGATTTTTTGTTAAATCCTAACGGAAGGGTGTCAAAATTCTCAAAATACTCATTCTTTTTTTTTTTTTTAGAGAAAAGGGAAAAAGGAAAACAATTACAAAGATTTATGCATTGGTCAGGATTTAACCAAATTTGTAAAAATACACAGGCCTGAATCTATGAATTATATATATATGGGTATTTTGAAAATTTTGACAAGATTTAATAAAAAATTATAATGAGGTGAAATTGAAAAAAATTGAAAGATTGATACACTAAATAAAGAATTCACTTAACCCTACAAAATCATACGTAGGGCTAAGTGTACAAAAGCTTACCAGATCCAAAGTTGGACAACACTTGAACAAGAGAGAGAGAGAGAGAGAGAGAGAGAGAGAGAGGGGATTGTGGCGTTGAGTGAAAAATTATAAACTTTTCTAGAAAATCCAAATGAACTATGATAAATAGAAATACTGAGACTTACCTAGTATAACGTCTCAAAAATTTAACTAACTCGTAATTAAATTCTTGGTTCACCTCCCAGTCTCAACTGTCCAAATTAAGACTTAGGGATACCTTCATTTTTTTTGAAAAGAGAATGTGTAAGACATCGGCTTGAAAATCATCATGTTCATAGGATTAAATCATTCAAACTTGGTTAATCCATGGTAATTTGTCCGTAGGGTATTCAAATCACTTAATTAGTAACTGTCTGAATTCACTACTTAACAATTTATAAGAGTAAACAACAGAATAGTTGATTTGAGTACATAAGTAGTAAACAATTTTATTATAAATAAATAAGGCGTAGAGTTTTTACATCTAGAAGATCAAATTTGAGTATAACAACTGTTGTTTCAACTTCGTAATCCTAGTGAGACTCCTAAGCGGTCAAATCCTAAGGGTTCGTAAATACCGAAGAATTTACGGGGAATGAAATAACTGAGTAAGTTCATTCACTTAGTAAGCAAAATGGTATGAAACTGATTTATGAAATAAACCTTAAGTAGAGTTATAAAATTTATATTTGTAACATAGGGTTTTCACAAATGATGTGCGTTATCCCTGTTATTATGTCATTTAGAAAAAAAGATAGTAATTTTTTTATTTAAAAAATGATGGCATAATTCCGGTGATCGAGCACTAGGATTTTAATGCATAAAATCATGCTATACATATAGTATATTATGTCATATGTTAAAAATATGATCTACCCGAGACATTATCCCCTCTCAGTAGGGTTTGCACGTCTTGAAGTACTTCTGGTACAACTTTGGTGCCCCAAACATTGTACAAACATACTGTCTTATACTAGCAGTCCGACCTTGGATGGCTCACACTGACTAGTAAAGCTGTAACTAGTGACTCACTCAAATAATGATGTATTGTCATAAACTTAATCATTGGATCCAAGACCTTCTTCATAAAAGAAAACTCTTTAACTATAGAATCAATCCGTAATAATAGAAAATTCATGGCCATTATTCCGTTTCAAGACAGTGCAACCATATCATACGATGCAAGCATTGTTTATTTATTTACAAAATATGAGTATAAACATTTAATCATGTTATTTACTTACCTCGATTACTTATCCGATGCCATAGACATTTCGTACTCCTACTTACTGCGAAAATAACCCAACAATAAGCTAAGAACATTATCATCTATTAATCGTGGAGTATGTGTGCCTTTTGCCTTTAAGAATCCTAATTTGGGTATTTTTGATCACCATCGAACGTTTGACATGATTATCGAACATTCGTTCTTGAAGATTGAACGTTCGATCAAGAATAGTGGAACATTCGATTGAAGGTCAAATGCTTAAATGCTTAAAAACTCATACCAAATCTAACCACGACTACATCTAGACGTAAAACAGTGTCTAGTAACATAACAAACATGTCTCTTAGGAGATAAAACGTAAAATCATGCATAAACTAAAAATCATTTTGGATTTTAACACCTTTGATCATAAAAGATTTTAAACTTTAACATACCCTTTTAAAGCTTGTAATATGCTTAGTAATAACATAATCAGTGAGAATAAACATGAATGAAAATGTTTAGGATCAAAGATTACCTTGAGGAAAATGGATTTCTCCAAGAAGGCTTATTCTTTCAAAAATATCTTTTTCTAATTCAAAATTTCATGTTTAGAAGGCTTGGTGTGATTTGTGAAGAAGGGAGATGGCCTATTTATAAGGGTGGAGTGGTTCCAAACTCAAAAAGTGATTTTCAGACACCATCGAACGTTGGATGTACGATTTCATCGAACGTTTGATGTACTGTACTGACACCTGTTCTGAGTATGTGTAGGCTTGCAGAGAACATGACTGTATTATTCATCGAACATTTGATGATATCCATTGAACGTTTGATGATTGTCTTTTTCTTAAAATATTATTTTAATACTTTATAAAATGAGTGTGTATTTTTAATTAAAATTTTTGGTCAAATATTTTGAGAAATTCCTTTTAAATATTTTTGGGGCATTACACCTAGCTTCGCAAGAGCAACCTAGGTGACTCGAGCAAGCCAACGGGGCTCAACCTAGGCAGAATTGTGACAATTAGCGGCTGTGCAACCACCAAAGTCGGCGACCGATTCTACCTAAACCAAAAACCACCTTCTTTGGCGGTGGAAAGCACTGGAGCTGATGGGAAGGAATAGCCGCCAATGAAGCCATGAGCATGCTCCAACCTTCGCACATCATTCTTTTTCTCAACCTTTTCCTGAATGTTTTATTTTAGGTTTTGGCGGAGAGGTTAAATATTTGAAATTCAAATGTTAAAAACGTGGCATGTGTTTGGATCCTCAGATGAAATGGACGGATGTGATTTGAAAATTTGAGAAACTCAAATTCTCTTAGAATTTGAGGGGATCCGAATCCATCGTACAAACTTTACAATCCGACTAGGCTGACCATTGACCAATGGTACTTCTATACTCAGTTCAACGGGCTGTGCTTGCCTTATGAACTTCTCGTCCTGTATATCAACTCCTTCCACTTGAAGTGTTTGTTTCCCATTGGGTTCTTCTTTGATGGAAATATTATAGCACTTCCGCACAGCAGCCCGACCTATACCCCTTTACTTCGCCTACTCCATTTTCAGTCGAGAATTTCATTTTCAAAAAACGGGTTGATATGATAGTATTCAAACGATTATATATGGACCTTAAGGTTCTGTAAATGCTTTATGAGTTCCTCATATTTAGCATTCAAATCTTTAATGCAACTATCTACATCAGTGGTTTCGAAATGATCTATGTTAGTACTGTTTTTGGGGCATTTCTTCTATTGAACCAACAACCTTAACAATTATTGAATAGTTGTTTTGGGGTAGGACTTCCCTGGTATGATAATAATGGGGTTCCTACAAAAACAGAAAAGTCATCAAAGGGTCCTTGGTCGGAGCCGAAGACACTTTGATGCTTAAGTTAGCATGCTTGCTTTCGGAGTATGAAAATGTTTTGGATTTTTAGAGAACCTAAGAGAGAGGTCGACTAGAGTCATTTCTGACTTCTCTTTTTTGTTTTTTTTTTTTTTCTCCTTTGGCTCTACTTTGTTCACATATATATACTGACGAGGCCTTTAATGAAACTGATCTTTGCCCCGACAATTCTTGAGATTATGGGCTTGATGTGACCGTGGACATGATTGGTGCCACGCGTCAGCAGGGATTGATCCTCGTACCCATGTGTAAGGCTTGGGATGGAGCTCAAGGCTGATTGAGACTGACGTAACGTGTACTTTTCCTGACATTTGGTGGCTCAAAGAATGGTGAGTTGACTACACTGGGCCCCACTTGCTAACACTTATTTATTATGGATAATCGATGGGCGATTGCTGTTTTCAATCGTGAAAGATGGAGCGAAGGTTGGGGCCTTGCTGCACTAGGATATTTACATTATGGGCTAGATGGGTTAAGTTCCTTCAAGGGAGGCAAATCGTTGTTTGTTACAGACTAGCAAACGGAGCAGATCTAGGGGTTATTAATTTGAGTGGTGTTACTGGGATTTATTGTGTAGTGACTTGGTCTTCATCAAGTCAACGTAGGATTTCTCTTCTTTCCTTTTATTTCCTGTGGCTCTCCTTTCCTCTCTTGGTTGTGTTGTCCTAATCCTAGCCAAGTTTGGACTTGATTTTTTAACAGACTTTGATCACTATTAAAGGGGTGCAACCCTTTTGTGAAATAAGTGCATCAAGCCAAGGTTAATGTGTAATTCACGGCAGTGAGTGTGAGAGAGAGAGGAGAAAAAGAAAGGGAGAGAGAAAAAGAGAGGTGGAGAACGCATGGTGTAGTGCGTAGGGAGAAGAAAAATTGCAGAGTTCCAATTGTTATTTTTTCCTTTGCTGTGTGAGGGTGAGATGCGGGTGTATTAGGGCTTTGGGTTTTGAGTGATTTTTCTCCTTGTTACTTTTGTACTCCATCTTTTGATAGTGAATTTTTCTGGGTCGTCTCCAACAGTAGATGTAGGCTTGTTAAGCTAAACCACTTAAATATTGGTGTCGTGTGTGATTGTTTTTTGCTTTTTTCTTATTATTCGCATTTCACGGGTCTTTAAGAAAATAAGATATATTTCTTAACAGGATTGTTATGCTGAGTTCCGCCGGGGATTATGGGAGGTGGAAAAGAGAATGATGGTGGAGTAACATGCGAGATGTTTGGAGGAGGAACTGGTAGATTTTGTTGAATGGTATTAGCAGGATCCGGATTACTTTGCTGGGTTCCAACAGGAGGTGTCGGAGGTAGAAATGGAAATGTTGGCGGAGGAGGTTAGGAGGTGTTTTGAGGAGGAACTGGTGGATTTGTTTTGAGTAGCATTACCTGGATTCTTCTGTTGAGTCGGTGGTAGCATTGTTGAAGTGCTAATATATATTATCTAGCAACGCTTTTTCAAAAAATGCTGCAAATTTTTGTAAATTTTTTGAAAAATAATATTTTTCAAATGCAAAGAATGTAAGCCAATGATAGAATACCAGATTTTTTAACAACATAGTATCAGGGACAAAAACTACTCTAGTTGTCCGTTACACTGAAAATGAATAACGATATCTTTAGATCATTAAATGTTTCAATTGCATGCAATATACTGGCAAAAAGTAATAAACTAAACCAGATTATGAGCTTCCAACAAATTCATTTATGCTATTCAATGTAATGTATATATAATGTCACACACCTCTAATTGAATGATTTTCAACAAACCAGATTGTAACACAACTTAAAAATCATTAGTTCAATCGAATTTAGTACTTTACTTTTACTTTTACTTTTTCTTTTTCTTTTTCTTTTTCTTTTTCTCCCCCCTCTTTCGTATCTAGATAAGATCTAGATGCAATATAAAAAAACACAAAAAACAAAAAAAAAAGAAAAAAGAAAAAAGAAAAAGAAAAAGATATAGATCTCTTTTTCCCTTCTCTCTACAAGTCCCCGTTCCCAAAGCCTCTCTCTCTCTCTCCCCTGCACCCACCAGCGTTCACTTTGCCAAAACCCATCCTTCTTCAAAATGGCAACCACCACCATTTACACTCAGAATCAACAACCCAATCATTCCCAAGACACGCACCATTCTCTTCACAAACAGCTTTTTGAATTTCATTCGATCTCTTTCTCACTAAGCAGGTGCCATTAATATGTTGATTAATTAGTAATAACCAAGTTGCGCTTTTTTATCTAGGCGTAATTAAGCATCTTGCACTTTAAAATGACAACGTAGTTCTTATGCATGAGCGCTTTCGTTATCCAATCGTTTCTTCAAATTCGTCGACTACTGACCACTTCTGCACACTGAGGTTTACAAGCAACAGTTTTGGAAGACAGCCCGTCCAGCCCCGTAAGTAACTACTTCATCTTTTACATCAAATTTTGCGTTTGTATAAACTAATTATCTCATTATAAGGTTTTCAGTTTACTAGGTGAGTAAGGAGAAAATAATTAAATCCACTATTTTTATGAGAATGGTTACGTTGGTAGGATTTGTTTTCATTAGAGTTTTAGACGCTTAAAATTTTTAAGAAATTTTTAAATTTTTTCTTGACCCATTTAAGAAAAAACAATATTAATTTCTAAAATTCTAACCGTCATGTATACTTTCTAATATCTCATTAAAGAGAAATTTAGCATTTTCTATCCATTTGCTATTCATATTTATTTTAAATTTATGACTAAGAGCATTTTTATCCGGCTCCCAATTTTTATTCTCAAAGTAGAGAATAAAATCAATTTTTCCTACTTTAGACAGTAATTTTTTCTAAACACCTACATTCGGCTCCCTACTTTAAAGATCCAATTTGACTTATTCATTTAAATATTAATATTTTAAATTTTTTTTAATTCTTTCTCTAATATTCATATATTTTTTAAAATGAGTCTTTTTTTTTTTGTTTTGTTTTGTTTTTTAAAAAAGTAACGGTCACAAAGGTTGCTATTAATTAACATGGGACTTGCCACTAATGGTCATATTTTTTGAGGCTAGATAAATTAACATGGGATATAAAAAAAGTTGTGATAGTACCCAATAGTGCGAGAAACTAATATTGGAAAAATTTAAAAAGTAAGTAAGAGAAATTAATATTTTATTATAAAAAATAAGAGTAGGAAGTGAAATAACTCTCTACCATTTCATGCTCCTTACTTTTTTCCTCAAAATAAAAAACCAGATGTGAGCAATAAAATGATCAAAAATCCATTTTGGCTCCCTATTATAGAGATATCTGTATAGTAGGGAGCGAGATGAGAATGCTCTTAGAGCATCTCCAGCAGATTAGCTAAGTAATGTGTAGTTTAACTAGTTAAAAAGCAATCTTTAACATTTTAGCTACTAATTTTTTATTACAATTCCAACAAATTATTTTTTCTACTCTTTATTTTTTTTTAAATATTATTATTTAATCTTTATTATTACTAGCATATAACCCGCGCAATGCGCGGGTGTGTTTTTTCATTTTATAAGTAAGAATTTTTGATATTGTTGGTGTGATGCCTATTAAATTTATTCCACAGACTTTGCATAAACATGTAATTAATATCTCCTGCAATATTAAGTATTTCAAAAAGTAAAATAGATGATACGATATTAACGGTCTTATAGGTTAAGATTAAGATCGTAAGACTACACTTAATTAGGGGCTCATACCTTTGTCTCTAGTTTCCATTTCATTTGTTTTATTTCATCAATTCTCTTTCTGTCCTGCAAAGTAAGTTCTTTGTCTAGGATTATTGGTGGTCATTGTATCTTCAATTTCTTAACTTATGCTATCATGATGTTGTTTAACCTATTCATTAAATTTTTTTTGGGTTAGTTTTTCAATTTTTTTTTTTTTAGTAAAAAAAATATAATGTGTTAGTATTTGTACGGACTTTGGCAACTTCAAGAATTTGAAGGTTGATGTACACCCTTATTGCACTTGTTGATGATAAGCCAATAAATAATTAAGGTCAATATCCATTTCATAGTTTCTTGTAGGTTTGAAGAAAAATACATTTTTGGCCTTTGTGTTGGATATTTGGAACCCCTCCTGCCTTAATTCTTGAAATTTATCCTTGAAATTTCAAGTAGGATTCCGCATGGTAACTGGTAAGTCCTTAAAAATATCTTGGGTTCAACTTGACAAATTATTTATTAACTTTTCATTTTTAACATTAAAGTGTCACGATTTTTAATTGGCAAACAATTGGCTTTAAATTGAAGTAAAAGAAAAAAAAAAAAAAGAAGTGTCAAGCCTTAAATAAATAAACTATCAATTAATCAACTCCCCAAAACAGTTGTCTTCCTTTCCTCTTAATTTATTTGGTTTTTGTCATAACTCTAGTAACAACATCCTTAATTCCTTTCGCACCATCAAGTCAAATTTCAGAATATAGTCTGAGGGTCAAAATTCCAGTCCAAAACGTGCGTGGAATAGGGCCTTCCCCTGGTCCAATATTATTGACCTCTTATCCGCCAAAACGCCCCGTTTGCAGATAAATTTGGGACCACACGTTTTTTTGACTCAAGCCTTATCTGTTCTTTTTCTTTACTTTTCTTCTCATTCAAACGACATCTCCCTTTTTCTTCCTTCTGAAACACAGCTTACTTTTCTTCTCATTCAAACGCCAACTTCATCTCCCTTCTTCTTGAAACACACCTTATCTTCTCAATCCGCATCGTCGTCCGCGTCGTTCAAATCTCCGGGACAAGATTCGCCGCCAGGTAGGAAGAGCAGCGAGGTGGCCCCTGGTGCTTGAGGGAAAATCCTCTCAGTGGAGTCGAATGCCTTGGCAGAGAAGAGCTCCATGGATAGGCCATCGGAATTGTATTTAAAAGTAAGACTTTTTGAATTTGATTCCGGTTTGATACCGGCTTTAATGTATTAGATCTTCTTGAAGTTCCTAAGGTTTCCTAAGTTTCAGTGTTTTCTCTTCTTTTTCTTTCAATGTTTTTCTCAGTGTTTCAGTTTGGTTTTTGCTTTATGGGAAAATACAAAGTCATAAAACGTAGAGATACGAATGCATAATTTAAAACACAGAAATACTAACCGGCGAGAAAGAGATATGGCGCAGACAGGTGGAGACGGGTGCGTAGAATTGCAATGGGGATTGGGAGTTTTATAGAGACGGGTGGAGATAGAGTCCGAGAGAGTGCTTGGTTTCAGAGAGGAGTGGGAAAGGAGAGAGTCCAATGCATAATTTAAAACACAGAAATACTAACCGGCGAGAAAGAGATATGGCGCAGACAGGTGGAGACGGGTGCGTAGAATTGCAATGGGGATTGGAGTTTTATAGAGACGGGTGGAGATAGAGTCCGATGGGGATTGGGAGTTTTATAGAGACGGGTGGAGATAGAGTCCGAGAGAGTCTTGGTTTCAGAGGAGGTGGGAAAGAGAGAGAGTCCAATGCATAATTTAAAACACAGAAATACTAACCGGCGAGAAAGAGATATGGCGCAGGCAGGTGGAGACGGGTGCGTAGAATTGCAATGGGGATTGGGAGTTTTATAGAGACGGGTGGAGATAGAGTCCGAGAGAGTCTTGGTTTCAGAGGAGGTGGGAAAGAGAGAGAGTCCCTGCGGAGAGAGGATTTCGGTTCAAATTGAAAGTTAACTTAAATCACCGGTTCATACCGGTTCAGACTAAACCGGTACCGATTCGGTTTGTAAAATCATGAGTTACAATTTCGGTTTTTAACTTAATAAATATGGGTTTGTGCCACGTGTCGCAATTCTATGTATTTTTATGTGTGATTCAGCAATTATATATATATAGATTAATTTTTCATTTCTCTCTCTCACACCGCGCCTACCCACCCCCTTTCCTGAGATTCTTCTTCTTCCCAAATCACCTTTCCCATTTCTCTCTCTCACCACGCCTACCCACCCCCCTCTCCTGATTCTTCTTCTTCCCAAATCCCCTTTCCCATTTCTCTCTCTCTCACCACGCCTACCCACCCCCTCTACTGATTCTTCTTCTTCCAAAATCTCCTTTCCCTTTGTCTTCCACACCTAGAGAAACCAAAAAGAGCCATGGTTTTTCATCTTCCCAAATCCCCATTCTGTGTTTTACTCGTCACACCGAGAGAAACCAAAAAAGAGAGAAATCGCAGGCGGAAGGTATGTTTTCTGATTTGTGGGGAGTTTCTTGTGGTTGAGTTTTGATGGGATTGATGGTTTTGGTTGTGGATGATTTTGGTGGGTTATGGATGATTTTGGTGGGTTGGGGATGATTTTGTTTGTCAGTAAGAAGAGGAGGGAGACGATTCCGGAGGTGGTGGAGCCAGAGCATGTAGCGGAGGAGGCCGAGCAATTCATCAAAAAATCCATGTGTGTTTGGTGAAGGGAGATGGGGAAGATCCATGTGGGTTGGGACAGAGCGAGAGAGCAAAGGGGTTGGGTTCGGTGAACGGAGAGAGAGAGAAGGAAGTGAGAAAACATTAAACAAATGCTATAGCGTGCTAATGTGAATAGCACCAAATTATTATTTATTGTAGCATTTATTAGCAAAAATTGTGATTAAGTTATTTTGGAGTTAATTTGCTGGAGAAGAAAATAAACACATAATAACTATATTTAGTTATTATGAGCTCTTTAATTAATTTGTTGGAGATGCTTTTACAATTAGTTTTTCAGATTCAATGATAAAATTTTTTTGAACAAAAATAGATGAAAGATGAAGGCAAGACAGGTCTCCTTATTTAAACCCAGGGGTGGAGCCATTTGGGCTTTTGGGGCTGTGTCAAAATTTTAAAATTATTCCAAAATTTTTTAATTTTTTAAAAATATATTCTTAAAAATTTATTTTTAACTCCTCAATTTTTTTTTTCTTTTTAGATTTACCCCAAACCTAAAATTCTAGCTGTGCCCTGTTCAAACGTGATATTAAAGTTTTGCACTAAGAAATAGAAGTTAAGTTAATTACTTAACAGTAAAAAAAGAAAATGTGCTTTTGGTTAAAAAATGACCTAATAATATTTTTATATGATACATAGAGCTAGACTCATAACTCGATTGCATCAAACAATTTGAAATGAGAAGAAAAAATTGAGCGAAGAAGATTGGGTAAAACCATAGCCATAAAAGCGGACGAGTACAATGCTCTTTTTGACAAGCATAATGTCTAATTCAAAACTGAATTTCGTGTTCCTGTGCGATCATTAGATTTACTTACCAAAAAAAAAAAAAATCTTCTTTGATTCGATAGGCTTTTTAAGCGATTTTCTTGTTCATCGTTCTTAAAATTAGTAGTCATTTTCAATTAGATGTTAATGATTTTTTTTTTATTATTATTTTTTGCGCTTTTTCACCCATAAGGACATTTTATGTAACGGTTTGAAGTTGGTTTTTCCCAACAAATATTTTTCATCAGGAAAAAAAAAAGTACAGAATGATTAAACATCAGTACTTAAGCCAATCTCCCTTTTATTGTCTTTCATTATATACTAACACCATTTGGATATATATACTGACAGATTAAACATGGAAGTAATGGATGCCTTGAGTTCAGCTGTTCTTGAAGTTCTTAACAAAGATAATTATGTGGATTGGAGTATTCGAGTACAAACCTATTTGATGGCTCAAGATCTTTGGGACACCGTTGAAGCAACCGCCGAACCTCCTAAGCAAGAAGATGATGAAGCTGCTTTTATGTCTTGGAGCGAGAAAAATTCAATGGCTTTACAAGTGATCCATAATTCATGTGGGCCGGACACATTATCTGAGATTAGGGAGATTAGTTATGCTAAAGTTGCATGGAATAGTTTGGCAGAAAAGTACAACCTCCCTAAAAAGACTAGCTCAGGTCTTTCTCTATTAGAATATAAACTAAATAAATTCTTCTATTTCTATAAGCTTAAACTTTTAGAATAAGTAGCAAAGGTCTTTAGTTCAAACTTTATTTCTGTTGGGTCTTCCTTATTCAAGAAGAGTTTGGATTTATACGTTAGAAGAGTGTTAGAATATAAATTAAATAATTAACTTTATTTTGCATGCAGGTGTTCTTCCAGTTCTTGAGAAAGATAATTATGTGGATTGGAGTGTTCAAGTTAAAAACTATTTGATGGCCCATGATCTTTGGGACATAGTGGAAGCAACCACAGAACATCCTAGGCGAGAAGATGATGAAGTTGCTTTTAAGGCTTGGAGCAAGAAGAACTTCATGGCCTTACATGTGATCCAAATTTCATGTGGAAAGGACACATTTTCTAGTATTAAAAAAGTTAGTACTGCAAAAATTGCTTGGGATACTTTGGCAGCAAAGCATAACATCCCTGAAAGTTCTAACTCAGGTTCCTCTCTCTCTCTCTCTCCGATGCAACAATGGCTATTGCCATGACAAGTAGTGCAAAAAATCAGGAATAATATTTAAAACTACAAGCGAAAGAATAATGAACATGTATAAAAAAAAAATTGGATGAATTATGAATATATTTATATATGTATCTTGTTAAAGAAGGTCTTGTAATTGAATGATAATTCCTTTAATGATTAGCGCTTGGGGGTTCACCATGCAGATTATTATTAGAGCGGGGATGCTAAATTCGATTGAACTAATGATTTTTAAGTTGTGTTACAATCTGGTTTGTTGAAATCATTCATATAGAGGTGTGTGACATTATATATACATTACATTGAATAGCATAAATGAATTTGTTGGAAGCTCATAATCTGGTTTAGTTTATCACTTTTTGCCAGTATGTTGCATGCAATTGAAACATTTAATGATCTAAAGATATCGTTATTCATTTTCAGTGTAACGGTCCTAACGGACAACTAGAGTAGTTTTTGTCCCTGATACTATGTTGTTGTTAAATCTGGTATTCTATCATTGGCTTACATTCTTTGCATTTGAAAAATATTATTTTTCAAAAAATTTACAAAAATTTGCGGCATTTTTTGAAAAAGCGTTGCTAGATAAAATATATATATATATATATATATATATATATATTATATATTATATATATTATATATATATATATATATATATTTTAAAAATTATAATCTTGGCGATATTTTTATAGCAAATGCCGCTAATCCTAACCCCACGGGATTGACTCAAGTGGTAAGGGCGTTGAGCCTGATGGCATTCTCATCAGATCTAAGATTCAAATCTCTTTGAGGCCACGACCGCTGACAAATTCGGAATCTTACTCGATCCATGTAAAGGGGTGTCTAGCATGGGTTTAAGATTTGCCCAAAAGGAGGTGGATACACAAAATAGACCTGCCTTGAAGGAGTTTCCTGTCATTTAAGAAAAGAAAAAAAAAGGCTGATAATTCTAATTAGTGGCATCATTTAATTTCATTTGATGTAAGTAAGAAAAACATTGCAGGCAGCACTAGCAACCAAAATGTTGACTATGAGGCCTTAAACAAGGCTGTGCGAAGTGGCAATTGGAACGCTATAGAGGTATTCCTTAAGCGCCATCCCGGTGCAGCGGGTGTGAAAATCACAAATTTGGGCCAGACGGCTCTTCATGTTGCTGTTGCTGCTGGGCATGAGCATATAGTGGAGAAGTTGGTGGTTAAAATGTCGGAAGAAGAATTGGAAATAAGAAATGGTTATGGCGACACAGCCCTAGTTGATACAATTTATAAGGGAAACTACCGAATGGCAGTGTGCATGCTTAGACAGAATCTGAACTTGGTCGGCATTAAAAATTCTGCCGATGATCTTCCAGTTGTTATGGCTATTTATTATGGGCATATAAAATTGGCTCGCCATCTATATTCTCTCACTCCAGAGGAAGATCTAAGGCCAGAAAAAGGCATGGACGGTGCTACACTTTCTTGCCAGGCTATATACACCGGAACTTTAGGTAAGAAGAACTCGTTTAATTATCTGTTGGATGATATTTGAAAATCTGCCCAATATATACTTCCCCTGTTGTTCATTGTTTTTGTGTGACTGGTACAACACAACAGATATTGCTTTGGATGTAATCGAGCGTTGTCCACGTTTGGCTCTTGCTTTCGACAAAGACAATCGCAGCCCTTTGTATGCATTGGCTACTATGCCTTTTGCATTCCCGAGTGGAAATCGGCTTGTTTTTTGGAAAAGATGGATCTATTCCGGTTAGTACCAATCTCTTTTCTCTTCGCTTTTCATTTAACTTTACTGGTATTAGCCTCATGAAAATATATACCGAGTAGCCAAGCTACGCTGCCTTGAGGGCTAGTGTAAATGTCATGAATCCAAAAGGGTAAAAGGAAAAAGGTGAAGCCTCTAGAAGACTGTTAAAATGTTAGACCAGTTCATGGAGTTTGACTGTTTCACAAATGGCTTCTGAAATTTAAAACAGAGACTTTGCACTCCCTATAATCATAAGTAGGCCTGGGCACGGGTTGGAGCGGATCAAGATCCCCTCAAATTTTTAAAAATTTGAGATTCTTAGGTCCATTACATCTAACGGACCAAATAAATGCTAGCTATTTGTGTGGTACCAAGGCAAGTGATTTTAGTTTTTCCTCCCAAAAACAAAAAACCTCTTCTTCTTCATCATGCCCCTTCCTCCTCCTCACGGATTCATTCAGGGAAACATAAGCAAACGCTCCTCCTTTCGTTGAGGTTCTCCCATTCAATTTCTCTGCAACCAAACATATTGAATAAAACTAAGAAACATGTCTCGGAGAGAGAGAGAGGGATCTAAATGGTTGTGCAACTCTGCTCTCTTCTCATTCTTTGCTGAAATCAAACGGAAAGGCTTTTTGCTTTCCTTGATTGCTGAGATCTGTGAGAGAGAAAGAGAGAGAGAGATCCTGCGGAGAAGGAAGTATATTAACACCATTTTTATTTTGTCAATTTCCCATATTTGTCACCCATACATTCACAAATCAATAATCTACCAATTAATCCTCAATTTTGCTTCACTATGTTTGGTTGCAGAGAAGTTGAAAATGTCTAGATGAAAAACCTCAACGAAAAGCAGAAAAACCTCAGTTTAAGGAGTTATTTGTTACTTATGATTACGGTAAGGAGGGCCAGGTCACTTTTTAAAACCCGGGGATCTATTTGCCAAACTGTGAAACCCCAAGGACAAAATTTTTCAGTTTTTTCAGATAAAAATTGTCGAAGGGGATTTTATTTCGTAAAATGGTGTCTTAATCGCATTTGCACCCATATATATCTGGTGCGGTTGTGTTACCTCTAGAATGCTGAAATATACATTAGGACAAAGCCAAATGTATAGAGGTATATTGGAGAGTTATTTATTTATCTTTTGTGTTGCTGTAAAGAAATTAAATTCCTCATGCGAGACACATATGAACCGGAATACTGACTTTTTGGCTGAAAGGTATACACATTCAACCCGCTGGTGCCATCAAGGAAATTCGTTTGAACATGAATCAGAATGTGGAAAAACGCCAAAGAGATGTAATAAAAGTTATCGGATCAGGTATGATGTTACCTAAACTTAATTTCTTTAATTCCATAAGTTGGCAATAAGAATCATATTTTGCACAACTAGTTTTTTTCTCGTCATAATATTCCAGTTTTGATCCAAAATTTCTTTAGTGAAGGCTTTTAAAAATATTTATACTGTATAGTAATGTGGAAAACTTTTGAAGGCAGATAATAAACGATTAGAACACACGTACGTAGTGATCTAGAAAGAGCTAACAGAAAAGTAAAATAAAAAATAAAAAATCTTTGTACTTTAAAAAGACTTTAGGATCATGTTATGATCGTAAATGTTTCACATTCGTTAAGTGCAATTTTATCCATGTGTATGTAAGGTCTTGAGCGCCCTCTCCTTGCAAGCCGATTTTCAAGGGTGAACTTTACCTGAAGTTTGTATCATTAGGTATCAGAGCCATGTTTCATGTATGTCACGGGTTCTAGTAATGGAGGGAGCCACCTATGGGATAGAATGAGTCGCTGTGGATGTCAAATTCAGAAGTGTGTGGTATGTCGTTACAATCTTAAGTGTTTTATATAGGTTAAGTTCAATCTTAACCATATGTATATAAACTCTTGGACACTCTCCCCTTGCAAGTTAATTTTTAAGGGTAAGTTCTATCTAAAGTTGTATAATTTATATTATGATTCTAAGTGTCTCATATACCTTAAGTACAATCTTAACCATCTGTATATAAGCTCTTGGGTACCCTCCCATTATAAGTCAATTTCCATGAGTGTGTTCTACCTGAAATTTTTATCATTTTGTATTAAAAACATGGACCACGTCACAGGTTTGAGTCATGGAGGTGCGACATGTGGGATAGTGTGGGCCGCAGTGGACGTCGGATTTGGAAGCGTAGTATTATGTTAATCCTAAGTGTCACACATTGTTAACTTAAGTGCGATATTAATTATGTGTATATAAGCTACTAGGTACCCTCCCTTTGTAAGCAGGTTTTCAAAAGTGGATATTACTTGAAATATGTGGCTAGTCGGACCACATTATGTTTTGAGGGTAGTTAGTCATCCCTAAGCAACTAAATGGGGTGGTTTGATATTCAACCGATCAATTGCTTTGGGGATGGTTGGCCCAAACAATTGAAGAGAAAAAGTGGGTTGAATTTTATTTTATTTTTGGCTAGCTAGGAAACAAAATAATGTTGGTTCAATTTAAAAGGATCGAACAACCTGAATTTAAAGAATTACAGGACAATTCTTTGAAATTGTAGAGGGATTTCAATGAAGAAATTCGTAGGCCTAATTTATTCTATAAAATCGGCTCTAGAGAAGAGGGTTGTCCACTCTTTATAAACATGCCCAAGGTTTTTTCTACAGGCGATGTGAGATTATTCTTCAACACCCTTTTTCATATGCAGAACAGTATTTTTTCTTGGTACTTGTCACGGGGTATTATGTAATGCGGGCCTATTCGTCCTTGTGGTATGCTATGATACCATGAAAAAATTCATAAACCTAACTCATTCCATAAAACTGGCTTTACCATGAAGAAGGTTGCTCACTTCTTATAAACAAGCCCATGATTTTGTCCACAAGTGATATGAAATTATTTCTCAAACACTCAATTCATGTAATGATATTATATGTATACATTATCGTTTGTTAAAATACCAAACCAAAAATTGTTGGAAATTAATTATATTAAACAAATCATTGTTCAATTAAATTATGGATATAAATTTCTTACAAACTGAGCTGAAAGAATTTTTTTCAACTTAGTCTCTAAAACTGTATTGTGTTTTTTGAATATGTGAAAAGTACATGTTTTGAGTATTTCAAATAAAGAATTTACACATATGGGTCATGTGTAGCATTTTACATCTATTTTAACACTAGATGCTAGCAGGATGGTGCTAATTGCAAGAAAATGGTAGTAGGTGGGGTCAAGTGTTGCAAATGGTAGTTTGGAGGATAGTGTTAATGAGGTCTCCGTTTGAAGGGGGTAAATGTATTTTATGCATATATGGATTTACATAAAGTTATATATATATATATATAATGTTTTTTTTAATATTACACTTCTCAAAATTTTTCATAATTAACAATAACAACCATTTTGTCATATATCTTGATTGATTTAATCCCTTCCTATGCTTCCTTTGCACGAAAAAATTTAGGTTAATTAGATATTATCTACCACATATCCCATCCATAAACTCATATTTTTAATTTGTTAGAAAAAGTAAATATAGTTTTGAACAGTACTTACACATTGGGTCGGTTTTATTTTGAATAATAATTAAATATATTGCTCATTTCATGTAAATAATGATTTTCTAATGTGTATGACTGAGCAAATTTCATTTTTATTTTGCAGTGCTAGCTCTTTTGCGCCAACTAATTTTAAATCTCCTTAACCTATTTGGTATACCGCATCTACTCAATTAACATCTCTATTTATTTTTTATTTCGTCTATTTTATTTGTAGTTTCATCAAGTTAAATTGGCATTGCTTTGATTATTGACAAAGGAATCAAGGATTTATATGATATGAAGGTGATCCATGTCCAAGCCGAAGAACTTCTACGTATCATGTGCAAGGAGGTAACAAATTCAAGTACTGAACAAAGGTTTGACGGTCCCGTTAATGTTTATAGTGTCATCTTCCATGCTATCAAGAATGGGATTTTTGAATTTGTTTATGAAATAGTCAAAGAAAGTCCAGAACTTCTGTGGTGCATGGACGGTGAACGTCGGTCAACTATATTTTCGGCTGCTGTCTTGCATCGTCAAGCTAAAATATTTAGCCTTTTATATGGGCTTGATGTGAAGAATGCTCTAACATATAAGCCTGACAACCAAAAAAATAACATATTACATATGGCGGGGATGCCCGCACCTTCATCTCTGGTTAATCGCATCGCTGGTGCAGCTTTGCAAATGCAAAGTGAACTACAATGGTACAAGGTACATCCCTCACTTTATATTTCTCTCATACACTTTCAGTACTAGCTACTAGCTTGCCACATTGGACTAGTTGGATGAAGTGGGGCAAGAGAGTTGTACAAGAAGCATTACTCTATGTTTATTGATACATGAGGCACGATTTTATAAGTGGTGTACAGGTGGAAATATAACCATTAGTATTTTTGATAGAACATTATCGGAGGTATACCAAATTGAAAAATGGGTAAAATCAGATAGCATAATCTATACTTTTGAAAACTCGGATAGCTATTTGATAAAACTACTAACCACAAGTGCCAAACCCGTTATTTTAGTAGCATAACATTCTTTGAATGAAACATCCGTAGGATTCAATACTGAACAAAATAGAAAGAATGTGGCTTTGATGCATCATGTTAAAACATAGATTCATAAGAATATGCAGAGGAAATACTTTAGACATATGTTTAGCCATGTTTTTTCAAGTTTGTTCTTGATTTGAAGCAGAAAATTCTAGCAACAGAAATCCTAAAGAACACTTTTAGAGAGAGAAGTTTCTTCTAACCTATGTCAAGTTATGCCTTATGCTCATATTGATGGAATAAAAAAGCTTTTTATTTATAGGTTAGGTTAGGACCTTCAATTAAAATAGTATATTATTTATTCCTTAATTTCCTCAAGGAATAAAACCTTATTCTAATTAAAATTCCATAAATAAGCTACAACAAATATTTGGGCCACACATGACTGCTTCTGTTTATTTGCTGATGGCACTCTTTGTTCTTATCTTTTGCCTCCACATCTGGTAGGTAACAGCAACACTTTAATTTATTGAAGAATTTCTTACCAAATTTGGATACTCTAACATTAATATTTACTTTTTCTACATGTAAGGTTAAATTCTCACTCTTTATGATATTGTTGTTGACTGTCATGTAATTTTAGTTATACTTTGGTAGCCTTTCTCTGAAGAGTTTAATAACTGCAGGAAGTGGAGAGCATTGTCCATCCCAATGCTAAGGAAGCTTTAAACAATGAGCGTCTAACTCCTAGGGAATTGTTTAGGAACAACCACGAGGTCTTGATGAAAGAGGGAGAGCGATGGATGAAGGACACGGCAACTTCTTGTACAGTGGTAGGCGCTCTCATTGTTACCATTATGTTTGCTGCAGCCTTTACTGTTCCAGGTGGGAACGATCAAAATACAGGCTTCCCAATATTTTTAAAGAAAAAATTGTTTATGCTCTTCATAATATCGGATTCCCTATCGCTTTTTTCTTCATCAACTTCAGTTTTGATGTTCTTGGGAATCCTCACATCACGTTACGCAGAAGAAGATTTCCTTAAATCCTTGCCAACAAAAATGATAATAGGCCTTTCTACTCTCTTCTTCTCCATTGCAACCATGATGATTGCCTTTTCTGCTGCTCTTTTAATTATGCTGCGTGAGAAGTCATGGATTTTCGTTCCTGCCATTTGTTTGGCTAGTGTTCCTGTCACCTTGTTCATATGGATGCAATTCCCACTTCTTGTTGTCATGTCTATTTCAACTTACGGACCAGGCGTCTTTGATAGGAAAATGAAGCCTTGGTTCTAACTTCTAACCCATTCATTATGATATATGACGTGTAGCTGTTCCATTAATATTTGACATACCAACCTGAACTGATTTTTTTGTGTTCTTTTTCTTGGATGGATGACTGAAGAATTTTCAGCTGGCTTATGTTGCATCTTTTGTGATTCCTTCTGGCTTATGTTACGTTATAAGTTTTTACACTTTCTTATTTTTTAGTTTTCTAAGATTTTTGGTTACTTTGACAAAGGATATAATACTTCTTAATCCAATATATTTCCTCAAGAAAGTGTCGATCGACTTTATTCTTGAGACTTTACCTTCAAAAAGGAAAAAAAAAGGAAAAAAAGAAAAAAAAAAAAGTTTCATTAGGCCACAAGGTTATGTTTCAGGCTATAAGATTATTAATATCCATAAATAATAACTATTGGTTAATATAAAAGAATAAATATGATACCTTAATGTGAAAGTAGATACGAAGAAAAATTTATTGCGCAATGGAATAGGATTCCATAGAAAACGAACTTTATGAAGACGTGAAAAAGTAAATACTATGTATATTCTCTCTCGTTTGAAGAGAGAGAAGCTCCGGAAGATTTTTCTTCCTTTGCTGTCTCCCTCTAGTGAGACTCCTCCGCACCTTAGTGAGTGTTTTCGAGGGAGGAGCTATGGAGCTTGACTCCATACTCCTCCTTTCCCTTTCCTAGCCTTCCTCTTTTTTTGTGCCTCCCAGTTCCTCCGCTGCCCCTGGCCCCTCTTCCCTTGCCGCGCAGCTCTTGGGCCCTTCTCCACTCTCACTTGCTGACTTGCTGGCTGATTCTCAGATCTGTAGAGGTTCACAGATCTGGTTTTTCAAGGCCAGATCTGTAAGCCTCCGTCACCTCTGCCTTCAGACGCGCCCCACTTCCGTGCCTTTGGACCTCGCCGCTCCCTTCAGCGCCACCATCCGGCCACCATGTGCCGGCGCATAGATCTCACTCATCTGCGAGTATACTTCACACGCTAGCGCGTGGATCCCTGTCACTAGCTCGTGGCTTCTCTGGCTTGCAGCTCCACCGCCTTTTTCCATCGTTGCAGCTGTTTTTTGTTTTTAGTTGTTTTTCCAGTGTATTTTCGCAACATTTTTTGTGTTTTGCTGCTTTATTTGTGTTGTGAGGGTTATCGTCTCCTGGCTATTATGTGGTTTGATTTTTTAGTGGAGACTTTCGTAATTGACATTTGTTCCACCTCAACGGATTCCGTTCGGATCTCGACAATACTTTCCCTACAACAACCACTTAATGGTGGTTGTTGCCTTAATCGCTTGGAGCTCCTAACCGAGCCCTTTTGCCTTTGTAAACCACTTTGTACGGCCCATAAAAAGGCCTAGATCCTTTTCCATGTTTGTTTCGTTCCTTGTATTACCTTTTTCGTTTGGGTGTTGTTGTTAGGGAACTTAGCTCGTTTAGTTTGTTTGTTCTCCTTAAACCCCTTTTCCATTATTGCTTAGAAAAAAAAAAATAGGTACATACTATTTTAATTAATCGAAACAAAAGAAGAGCACCTACTTGTTTCTACAACCACTCTTTGGATATTGGGCAAAATCTTCTTTCTTCTTCAATGAAAAATCATGGCTTATTTTGGGATTTGTGGAGACCTTCTAGTCTTCTTTCCAATGACCGAATATAACAAGAGTGTGGGTCCTAAAGTGTCAAGACTAAATTGGAAAGCTCCTCTAGCAAAGAAAAATAAAAGTTAGTTTCAAATAGGCCCGTGACCCAAACTAACTTCAAATAGGCCCGTAACCCTTGTTTTCACAACTTGTCACAATTTACTATTTAATTATAATTGATTTCTCTATAAAAATTGTAATTGTATTTTAGTATATATTTTTTATTGAAACAATTAATCCCTTACGATTCTTAATAAATGACTTTTGATTCTTCCATAAAATATTTTGTAGTTCAATTAAAGTCAATTAGACTGTCACTTTAATTAATTAGTTCTTTATTCTTGAATACCTAATTTAATCAGATAATTATTCCAGTACTTATAAAACTCATTTTACTATATACATAAGCATTTTAGTAACTCTTACCAAAATGCCATAACTAGGGACTAAAAATAATTACTCTATTAAATTTATCTCAAGAAAGATTTTTTATCTTTTAAACAAAGGACTTGAATTTCTTCTTGAGTAAGGTATTCCCACAATGTTACATGTGATCATCAAACATAGTGAAAATTTTAACTGCTTTAAAGGTCTCACTCCTAAATGCATCAAAGTGATCTGTATTTTACATCTGAGTTCACAATTCTCCCAGAATTTAGAATCAATATTATAAGAAGTGTTGTGAGTTATAATCATTCATTTTGAGAATGTTTTAAAGGAACAACAACTATCATGGCCCGTTCAATGCATTGCATCCCTATGGTTTTGCATCAACACATCAATTCAAAGTCATTACTTCACTTGATCAATTTAGATTATCATAATTGATGTATTACCGTCTTCGCAAATAGAATGTCAATTCCATTATCAACTGCAATATATTATAAATTGTAAGGTTTATGGTTTAAAATTTTCTGTCTGATAATCTAATTACTCACTATATATCATATTCAATGCAGTTTATGGACAATTTATATGTACTTTACAAACATTAATCAATAAAGATAAACATGTAAATAGATTATATGCCATATGCTTATTAAATGAATTAATGAATAACAATTTTATTCAATATAAACCAAAATGTCTTACAAAAACATTCAAGCAGCTTAGGTACTCATAGCTTGAATTTTTTTCAATAATACATAAAAAATAGTTACTTCTGGAAAACTTTGTCAATGAGTTGTAACTTCTTTGGGTTAATTAATTATTTTACCTATTTAAAGCTATTTCAGTTTAAGGAAATTTAAGGCTATGTCGCTGTTGGAAAAAATTGAGTTCTTAAGAAAGAATTTTTAAATAAGAGGTGAATTACGAAGACAATATTCGAAGTCATAGGCTTTGTTTGTTTCGGCGTAAAATATTTTCAGTGAAATCATGTTTTAGATAAATATTTTCTGCCGAAAACATTTTTGGCTTTTGGCGCGTACGGAAAATCATAAATATTTTTTTTTTATATTTTCAATCAATCATATTAACCTATAAAAATTATTTTTATTGACAACTTAAAAATATTAATATAATTTTATTAATATATTAAATTAATAAAATCTTCGAATCACAACTAAAACACCTCCAGATCCTCACTGGATCACTGCCGGAACCTGATTAGGACCCTATCAGGACTTGGTCAAGACCCTACCGAGACTCAGTTGGGATCTACCCGAAACACCATCAGGACCCACTGGGACCCCATCGAGACCTCGACGTGACACCACTAACCTACCCCAACGGTGTCCAAGCGGGTTGCAGCTGGTCCCTATAGGATCCCGACAGTGTCATGATAGGTCCCGATGAGATCCCAGTGAGGTCCTGGTGGGTAGCTGACTGGGTCCTAGCCGAGTCCCAACGATGTTCCTGCCGAATGCCGGTGGTGTCCTTACTAGGTCCCGACAATGTTCCAGCCGAGTCTTGGCAGGGTCCAGACCAGCTTCCGACGGGGTTTGGTCATATTTTAGCTGTGGTCCGGCAATTTGAGAAGGATGCTCAAACTCGAAAAATAGTTTACAGTTTTAAAAAATTGAAACTATTTTACGAAAATTAAAGAAGATTTTTAGGTCAAATTGAAAATGTTTTCTGTTGATTATTATTTTCTGTCGCACAAAATATCGAAAAACATTTTCTAAAATTTTTGTGTTAAGCATGGATAAAAGAAAATAAGTGATGCGACTTCAATTCTATAAAATCAACATGCTAAGCTTAGCTTAGACAAATAAGAAACTAAAAGTTTCAATAATTCATCATTCAAAGTTGTCCTCAAACATTGGGTTATGCAATATTTAATATTTGACTAGATTAGGGCTATGTTTTTTTTACGTAAAATAATTTGATCTTTAGAAATCATTTTCTGTGTTTTCTGGTGTTTGGTAGGGCGTAAAATAATAGTCAACGAAAACTATTTTTAATTTGACCGAAAAATCTTCTCTAATTTTCGTAAAATGGTTTATTTTTTAAAAAAAACCATAAACCATTTTTCGAGTTTGAGTGTCACATTTTCAAATTGCCAAACCACATCCAAAACACCACAATATCTCGCCGGAACCTAGTCGGGATCTGCCCGAAACATCGTTGGGACTCAGTTGGGACATCGCTAGGACCCCACCAGAACCCACCCAAGACTTCGTCGGAACCCAGCTGGGATATTGCTGAGACCTTGTCGAGACTCGTTCGGGACATTTCTGGACCCACCCGGGACATCGTCGGGACCCGGTCGGGACATCGCGGGGACCCGCCCGAGACATTTCCAATACTTGACCAGGACATCGCCAGGATCAGCCAAAGACATTTTCAGGAACCGCCTTGAACATCGCCGAGACTCGATCAGGACATCACTGGGACCCAGTCATGATATTTTCGAGACTTGCCTGGGACGTCGGGACCTGATCAGGACATTGTTGGGACTGGCTCAGAACATCGTCGGGACTTGGTTGGGATATCATCGGGACTTGATCAGGACACCGTCGGGACCCGCTTGGAACATCGTCGAGACTCGATCAAGACACCGCCGGGACTTGCCTAAGACCCAACCGGGACATCGTCGGGACTTGGTCGGAACATCGCCGGGACTCGCTCAAGACATTGCTAGGACCTGCCCGGAATATCGCCAGGACTTGATCGGGACACCGTCGGGCCCGATCGAGACATCACTAGGACCAGGTCGAGATATTGCCGAGACCCAGCCTTGACGCCGTCGGGACCTGACTGGAACATTGCCAGGACCCAACTGGACTCACCTAGGACACCGATGGGACATCACTGGGACCTGGCATAGACATCGTCGGGACTCAACCAAAACAATTTATATTAATATTTTTAAATTGTGAATAAAAAAATAATTTTTATTTATTTTTAATAGGTTAATATGATTGGTTGAAAATATAAAAAAATATTTGCGATTTTCCGTACACGCCAAACACCGAAAAATATTTACGACGGAAATTATTTTCCTGAAAATCAATTTCCTTAAAACCATTTTCCGACGAAAATCAATTTCTGTCGAAACAAATGAGGCCTAAAATAGAAAAGTAAATTAACGTCTAAACAAAGAATATGCTACAATACAAGATAAGTTGTAAATCAAACTTAGAAAAATAATATACTTAAAATCAAATGATAACAATGGAGATTGTGCTTTCCTATTTGAAGTATAATTTTCCAATGTTTGTCCAAAAGAATCAATTGCTTAGTCTTTCATGCTTGAGGATTATGGTGCCATATGCGCTTTGCAATTTGAATTGGGGAACCAAATTGTGATATAAAATATGTTGCGTCTTCAAATTGATGGAAGATTATTTCCTTCTTTTTTTTTTTTTTTACTTCAGGCAAAAATTTCCATCAAACTGAGTTGTAGAAAAATTACTCTATGCAATAACAGGGAAGGGGGAAGGGACTATTACAAGAAAACAAAACACACACAAAGGACTGTGCAACCTCACAATACGCTCCAATACAACCAAATCAGTTTGGGAAAACAAAAAATAAAAGGAAATGTGCCAAATAAATGACACAACCCTATGAAATGGCCACCAGTTAAGGCGGTAAGCATCGAACAAGAAATAGCACGATCAAGAGGCACAAGAAGGGGCACGAACTTCGAAAGGTCTCCCAACCCTTTCCAAACCATCACAGCAATAGGACAACATTGACAGAGGTCGGAATAAAGCCAACCGCAGGAGACACCAACACGGTGTCTAGAGCAAAAGTCTCTTCTACTATATCAAAACACATAAGTACATGGAGACATAAACCCGCAACAAATGATAACAGCAATACCCAAAAAAAAAAAAAAAAAAAACCCAACAAGGCAGTGGATTAGCGGTTGAGGGGCACTGACTAGTGCATGAGCAGTTGACGGAGGAGCGGAGGATGGCGGCGAGGAGTTGGGAGGCAGAAGAGGATGGTAGACGGGCACATAGGAGGCTAGGATAGAGAGGAATGTAGATCAAGCTTTAAGAAAATTCAATTTGAGAACCAAGCCGGTTTAGGGATGAGGAGCCAAGCGGCGTAGCGGAGTGGAGGAAGACAGTGGAGAAAGGGTTGATGCTGTGTTTGTGGGTGAAAGAGAAACCAAAAGAGGAAAAGCACTACAAGGGAACAAGGGAGGGGGAAGAGGAGAAAGGAAGGAAGAACAACCATCCGTCCTCCTCTAACTGCCGCACAACCAACAGAGGGAAGCCTCAAAAAGGAGGAAGGTGAATATATTGCTTATTAATAAGCAAGTTCCACTATTTCTTTTTAAGGGTAAGCAATTTGCACTTAATGTTGATACTGATCGGACACCATTGACTGTACCTTCGAACCAAACATATTTGAGATCTACTTTTGTTCCTCATCGTTCCACCATCCTATCGACCGTATGTCGGCTAAAGCATTCTACCAAAACAAATTAGGCAGTCGATCGACCGAGACTTCTAACGTGCATTGGCCAATGCATTCAACCACTTTTGTAACCCCTCAAATTTTTCTCCCTATGAAAATAACCAGGAGTGTTAGTTACTACTTTCGTTAATATTTAATTATGCAACAAAAATTAACATAACAAATATTGAACAAGACTCAACATCGAAAAATTTAGAATATGTAATAGCTTTTTCTAATGTATAGGAGAAAAACTATTATCGTAAAGAAGAATTGTATGGAATGAAGGAAATGGAAGATTGTATTGAATGAAGAAGATGAACTAAAAATTACAGAGATAAGTTTGAGGATATCTCAACCTCCAAAACTAACAACTAAACTGAACTGAACTTCTTTTTTGCCTTTACTCTCGATTGGGCTGACTTTATATTCAGCCAACTGATGTAATACAAGTGGCCCACTTCTAATAGCCCAGCCAACCAGCCCAGTTCGTAACTAATCAAAAAAACGCAATATCTATTGAATTAAACACATATCACATATTGACTGACAGTTGTTTATTACAAATTCTTAAAGTACACTTATCAGTTGATTACAACTGCCTTCCATTACTTCTTCAACCATGAGATACTTGACACGTGTGCTTCGATACTTGTGCTCAACTTCTATTTTACGCCTAAGCTTATCTTCAACCTTTAGAACTAAGCTCCTTTCTTCTAGAACTCCAACCAGTAGTAGACATGTTCACCGACATGTCTGATGCACATTACATTCCCTTCCCCTTTTAAAGCACCTTGTCCACAAGGTGAGGATAAAGTTCCCTGAGCTTCCATAAAGACTCCCATGAATTGTCTTCAGATGCAGCGCATTTCCATTTGATTAAAACCTCTGTTGCCGTGCGATGGCCGTTGTGGACCATACGGTGATCAATGATAGCTTCTGGTTCAAGCTTCAGCTTTCCATTTCCATCAACCGGTGGAAGAGTGGGAAGCGGATTGATCTGACTACCCAGTTTCTTCTTGAGGCAGGACACATAAAAAACTGGGTGAATTCGAGAATCAGTGGGTAATTGAAGCCGATATGCAACTGAGCCGATGCGGCTGAGCACTTGGAAGGGCCCAAAGAATCGAGGAGAGAGCTTCATGTTCTTGCGCATGGTGATCGTTTTCTGACGGTACGGCTATAACCGAAGGTATACCCAATCCCCTATATGAAATTCCCATTCAGTTCTTCTTTTATTAGCTTGTGATTTCATTCTATTTTGTGCCACCTTAAGATTCTCCTTTAAGAGATTAATAACAGTATCTTTATCACGCAGATGCCTATCAACTGCTAGATTAGCAGTGGTTCCCGGTATGTAGGATAGCAAAGTGGGAGGAGTGTAGCCATAGAGAGCTTCAAATGGGGTTACTCCCGTGGCATAGTGATGGTTAGTGTTATACCACCACTCAGCCATGGATAACTAGTTACTCTATTGGTTAGGTTTAGCTCCCGAAAAACATCTCAAATATCCCTCTAAGCACTTGTTCAGAGCTTCAGTTTGGCCATCTGATTGAAGGTGATAGGCTGAACTGAGGGCTAGTGTAATTCCCTATAGTTGGAACAATTCCTTCCAAAAAGAACTTGTGAAAATAGGATCCCTATCACAGACGATTGTTTTAGGCATTCCATGTAGCTTTGGGATATTGGATAGAAACAATTGAACAACAATGGTTGCTGTGTAGGGATGTTTGAGAGGAATAAAATGGTCATATTTTGTCAAATGGTTAATGACAACTAGAATGACCGTGAACCCATTAGACTTAGGCAGTCCTTCAACAAAATCAAGGGATATATCAGCCCATATTTGTGTAGGAATTGGTAGAGATTGGAGTAGCCTTGGATACTGGATCAACTCAAGCTTGTTCTCTTAACAAATTGAGCATTCCCTTACATAGGTTTTAATATCCTTTTTCATGCCATGCCAGAAAAAATTTGATTTGGCTCGATGTAGAGTTTTATGATAGCCAGAATGCCCTGAAGTAGGATTGGAGTGAATGTACTCCAAAATTTGTTGCTTGAAAGGAGAGCCTTTGACCACAAAAATTTTCCCTTTTCTAAGGATAAGGCCTTGCTGTAATGAATAACCTTTTGGGATTTTGATCCCTAATTGCAAATCAGATAACAGGGTCATAGTAGTAGGGCACTGAAGATAGCTTTGCTTGAGTTCCTCAATCCAATCTAGATTAGGAAAGGAAATTAATGAGATAGTAATATCATCATCCCCATTTTGATCTTCAAATTTTCTGGATAGGGCATCAGCAACCCTATTGTCTTTTCCCTTTTTGTACTCAATAGTGAAGTCATAGCCTAGCAACTTAGAAAGCCATCTTTGCTGTGAAACGGGGCCTACCTTCTATTCCAGCAGAAATTTTAGGGATTGTTGGTCTGTTCGCACTTTGAATGACTGACGTAAGAAATATGGTCTCCATTTTTGGACTAAAGTTACCAAAGCCAGTAGTTCCTTCTCATAGGTAAATAGCAATAAAGCCCTGACCTTCAAAGCTTGACTGTAAAAAGCGATGGGTTGCCCTTCTTGCATCAGCACAGCTTCAATGCCATTTCCATATGCATCACATTCAATTGTAAATGCTTTAGTAAAATCAGGAAGTCTAAATACTGGTGGATTAGTTACTACCTATTTGAGATGGTGGAAAGCCTCAGTAGCTTGATCATTCCACTTGAAAGAGTTTTTCTTTAATAGGGCTGTCAGTGGTGCAGCTATGCTACCATAGGATCTTATGAACTTCCTATAGTAACCAGTTAAACCTAAAAAAACCTCTCAATGCCTTGATGGTTTTGGGAAGAGGCCACTAAATCATTGAGTCGAGTTTTGATGGATTAGCCCGAACCCCATTATTTGAAATTAAGTTACCCAAATAGTCAATCTCACTAACAGCAAATCTACACTTAGATTGTTTAGCATAGAGTTGATGTTGTTGTAAGATCTCTAAAACACACCTCAAGTGAGCACAATGGTCCTTTAAATTCTGAATGTGGACTAAGATGTCATAAAAAAATACAAGGACAAATCTTCTTAAAAAGGGTTTAAAAACTTCATTCATCAAACCTTGAAAGGTTGAAGGAGCATTGGTGAGGCCGAAAGGCATCACCAAAAACTCAAAATGACCTTCATGGGTTCGGAATGCTGTTTTCTACACATCCTCAGTTTTAACCCTTATTTGATGATACCCGGATCTTAAATCCAGTTTAGAAAATAATTCTGCCCCAAATAGTTCATCTAGCAATTCATCAATCACTGGAATTTGAAATTTGTCTTTCACTATTTCTTGGTTTAAAGCCCTGTAGTCTTCATACATTCTCCAACTTCCATCTACTTTTCTTACCAAAAGAACAGGTGATGAAAATGGGTTTTGGCTGTTTTTAATCACCCCAGATTTCAAAAGATCCCTAACAATTGTTTCAATTTCAGACTTTTGGTAATATGGATATCTGTAAGGTCTAACAGAGATGGGGGATGTGCCTAGTTTGAGCAATATTTGATGATCATGGCTTCTAGGAGAAGGTAACCTTTTAGGCTCCTCAAACACTGTCTTGAACTCATCTAGTAAGAATTTGATAAAGTCGGGAAGGACTTGGGATTGCTTATTTTCAGTGGGAGTCATAAGCTACAAAACAATCCCTTTGTTCCTAAAAAATGAAGGTTTTAGAAAATTAGGGCCATCTTCCAATGTCAATTCCGTGGGATTTAGCCCAGTCAGAATAACTGGTTTACCCAAAAGGTTATACTGCATAGTTAACTTCAAGAAATCCCACAAAACATGGCCTAAAGTTCTCAACCATTCAATGCCTAACACTATATCATAGTCACCCAAAGTGATAACATAAAAATCAGTATGGATGATGTTACCTTGCACCTTTAGATTCACATCATGGCATCTATCTTCAGCTTGAATCTAATCACCATTTGCAATGTTGACTTGTACTGTTTTTGTAGGGTTGACACTTACTCTGGCTAGCTTCGCCACTGCTGAATCCATGAAATTATGGGTGCTTCTAGAGTCTATAAGGATGACCACTAATTGATTCCCCAACAAACCCACCAATCGCATTGTTTTGGGGCTTAAGGATCCAGAGATTGCATGCAATGAAATTTCGGGCTCCAAAGCAGAATGCTTATCTGGTAACATCAGCAACTCCTCTCCAGTATTTGATTCATAAAAAACTTCTTCACCATGCTTCTCTTCTTGCAATTCAAAACCCTGCATCATATATATTTTTGGATTCTTGCAATGATGAGAAGGATTCCACTTTTCATCACAATAATAACACAAACCCTTCTGTCTTCTTTCCCTCATCTGTTCAGGAGAAATTTTTTGGACTTGAATAGTTGAATGAGGTGTTTTTGAAAAAGAAGCTACTTGTTGATTCCCTGAAGTAGCAGCTATTGGGGCAGACCACTGCTGTGGTTTCCCATACCCCATAGAATTGCTAAACTGTTTATAGGGTTTTCTAGTACTAGCAATGTATTCTTCTTGAAGCTTTGCTAGACCAAAAGCCGCAGGCAGAGTTGTAGGATTTAGCATTCTTAAAGGTAATCGTATCTCATCTTTTAAACCACTAAGATAGCAACTCAATTTGTTCTCCATTGATAAGTTTCTAATTCTATTGGAAAGAGATTCAAACTAGGCAGTATAAGAAGCCAAAGATGAATTCTGACGCAATTGAGTCAAAGACTCCATTGGATCATCATAGGTTGGTCCAAATCGATTGAGTAAGGCATGGGTAAAAGTTCCACAAGAAGAAAAAGAACTAGCCTCCTCTGCTGCTTGAAACCAAATGAGGGTATCACCCTCCATATGGAATGAAGCCATACGAATTCTTTGGAATTCAGGAGTTGGATAATAGGTAAAAAACTAATTTACCTTATAAATCCACGCTGATGGATTATCACCTGCAAACTTTGGAAAATCCAAGCGCAAGGTTCTTGAATGTATTTGCCTTTCTCCCCATGCATATCCCGTATCTTCAAGGTCTTCCCCATGTCTTCTAGCCTCATGAGGAACTCTTATCTAATGTGGAAATTCACCATTCTCGTGATTAATTCTGGGCTGCACTGGTTGAGTTTGATTTGTTAAGACTGTTTTGATCATTTCTCTCAACTCTGTAAATTGCGCTTGACTATCCAGAGCTTGTTTTTTCCGAGTTTCTGCCAAAAGATTGTGGTTTGCAACATCTTGCTTCTGGGTTTCTTGCAGAATCTTCATTGCTTCGGTCAATTGAGCCAATCTGGTGCCTTCTGTCATTGCAAGATCGTTGGCAATCTGATACCAATTGCAATAGCTTTTTCTAATGTATAGGAGAAAAAAGTATTATCGTAAAGAAGAATTGTATGGAATGAAGGAAATGGAAGATTGTATTGAATGAAGAAGATGAACTGAAAATTACAGAGATAAGTTTGAGGATATCTCAACCTCCAAAACTAACTAAACTGAACTGAACTTCTTTTCTGCCTTTACTCTCGATTGGGCTGGCTTTATATTCAACCAACTGATCTAATACAAGTGGCCCACTTCTAACAGCCTAGCCAACCAGCCTAGTTCTTAACTAATCAACAAAACACAATATCAATTGAATTAAACGCATATCACATATTGACTGACAGTTGTTTATTACAAATTCCTAAAGTACCCTTATCAGTTGATTACAACTACCTTCCATTACTTCTTCAACCATGCGATACTTGACACGTGTGCTTCGATACTTGTGCTCAGCTTCTGTTTTACGCCCAAGCTTATCTTAAACCTTCAGAACTAAGCTCCTTTCTTCTAGAACTCCAACCAGTAGTAGACATGTTCACCGACATTTCTAATGCACATTACAGAATATTTTTCCATTACTTCCAATACACCAAAGCTCTAAGTACTCACAAGGCATTAAAGTAATAAACATTTCATATCTTTTCCATTTTAAATACAATAATTACACTTGTTAGTATAACATGGCTGATCTTCCTTTTTTTTTTTTTTTTATTAGCTGAAAAAGAGGAAGCATACAGGAAATATCTCACTCATATGTTCATTATCACGGAATACTTCATCTGGTCAGAGAGAAGCAAAGACAGTTCTTAATAATAGAAAACATATTCTACAAGTTTCTCAAAGCAAAGAACTAGAAAAGAGTAAGCATGGGTGTGTTTTTGCACATGCATGATAACGGTTTTATCTCTAAAATTGGATTTGTTTTTCACAAAGAATATACATAATGACCTTCAAAGAAAAGACAGCTGATAAGTGCTGAATGTTACACATTCAAACCCTTTAATTCACATATGTTAATATCTTAGTTTCATTATAATATGATATTTTGTGTTGTTTTTGTCTTTTTCCTTTATTTTGTAGGTTTTGAAAAAAAAAAAGAAAAGTCAATTCCATCAACTCGGGCTTAAAACACATGAACTGTGCAAAGCTACTGAGCATTTGACCTTTGTGCACTATTTTGGCCATAACTTTTAGCTAAAAACTCTGATTAAGGCAAGGTCAAGTGCGTTGGAAAGAGGACTCGGAGAGAAACAAATCACTAAGCCAAATTTTTTGCATCCAAGGTGCGCTCGAGCGCCCAAAATGGCGATCGAGCGCCAGCTGCGCTCGATCCCTGTTTTCTGGCGCTCGATCCCCACTTTTTGGCGCTCGATTGCCATCCTGCACTAGAAAACTCTAAAGTCGGCAGAACTGATATGGAAAGATGGTAATCTGACCCCACCTTGATCTTGGACTTCCTAGGGTGAATGAAATTGATTAGGGTTGCTCATAAACTCTATAAATACTCCCTTAAGTCCTCCAAAACAATTACACAAGCTTGAGGAGAAGAATCAAAGGCTTCAAAGAAGGATTTTTCTTAATTTCTCTTTATTTTTCAGTTTTTCTTTAGTATTTTCAAATGAAGATGAATTTCATCCGAATTATGTGTAGCTAATACTTTAGTTAAGGGCTCGATTGAAGCCCTAATCATGTCTCTTTAAGGTTTCAATTTATCTTGCTATAATTCATATTTTGATGCTTAACTTGATTATTTTTTGTTTTCTTGAATTCTTCACATGTATGTGTTTGATCATCATATGCTTGTGGTATGGATATGTTATTTAGGTCAATTTAGATGGCCGAGTCCTAGGCTTAATAGAGTAACAAAAGAATCCCATCACAGGTTCTTGGATTAATCAACTTGGAAAACCGAAGTAGATGTCAGGCTCTAGGCTCCATGTGTTTGTCGATCTTCATAGTGTTATACTTTCTTGAAGAACAACTTAGCAGATGCCATGCTAAATCGTTTGAGAAAGAAAAGAGTTAGAGTAGATGCCATGCCTAACTCATTGCTTAGGGAGATCAATAGCCTAAGGAATAGATGTCATGCCCTTAGGTTGGCAAACATTGAGTATCTTGATATGGGTGTAGCATTGTGCATATTGTTTACCTTATTTGAGTATGATTAGCGGTGGATATCGAAGCCTTAGCCCTTTATTCTTATTATTTTAATTCAATATTTTTATCTAATCTCATTCACAATATCTTTTTAGGGAATTCTCTTTAAACATAATTTATACTAATCTCGTGGGAATGATCTCGTATTTGCCGTCTATACTATTGTTTTGATCTTGTGGACTTGCGAGTAAAATGTGCATTTATTCGTCTATTATTTAGACAGATATTTGTACAAGTTTTTTGGCGCCTTTACCAGGGATTGCGTTAAATTGTGTTTTTAAAGTTTTTCCTTTTATTTTAAGCTATTTTGTTTCTGCATCTCTAAAAAAAAAAAAAACAAAATCCTTAATCTGTTTTTCTGAAGTTTCTGCAGAATTTAGTTCTGTTCTGCTGCAGGGAGATCGAGTGTTGAATCCTAGCGATCGAGCGCCACTTCAGACTAATGTGATCGAGCGCCCTCTTCCAGACAGCAGCACTGAAGCTGCTGTCCACTGCAGAATCTGATTTTTGCCCATGCAAGGACATCAATCTCAGAATTTAGCTGTTATTCCATACAATCCAGAGATCGAACGCACCATTCGATAATCTCGAAGGCTAAAAGAAGATTCCGAAGAAGAAGAGGAATTCGAAGTTGAGGAAAAGATGGTTGAAGCACACATAGAGAATCAACCCGAGCGAAAGCCGAGGAAAAGTTTTTTCATTCCACAAAACCTCAATCAACCATCATGCATCGCCTACCAACCAAATGCACAGGGCAGCTTCAATTTATCTCCTCATTTACTCAACATGCTGCCACATTTTAGAGACATACCCTCCGAGGATCCATACTTGCACATAAGATATTTCTTTGACATTTGCAAGACGCAAAACATTCATGGCTTAACTCCAGAGCATATCAGGTTAATTCTCTTCCCTTTTTCATTAAAAGATAATGCTACGTTGTGGTTGAACTCTTTGGCTGCAGGACCTATTCACACTTGGGAGGAGTTGGCAACAAAGTTTCTTAAGAAATTCTTCCCGACCCAAAGATGGAGACTTTTTCTTCGAGGCATGGGAGCACTTCAATGAGCTACTTCTCAAATGTCCACATCACAACTTATCCCAAGAAGATCAGGTACAAGCATTCTATGAAGGTTTAGATAATTCTAATAAAAGTCTTGTAGATTCAGCTTGTGGAGGCGTGCTGATGAAGTAGTGAAGAAGTCATAGAGCTTTTTGAAACTTTGAGCGAGAATTCCCAACAATTCTCATCCCGAGGGAGGCAAGGACCAAAAAAAAAAGGGCATGTATGAAGTCAATGTTAACAATGGAATACAGAATCAGAAGGCTACCATAAAGAGAAAATTGGACATGCTAGTAAAAGCCATGACCTCTCAGAGTATCTCTCCTGTTCAGCAAATTGCCCAAGTTGAGGTATGTGTCATATGTTCCCATTCTGACCACACCACTAAGACTTGTCCAATGTCTTCATTCACAGATCTGGAGCAAGTGAATTATATGGGCCAGAATACTTATCCTCCGAAGAACAATCCATATTCCAACACCTATAATGCAGGGTAGCGAAACCACCCCAATTTTTCATGGAGTAACAATCAGAATTTGCAAAATTCGCAAGGGCAGCAAAGAAATTTTCAACAGGGAAATAACTATCAAGCTCCAACACAAGGAGCCCAACCACATCCAGAGCCGAAAAAGAATGATCTTGAATGAGCCATACTCCAATTTCTGACTGCGCAACAACAAACCAATACTCAAACCAGTCCAACTATTTAGAAATTGAAGGCCACTACCAGTCAGGCTATTCAGAGACTAGAAGCACGAGTTGGGCAGATGGCTAAGGAGTTAAGTGAAAGGAAGAGATGTGAATTTCCCTCACAAACAATTCCAAATCCAAGAGGTCACGAGCAACTAAAGGTTGTAACAACCCTCAGAAGTGGCAAGCAAATTGATAACAAGGTGGGAATTGATGAGACCATACAAGCACCTGCATCTGAAGCCACAACTTCCAAGGTAAATGAAAAGGAAAAGGTGAATGCACCACCCTTCCCTCAGAGGTTAGTAAAACCTAAGAAAGAAAGGCAACTTGTAGATATCTTTGAAACCTTGAGAAAAGTTGAAATTAATATTCCTTTATTAGATGCAATCTAACAAATTTCAGCTTATGCTAAATTTTTAAAGGACTGTTGCACTCATAAAAGAAAATTTCAGGATCATGAGAAAGTTGCCCTGACAGAAGAGCTAAGTGCAGTTTTACTAAGAAAATTGCCATCAAAATTGAAAGATCCAGGTAGTTTCAATATTCCCTGCAGAATTGTAGATAAAACCTTTAATCGTGCCTTGTTGGATCTTGGAGCCAGTATCAATCTGCTACCTTACAATGTTTATGAGACATTGTGATATGCGTTGGGTTTGGGAGAGCTTCAACCCACCTCCATCACATTGCAATTGGCAGGTCGAAGCATAAAAAGACCGAGAGACATCTTGGAGGATGTCCTTGTTAAGGTAGATCAATTTATTCTCCTTGCTAATTTCATTGTCTTGGATATGGAGGAGGCCCATATACCATTGCCTCTACCTATCATCTTTGGTAAACCATTTATGAGAACTGCAGACACTAAAATTTGTGTGAAAAAGGGTACTGTGAGTGTGAAGGTGAATGGGGAGAAGATAGAGTTTAAAGTTTTTGATGCATTGAAATTACCCTAAGATAATCTTGATTGCTTTAATGTCTGTGTAATTCAAAGTGCTGTGGAGAAAGCTTTTCAAGTCCATCATATTGATCCATTAGAAGCCACCTTGACTCACAGTTTCACAAGTCAAGACATTGAGCCAGATGTCATCAGTTACTGATGACATCTGTGAAGCCGTACACTTCCTTGAGGCCTCTCCGCCTCATCCAAGTAAGTATGTACCATCTTTTGAAACTCTTGTGCCTAATATCACTACTCTTGTTCCCTCTATTGTCCAAGCACCAGTCTTGGAATTGAAGCAGCTACCTGCCCATTTGAAATATGCCAACTTGGGAGATGGTCAGACACTACTTGTAATAATTGCTTCAGAATTAAGTTAGTGGAAGGAGGAGAAGCTTTTAAGAGTTCTTCGAGACCACAGGACTGCATTAGGGTGGACTATTGCCGACATCAAAGGCATAAGTCCAGCCAAATGCATGCACCGAATTCTCCTTGAGGATAAAGCAAGGCCAACCAGGGACGCCCAAAAGAAGACTAAATCTACACATGAAAGATGTGGTCAGAGTTGACGTTCTAAAATTGCTGAATGTTGGCATTATCTATCCCATTTCAGACAGCAAATGGGTAAGTCCGGTCTAAGTACTACCAAAGAAGAGTGGGATCACAGTGTTGAAAAATGAAGATGATGAGCTGATAACCACAAGAATGACTACCGGGTGGAGAGTATGTATAGATTACCAAAGGCTGAACAAGGAGACCAGAAAAGACCACTTCCCTCTGCCCTTCATTGATCAGATGCTAGAGAGATTAGCTGGTCACAGTTACTATTGTTTCTTGGATGGGTACAGTGGGTACAATCAGATTGCCATAGCTCTGGAAGATCAAGAAAAGACCACATTCACATGTCTGTTTGGCACCTTTGCCTACCGGAGAATGCCATTTGGTTTATGCAATGCTCCTGCTACATTTTAAAGATGCATGATGAGCATTTTTTCAAATATGGTGGAAAAATTCATTGAGGTATTTATGGATGATTTTAGCGTTTTTGGCTCTAACTTCGATGAATGTCTAAACCATCTGCAGATTGTTCTTAAGCGGTGTGAAGATTGCAATCTAGTGCTTAATTGGAAAAAGTGCCACTTCATGGTACAACAAGGCATTGTGCTGGGTCATGTTATTTCCAGCAAGAGAATTAAGGTCGATAAAGCAAAAATTGACATCATCTCAAAACTTCCTCCTCTTATGACGGTCAAGGGTGTAAGAAGTTTTTTGAGGTATGTCGGATTTTATAAAAGATTCATCAAGGACTTCTCCAAGATTTCTAGACCCCTCTACATGCTGTTGGCCAAAGATGTCAAATTTCTGTGGATCGATGAGTGTATGGCTGCATTCAATATATTGAAAAACTTGCTCACATCTACACCAATCATGATGGCACCGAATTGGAATCTCCCATTTGAGCTTATGTGCGATGTTAGTGACTTTGCCTTGGGAGCTATTTTGGGACAGCGAGTTGATAAGGTACTTCACGCTATTTATTATGCTTCTAGGACCTTAAATGATGCTTAGCTGAATTATTCCACCACCGAAAATGAGTTGTTAGTCGTCATCTTTGCACTAGAAAAGTTTCGGTCATATCTAATTGGATCTAAGGTCATCATATTTACAGATCATGCTGCTCTGAGGTACCTATTCGCAAAGAAAGATGCAAAACCTAAGTTAATCAGATGGGTCTTACTGCTACAAGAATTTGATCTAGAAATCAGGGACAAAAAAGGTAGTGAAAATGTGGTTGCAGATCATTTGTCCAGACTGCTTCATGAAGAAGAAGGGAATGAGCTTCCTTTAGGCAAACAATTTTCAGACGAGCAATTATTTGCCATCAATGTCCACTCTCTTTGGTATGCCGACATTGTGAACTACATCACTACAAAGGTCTTCCCTCCAAGTATGTCCAGCCAAAAAAGAAAGAGATTGATGTCTATCTCTAAACATTACCATTGGGATGAACCTTATCTATTAAAATTCTACACTTATCAAATCATCCGGAGATGTGTGCTAGAGGAAGAACATATCAGTATCCTACAGCATTGCCATCAGTTTGCCTGCGGAGGACATTTTGGAGCCAAGAAAACAACACTCAAGGTACTTCAATCTGGTTTTTATTGGCTCACTATATTTAAAGATGCTTTTAAATTTTGCAGTGCTTGTGATCGATGCCAACAGACCGGAAACATATCCTCAAGAAATCAAATGCCTATAGGGAACATTCAAGAGGTTGAACTATTTGATGTATAGGGTATTGATTTCATGGGCCATTTTCCTAATTCTTTTGGATATTTATACATTCTTGTAGGGGTAGATTATGTGTCCAAATGGGTCGAGGCTGTCCCCTCGAAAACTAATGATCATTGAGTTGTTGTGAAGTTCTTGCAGAAAAATATTTTTATTCGATTTGGGACACCAAGGGCAATCATTTGTGATAGAGGCAGCCATTTTAACAATCAACATTTTGCCTCTTTGATAAAGAAGTATGGGATCACACATAAGGTGGGCACTCCATATCATCCCCAGACAAGTGGACAAGTGGAGATCAACAATCGAGAAATCAAGGACATCCTAGAGAAGACAGTGAACACTAACAAAAAGGATTGGTCCTTGCGATTAAATGATGCATTATGGGCTTATCGAACGGCTTACAAGACACCCATTGGCTTGTCACCATATCGGTTAGTTTCTAGGAAGGCATGCCATTTACCTGTGGAGTTGGAGCATCGAGCATATTGGGCCATAAAGAAACTCAATTTCGATGTGAGGCAAGCGGGCAAAAAGCAAAAATTGCAGTTAGTTGAGCTTGAAAAATTGAGGCACGATGCCTACGAAAATGCTAAGCTCTACAAGGAAAGGACTAAGACCTATCATGACAAGCAACTTGTCAGAAGAGAGTTTCATGTAGGACAGAAGGTATTGATATACAATTCAAGATTAAGACTTTTTTCTGGTAAGCTCAAGTCTCGGTGGTATAGTCCTTACACGGTTACTAAGGTTTTCTCTCATGGAGCATTGAAAGTTCATAACAAAGACAGCAATCATACATTTATGGTAAATGGGCACAGAGTGAAACCTTACCTTGAGCTGAACTTTGGACCTGGAGACGAAGATTTGGAATTGCATTATGTCCAATACATTGACCATGGTAAGACAACACAACCAAGAACACTCGAGCCACATGCTGATGAGCTCAAGCGCCTCTGTCCAGCATAGTGGTACTTAGGCCACTTCATGCACTAAAAAGCCATATCCTTTAAAAATTTTGTTTGTTTTTAATTTTTGTTTTATTTTCTACTTATTTTTTTTAGTTTCTATTTTATTTTCATAGTTGTAGTTTTTCTTTGTTTTGTTTTAGTAATTTTCAAGAAAAGTGTGCTTGCATTCAAGTTTGGGAGTATGCTATGAGTAATACCTAGTCCAACCAGTTTTCTCATCTCCCTAGTATGATCTTTCCACTTTCTCTACACATTGAGAATAATGTATAACTCAAGTTTAGGGGTATGGGAGACACACACACACTTTGTCCATATTTTTTGAAATTTTTTTTTGCATATTCTTGTTATTTTTAAGAATTTGGTTGATCTAAAACTATGATTTAAATTTCATTGACGAGCTTAGAATGTTGAACACATGATCACATGATTAGGATTTTAGGTTTTGTTGCATACCTTTGGCATCTGAGCATTCACTTGTTTCAATTTGAATTACCACGACCACATTAGCATATAGTTTGTGAGATATGATTTGTGAACCTGATTGTGTATGCTTTCAATGTTTTGGATGAAGTTGGGTAACTTGTTGGATGAATACCTTGGCATAATGAAAAAAAAAAAAAAAAGGATTATTTTCGAAGCTTTCACTGAGTAACTGGACTTTTTGCCTCACTAAGCAATGAATGTTCACGTCAAAATGTGAGAATTTTGAATTAGTTAAATTCATGGCTAGTTTAATTCTGTAGCCTTTTTTATTCGAGTTAACACTCGCTAAAAGGGTCGATTAGAAAGCTTAAAAGAACTGAGCATTGCACAGCCTGATCAAAGAAAAAACAAATGCCATGATTTTTCAATCCGATGGGGACCCCAGTCAACTTTGAGATATTGAGTCATTGCACATTAGAATTAATTTGAAACCTCATGATTATGTGTTGGTTCACTTTACACTGAATTGAACTTGTGAAATCTCAACTTGTCACCTGTGAATGGTTAGACTTTGAAATTCCAAATTCATTTTGAAGATAGAGTTTATCCTTTTAAGCTTACTAATGAATGAGAATCATGGTTGTTTGTGATACTTTAGTCTTGGTGATAACATAAATTGTACATAATGTTTGTAGGTATCATTCCTGTTAAACTCTCATGAGACTTCAATCGTCCTACTAGGGATGCCTAGGGGTTTAAAAGGCTTGTTCATACGCTAAATGCAATCATGTTTCCTACGACAGAGGATGTAGAGTAGTTGTCATTTATTTTTCAGTTTTGTATTGCTAAGGGACTAACAATATGTAAGTTTGGGGGTGTGATAAGTGCTGAATGTTACACATTCAAGCCCCCTTAATTCANAGTCTTGGTGATAACATAAATTGTACATAATGTTTGTAGGTATCATTCCTGTTAAACTCTCATGAGACTTCAATCGTCCTACTAGGGATGCCTAGGGGTTTAAAAGGCTTGTTCATACGCTAAATGCAATCATGTTTCCTACGACAGAGGATGTAGAGTAGTTGTCATTTATTTTTCAGTTTTGTATTGCTAAGGGACTAACAATATGTAAGTTTGGGGGTGTGATAAGTGCTGAATGTTACACATTCAAGCCCCTTAATTCACATATGTTAATCTCTTAGTTTCATTATAACATGATGTTTTGTGTTATTTTTGTGTTTTTCCCTTATTTTGTAGGTTTTGAAAAAAAATAAGTCAATTTCATCAATTCGGGCTTAAAACATATGAATTGTGCAAAGCTGCTGAGCATTTGACCTTTGTGCACTATTTTGGCCATAACTTTTAGTTCAAAATTCCGATTAAGGCAAGATCAAGTGCGTTGGAAAGAGGACTTAGAGATGAACAAATTATTAAGCCAAAGTTTTTACATCTAAAGTGCGCTCAAGTGCCCAAAATGGCGATCGAGCGCCAACTGCGCTCGATCCCTATTTTCTAGCGCTCGATCCCCACTTTCTGGCGCTCGATCGCCATCGTGCATTGGAAAACTCTGAAGTCGGCAGAATTAATATGGAAAGATGATAATCCGACCCCAACTTGATCTTGGACTTCCTAGGGTGCACGAAATTGATTAGGGTTGCTCCTAAACTCTATTAATACTCCCCTAAGTCCTCCAAAACAATTACACAAACTTGAGGAGAAGAATCAAAGGCTTCAAATAAGGGTTTTTCTTAGTTTCTCTTTATTTTCAATTTTTCTTTAATATTTTCTTATGAGGATGAATTTTATCCGAATTATGTGTAGCTAATACTTTAGTTAAGGGCTCGATTGAAGTCCTAATCATGTCTCTTTAAGGTTTTAATTTATCTTGCTACAATTCATATTTTGATGCTTAACTTGATTATTTCTGGTTTTCTTGAATTCCTCACATGTATTTGTTTGATCATCACATGCTTGTGGTATAGATATGTTATTTAGGTCAATTTGGATGGCCGAGTCCTGGGCTTAATAGAGTAACAAAAGAACCCCATCACAGGTTCTTGGATTAATCAACATGAAAAACCGGAGTAGCTGCCATGCTCTACGCTCTATGTGTTTGTCGATCTCCATAGTTTTATGCTTTTTTGAAGAACAACTTAGTAGATGCCATGCTAAATCCTTTGAGAAAGAAAAGAGTTAGAGTAGATGTCATGCCTAATTCGTTGCTTGGGGAGATCCATAGCCTAAGGAGTAAATGCCATACCCTTATGTTGGCAAACATTGAGTATCTTGATATGGGTGTAGCATTGTGCATATTGTTTACCTTATTTGAGTATAATTAGCGGTGGATATCAAAGCCCTAGCCCTTTATTCTTATTATTTTAATTCAATATTTTTATCTCATCTCATTCACAATATCTTTTTAGGGAATTCTCTTTAAGCATAATTTATACCAATCTTCGTGGGAATGATCTCGTATTTGCCGTCTATACTATCATTTTGATCTTGTGCACTTGCGAGTAAAACATACATTTATTCACCTATTTATTTAAGTGAATATTTGTACAACAGCAATCAGACAAAGGCAAAATCATTCTCATAGAAACAATTTCAAAGCCTACAAAATAACAATGATTGTCCAATTTATGCAAATGAAAAATATACTTATTCTTCTCGTGTCCTTGGACGAATCCCAAGACCACGCCATATATTTCACCCACTTCCAAGAAGTCTTCCACCTATAATATGCAACCAATGAGTACATTATCAAGGGTTCAAAAGCAATTTCAAAAGGTTAACAATGTTTATCTTTTTTTTTTTTGGTTGATATCTACGTTTACTTTGATACGTAGAAAAGTTTATAAATAGTCATAGAAACAATTATCTTTATCTCTTTGGGGAAGCCACTCTCTACCCCATACAGAGAAAAGAAAAAATTATGCACACACAAATGGAAAAGAAAAATACTAATAGGCAAACCAAATTTTTTTTTTTTTTATATAAGTAATTCAATCTCATTAAAATCGCAGAGAAACACAACCCCAATACATAAGAAGTATACAAGAGAGATCCCTAATTAAGAAGTAAAAGAAGAACAGAAGTCAAAAAATTCTGTAAAACTAGAAAAGTGAAGACTATTGTATACTGCCATCCAAGCATAAAGAGATATGAACATAACAACTTTTAACTTTAACACCAATGTCTCACAACCTTTGAAACTGCTCGCATTCCACTCTCCACGTGTACTACATTAAGCATAGAAGAGCCATCCCCCAAGCTTCTAAAATGCACTGACTTCCCAACTAGCTTCTCCAACAAGCCAACAACTCCACCACCCTTGTAAGCATGACCTACTCTACACCAAAAAGATGGAAGATCGAAATTCACAATTCGCTAGCCACTTCAAGGTGGAGAAGAAAGTGATCCATAGTTTCCCTGCTTCTCTTTTATATGCAACACCAATCCACTACTATGACATATCTTTTTCTCAACTTATCCAAAGTTAAAATCTTCCATAATACTCCCATTTACACAAAGAACACGACTCTCAAAGGAGTCATAATTCTCCAAATGCTCTTCCAAGGACATGGAGAGCCGATGGGAGTAACCAAGTCCATATTTTATCCTTGAACATCTGCCTTGTGGAAAGGACACAACATATTTTATCCTCGCCACCTCGTCTCAACTTAAGAGGTTACCAAAGATCAAATAACGAAGTAACCAAGTCCATCACCCAATCATACACTAGTATGGTAAAAGTAATATTCCACTGAAGATTGCTATTAAAGAATTGCACATGATCGTCACCAAAGCCTCCTTATAGCGGGCAATACTAAAAAATTCCGAAAAAGAAGCCTTTAGGGGACGACCCACACACCACATGCAAAAACCTTATTTTCGATCCATCTCTTACCTCATATCTGACAAATCTAGAAAACAAGCCCCACCCCCTCCTAATGATTTTCTACACCCCCACCCTAAAAGGACCAACAACCTCCTTCGAGCACCATCCTCCTTTCATATTATCATATTTGGTTTCCACTACTAAACTCCACAAAGCCTCCCTTTCTATGGCAGAACAACATAACCACTTCCCTAGGAGAGCTCAGTTAAGTTCAATTAGATTTCTTACTCCCAATCCACTAGAGCAAAATAAAGAACAAATCTTAAACCAACTGACGCGATGGAATTTGAACTCGTCATCAACTCCACCCCAGAGAAAATATTTCTAAAGTTTCTCAATCCAGTTAGCAACTCCTACAGAAATGGGAAAAAGGGATAGATAATAATTGAGCAAATTGGAAAGAATACTTTTACTCAGCGTCAAGCTACCACTCTTCGACAAAAAAAGCCTCTTCCAACCTGCCAAGTGACGTTCCATTTTTTCAACAATGTCACCTCATATTGACTTAGCCTTATACAAGGCCCTCAAAGAAAGACCCAAATAATTCATAGGCGAAGAAGACACCTTACAACCAAGGATATGAGTCAAACCTCCAACATCATCCACCGCGCCAGCAAGGATAACCCTGATTTAGATAAGCTAATCTTCAACCCCAAGACAACTTTAAAACATAAGAAGAGACAACACAAATGACGGAAATGATCCGATTTTGCCACACAAAAGATCAAAGTATCAATTGCAAGAAATATTTGACACTAGGAGCTCATCAGTAATTCTTGACCCCATCAAAAAGCCTGATAAGAGTCTCTTATCCACTGTGCCAAACAACATTCTACTCAAAGCCTCTATGAAAACTACAAACAACAAAGGAGATAGATGATATCCTTGTTTCAGGCCACGAGACTTATTAAAGAATCCAAGAGGATATCCATTAATCAACACCATAGAAATACAGTAAGCTATCCAATATCTCAATCTCTCCCCAAAGCCATATCTTCTCAATCGATATAGCAAGAAGTCCCAATTAACATTATTGTAGGCCTTTTTTAAGTCCAATTTACAAAGCACACCAAGTTCCCCTTATCTAATTCAACTACCAAGATATTCATTAGCTACAAGAACCAAATATTCACTTTAAATAATGTTATTTACTTTCATGTTCAAAAGTAGACTAATTGTTGTTGTTAAACTTTTTCTTTTATTTGTTTTTTATATATTTACACTTTTTAGTGATTAGCAATAAAATCTTCAAACATCTAGAAATGAAAATTAGTATCCATTTCAAACAGTCAAATCATGAGTGGCTAAGTTCATAAAATCCTGTAAAATTAATGATAATGAAGTGGGAAAGAGACACAATGTTTTAAAAATGAAAAACGTCCAGACTTTCTGAGTACCAAAGCTAATAAATTGATGCTAAGTTTTTTTAAAAAAATTAAAAATTAAAAAAACAGAAGCAGCTTAGTACAGAATAATAAAATTAGGGGTAGAGGGTTGAGAGTAGGACTAAAAGAGTAGACTTTTGGGGATAACAAAAGGAGGTATAGTTACTTGACTGTAACTGCAGGAAGATTGGAAGGAGGAAGGAGAAGAGGAAAAAGAAGATAAGCAACTTAACAGTTCATTTCTAATTTCTACCAAAAGTAAGAAAATCAAAGCAATGAACCCACCAAGCAATGGGGACTAGGTAATGTTTCACCAATGATGTATGGGACAGTTTGTATCTAGAGCCTAGAGGGCAAAACTCCAGTTAAGAGGACCAGAATTTGGAGCAAATCAAGGTAAAGTGTATCTCACGTGTGTTTGAAAGACTTCTAATGCTCTAATGTTCCCAAGGCACCCGACTTCAAATCACTCTTAAATGGCAAAAATCACATTGTGGGGAAAGGACCCTAATCAACTTCAAACAAGCAGATTTAACCTTATAACAAACTCAACAACGTAACCGATAGATCATTCATGTTACCATCATCACCAGCTAGTCATTAACAATTTCTAGTTCAAACAACAGGTAAACCCCAGACAACTGATTCTTTTTCCACATTATATGTGGCAAAAACATCTGCTTTGTTCAATGCCCATCATAATAAGGACACATTACCACCACGGTCCACTTGCCAACCCTTTTGAAATGAAGGCTGAAATGGGACTAAAATTTGTAACAGATGAAATCAATACATCTAAATAATGGTTCTTTTTCTTTCAAATTACTTGATGATCAACACACTCAAGTTAAAAAGAATTATCGCAAAACACACAAACCCATTTGCTTTGCTCTCAGGTTGGGTTTCCATGATATGAATTTTGAGGGACACTCATTGAAGATTGTTCAAGACATGTCCGTCCGAAAGTAGAATTTCAAAGCACATGGGCAACAATTGAGGATGCTCATACTAGGGGTACATTTTTAATCAAAATAACCAAATATACAGTGCCACAAGCCCACAACACAACACGATCTTAGTCCTTCAAAGAACAGAAATTTAAGTCACTGAGGCACCACTGACTTTCTACTTGAAAAGACCAAAATGCTTCCATTTTCTAGAGAGAGAGAGAGGAATAGAGAGAAGCTGACCTTGTGGATGCCGGAGGCATGTAGGCCGGACATGGAGGCGGAGGCGGCGGCTCCGACGAAGAGGGAGGCTGTTACAGATAGAATATCTGTAGTGGAATTTGTATGTAATAGAATGATAAACTGAGCAAGGAATTGAGGAAGACTGATAGAATTTGTATTGAAAGAAAGGAAATACAAACAGGCTGATTCGAGGTGCCAAACCTCCATACAAAACTCACAACTGAATTCAATGCTTATTTCCTTCTACTGGGCTTCTCTTATACAGACCCATATTGAATTACGTTAACCGTTCAGCCCTTTACAATGAATATTCTTATTCAGTTACAACGACCCAGCCCACTACACATTATCTACTACACGTGCCTTCTAGAAGCTGAACTGCGTTACAGCTATTTTACACTTATTCTCTCCTTCACACACTTACTGCCACGTGTTCTTGATAACTGAGCCTCTGCTCTTATCCGACCAAATCCACTCTTCCCCCTTAACTTGCTTCTTCTGGAACACTATGTAACTCAAGCTCTGTAAATGTTCCACAACCTCGCCCTTCACTCTTCTGTGCACTCGTGACAATATCCCTCCCTTTAAAACACCTTGCCCACAAGGTGCGCGTAAGACTGTTTTAAGGAATGGAATTCCTCCCAAGTCGAATCGTCACCGTTTTGGCCAGCCCACTTGATCAGAAGGTCGACAACGGCTCGATTACGAAATTTCCTGCTGCGCCTAGCCAAGACTGCTACGGGTTCTGGCTTAATGATGCCGTTACTATCAACTGGTGGCAATTTCGGCAAAGGGAAAACTGATGTCCCAAGTTTAGGCTTCAATTGGGAGACATGAAAGACAGGGTGAATCTGAGTGTCCCCTGGAAGATCGAGCTCGTAAGCAACTTTACCGACTCACCGAAGAACTGTAAAGGGCCCATAAAATCTCGGAGAAAGCTTGAGATGCTTCCGAGTTGCTACTGAAAGTTGGCGGTAAGGCTGTAATCGAAGATATACTTGTTGACCCAAGTCAAATGTTCTTTCCTTTCGTTTTAAATCAGCAAATTTCTTCATCCTTTGCTGGGCTTGTTGCAGGTTAGATTGTAAAAGTGGAAGGAGTTGAGCTCTATTGCGAAGAACTTCATCCACAGCATCCACTTGTGTAGTCCCTGGGATATATGTGAGCAACCTTGGAGGAGGTAAGCCATAAACTGCTTCATACGGGGTCATTTTTATTGAAGAATGCCAAGTAGTATTGTACCAATATTCTGCCCAGGGTAACCACAGAGCCCATTGTTTAGGTCTGTCTTGCACAAAACACCTCAAAGAGTTTTCTAAACATTTATTGACCACTTCTGTCTGACCATCAGTTTGGGGATGGTAACTAGTGCTGAACTTTAGAGTTGTGCCTTGCATGCGAAATAATTCCTTCCAAAAAGTACTAGTGAAAATGGAATCCCTGTTAGAGACAATAGATGTAGGCATGCCATGTAGTTTAAAGATGTGGAAGATGAACAATTGAGCTACCTTAGCTGCAGTGAATGGATGAGCTAGAGACACAAAATGACTATATTTAGATAGTCTATCCACAACCACAAAAATCACTGAGTGGCCCTGTGAAACTGGTAATCCTTCTACAAAATCCATACTGATATCAGACCAAACCCGAGTAGGAATAGGAAGAGGTTGGAGTAACCCAGCAGGATATGTGTTTTCAACTTTAGTTCTTTGGCAGATGTCACATTCTCTGATGAACTTCTTTAGATCCTTCCTCATACCTTTCCAAAAGAAATCTCTTTTAGCTCTGTGTAGACTTTTTTCATAACCCGAATGGCCAGCACTAGGATCACTATGGACATATTGTAGGATATGTTGCTTTAGGTGTGGACAAGAGCCAATGTAAATTTTGCCCTTATACAATAGGAGCCCCTGGTGCATAGAATACTTTTGACTATCCAGCTCTCCTGTAGTCCATTTTGCCAATAAAATCTTGAGATCCTCATCTACTAAGTACTGATTCTTTAAGTCCTGCACCCAACTGGCTGTAGGGATAGATAAGAGAGATAAGGTGATCTCTGAAGAGAGATTATCCTTCCTAGAAAGAGCATCAGCCACTTTATTCTCACAGCCTTTCTTGTACTCCACTGTAAAGTCATAGCCTAACAATTTAGTAATCCATTTCTGTTGCAAAGGTGTGCCAACCTTTTGCTCTAACAGAAATTTTAAACTTTGTTGATCTGTTCTTACAATAAAGGATTGCCCTAATAAGTATGGTCTCCATTTCTGGATGGCAGTAACTAAGGCAAATAACTCCTTTTCATAAGTGGACATGTGTAAGGCTTTGCCCTTTAAAGCTTTACTTAAGTAGGCAATAGGCTGTTTAAGTTGCATTAAGGCAGCTCCAATCCCAACCCCACTAGCATCACATTCAATCACAAAGGGCTGGGAGAAGTTAGGTAAAGCTAGCACTAGAGCTTCTGTTACTGCAACTTTGAGGTGCTGAAATGCCTTCACGGCTGAATCCTCCCATTTAAAAGCATTCTTTCTCAACATAGCTGTTAAAGGAGCTGCAATAATACCATAGTTCTTAATGAACTTACGGTAATATCCTGTTAATCCTAAAAAACCTCTTAAAGCTTTGAGATTTTTAGGAAATGGCCAATCCAACATGGCTTGGATTTTTTCAGGATCAGCTTTAACACCTTGGGCAGAGATAATATGGCCCAAATAATCCACCTCCCCACACCCAAATCTGCACTTTGACATCTTAGCAAAAAGCTGATTTTGTCTCAAAATCTCTAAAGTTTGCTGGAGATGGATTGAATGAGTTTCCAAATCCTTGCTAAATACTAATATATCATCGAAAAATACTAAGATGAATTTTCTCAAATAAGGTTTGAAAACCTTATTCATTAAGCCTTGAAATGTAGAAGGAGCATTTGTTAAACCAAAGGGCATTACAAGAAATTCGTAATGGCCTTCATGCGTGCGAAACGCTGTCTTAGGAATATCAGCTTCTACCATACGAATCCGGTGATAACCAGATCGTAAATCCAATTTAGAAAAAATTCTAGCCCCCCACAATTCATCAAGCAACTTGTCTACCACAGGTATAGGAAATTTATCTTTTACTGTTACCTGATTTAAAGCCCGGTAGTCGATGCACATACGCCAAGTGCCATCCGCCTTCCTTACCAAGAGCACAGGGGATGAAAAAGGACTCTGGCTGCTCCTGATAACTCCAGATTGTAAAAGATCTTTTACTATCTTCTCAATTTCCAATTTCCTCTTTTTGGTAAAAAGGATATCTATAGGGGCGTACCGAAACTGGCTGTGCTCCCTCCTTTAAAACAATAGCATGGTCAAAAGACCTTTTTGGAGGTAAGCCTTTTGGCTCAAGGAAAACATCTGCATAGCTTGTCAATAAATCTGCTAAAGGTCCTGCCAAGGGTTGCTGATTCTGCCCTGATTTTCCAGCAACAGGGTGTTGTTGGACAGTGTCTGAACTTTGCATGACTTGGAGTAACATTCCCTTTTTCTCCCCTTTTGAAAATTTAAATGATTCCCCTGCTTCTAAGTTTAGAATAGGCCCTTGTTTTAGCCCTTGAAGAAGGTATTTGCTTTCACCTTGCTGGAAATCCATTGTAAGTTTGTCAAAATCCCATAAGATTGGTCCTAGAGTGCACAACCATTGAATACCTAGAACCACTTCACAACCAGCCAAGGATAGAATATATAAGTCAGTTTTAAAAATAAAACCTTGCATTTTTAACTGCACCTCCTGACTTTTCCCAGGGCTTAGTATCTCTTGGCCATTAGCTATCTTAACCTTGATAGAATCTTGGGCTGTTGGCTGAATCCCGAGAATAGAAGCCATCTTTTCATCTATGAAATTATGTGTACTGCCTGAATCTATCAAAATTATCACCATATGATTCTTGATAAAGCCTCTTATCCTCATTGTTTTAGGACTAGGAGTTCCTGTGATGTCATTAAGAGATATCTCAGGGAACTCTTCTAAAAAAAATTCACCTGGGTCATCCTCATCTATTGGAACATCCTCCCCTTTACACACATCACCTTCTTCTATGGCTTCAATAAGGAATAATTTGGGAGCTGCACATACATGTCCCCTGTTCCACTTTGAATCACAAGAGTAACATAACCCCCTTTTTCTTCTTTCTTCCATTTGTGCCTGGGAAATTTTTTGAACTGGAACTAAGGTTTTATTCTCATTGCCATTAGTCCCTTTAAACTGCCCCACAGCAGGAACTACATTAGGAAAACTTCTTGGTAGCCCTTGAACATTAACTCGTGCACCATAGGATCCACTGCCTTTATTTGATCCTACCACCATGTTCATATGACCTCCAGTTTGATTGTTAGAGTGAAATGAATTCCAAACAGGTTTATTGTTCTTTCTACTGTTTAGGAAGTGTTCTTCTTGAATTTTTGCCAAAGAATATGCATCCAACAAGCCTCTAGGATTGAACATTCTAACTGGTAATCTGATTTCATCTTTTAATCCTCCCAAAAAACAGCTCAGTTTGTGCATATAAGATAAACCATAGACTCGGTTAGCTAAAGTCTCAAACTGGGTTTTATAATCTTCCAATGACCCAACCTGTTTTAGCTTAGTCAATGTTTCCATAGGATCATCATAAGACCCTAAACCAAATCTATTTTGAATAGCTTTAACAAACTCATCCCACGTATGAAAACAATTATTATTATGCATTTCTTGAAACCACACTAATGCCTTACCTTCCATGTGAAAGGAGGCAATGGTGAGTCTTTGAGCATTTGGAGTAAAGTAGTAATCAAAAAACTGGGCTGCCTTGTAACACCAACCCACTGGATCTTCTCCTTCAAACTTTGGAAAATCCAATCGAATGGATTTAGGATGAAATGCATCTCCCCAATTATTGTTGTTCTGATGGTTTGCTGCATGATTGACTTGATTTTCTCCTTGAGGAATATGTTGAGTTGGTTGGAAATTGCCTTGATTAATGGCAGAGAGCATATCTTTCATCTGTTGCATCATTTCTACTTTCATCTGTTGCATCATTTCGGCCTGACCTCTCTGCACAACTTCTTGCAGATCTGCTCGGGTCACCATCTCCAATTGAACCTTTGTCATCGCATCTGTGAGCTGTGACACCCTTGAATCTTCAGGCATTGTTGATCGAGTTTTCATGTATTAATTGTGATCAATGGGCTCTGATACCACTTGTTACAGATAGAATATCTGTAGTGGAATTTGTATGTAATAGAATGATAAACTGAGCAAGGAATTGAGGAAGACTGATAGAATTTGTATTGAAAGAAAGGAAATACAAACAGGCTGATTCGAGGTGCCAAACCTCCATACAAAACTCACAACTGAATTCAATGCCTATTTCCTTCTACTAGGCTTCTCTTATACAGACCCATATTGAATTACATTAACCGTTCAGCCCTTTACAATGAATATTCTTATTCAGTTACAACGACCCAGCCTTATTCAGTTACAACGACCCAGCCCACTACACATTATCTACTACACGTGCCTTCTAGAAGCTGAATTGCGTTACAGCTGTTTTACACTTATTCTCTCCTTCACACACTTACTGCCACGTGTTCTTGATAACTGAGCCTCTGCTCTTATCCGACCAAATCCACTCTTCCCCCTTAACTTGCTTCTTCTGGAACACTATGTAACTCAAGCTCTGTAAATGTTCCACAACCTCGCCCTTCACTCTTCTGTGCACCCGTGACAGAGGCAACGGCGAACGCTTTTAACGGCATGAGGCTTGATTCCTGGCAGCCTTTTCTGTACGATAACACGCCCCAACCCAATTGGATCCCGCTCGCCAGAGCCCACCACCAGTGGCTGAAGGTTCTGCCACTTTCCTTCTCCTCCTCCATCCTGAGGGATCGTACTCCCTCTCTCGGTCGTCAGTCTCCAGCTGTGAAGGCCAGCTTCGTCTTGCTTTTCCCAACCCTCTGATTGTTGTTCTTTCTTCGTATGGGCTTCGCTTGTGCTCTTTTACGTATATTGGGCTTACTCTGTTCTTGGGCTTTGAACTAACAGACAATAAAGACGTCGAAAGATTGAAGGACAAGGATCTCTCTCCCTTTAACCGGAGAGTGTCTATTTGATAGTCAAATTTAAAGTTTATATATTTAACGAAGAATATGATTTTATGTTATTAAATATTTTTCAAAGGTACACATATTTTTTAAAAATTATTACCAAATGCTTAACTGGATTATTTGAGATTACGATTTTGTAGATAATAAGTGCGATTTTAAACGAAATCGCAAAAATTAAATTATTTGAAAATTGTGTTTTTAAAAAATTGAGATTTGAAAACGCAGAAAATTTGCGTTTTCAAATCGCAGTTAAGGGGGTACTTTTTTAAAAATGCATAATTTTAATTGCTAAACTGCAATTTTAAAGGCCAAACTGCGATTTTGTCAAACGCTTAACTGCGTTTTCAAAAATCACGTTTTCAAATCGCACTTTTTAAAATCGCTATTTTTAAATCGTAATCCTAAACAAGCCCTAGTGTGCCCACAAATTATTAATTGTGTTAATGTCTCATCTAAATTATCAAAAAATGTTAACATCCTTCTTAATGCCAGCAAAAAGATAAAAATAACTCTAAATTTTTTTCCAATAAAGCAAAAATATCCTTATAATTTTGAAAAAAAAAACTAAGACAAAAAAATGGAAATTGATATATCAATTAGTGTTGACCGGTACTTAGAATTTCGAATGGTATTAAAAGTGCTAAAAAAATAATATAAAAATGTAAAACAATAATTGGTGAAAAAAAAAAATCCCGAATTATCAGCAATGACTATCCCCAATTGTTGCTGATATATATTTTATTAAGAGTAATTATATATGTTAACTTATTATTCATCTTGGTGTAACGACCCAGGAAAAGCGCTAGCCACATCTGTGCTATCACCCAAAAGGACTAGTCAATTTTAGAGTTTCCCAGAAATCACTTATAAAGCCCAGTTTCACCTAGTAAGTAAGAAATGTGGGACTTAGCACTCATAACTCTTTTTATAAACCACCAAGTCTATGTGGGTTATTCCTCATTTTCTCAATATGGGATCGGGGTGTTACAAACTCCCACTCTTAAACTTCTGACGTCCTTGTCAGGGCCACGTCATACAGTGCTCCAATACCACCATGGTCTGGCATTACTAGGTGGCTCTGATACCATTTGTAACGACCAAGGAAAAAAGCGCCAGCCACATCTGCACTATTACCCCAAAAGACTGGTCAATTTTAGAGTTTCTTTAGAATCACTTATAAACGCCCAGTTTCACCTAGTAACTAGGCAATGTGGGACTTAGCACTCATGACTCTATTTATAAACCACCCACTCTATGTGGATTATTCCTCATCTTCTCAATATGGGACCGGGGTGTTACAATAAGCATCACTTTTACCACTTGCACAACCTCTAATATGTCCAGCCAAAAAACACACTACTAGTACCATATCCGATAATAACAAAAAGACATAAAACTATGAAATTACAAAAATCAGCCTGCAACCCATCACAACTAACAAATAACACTCGCAATCATTTGATATACCCATTTCCATTGTCCGTCAAGCATTTGAAATTGTAAATTAAGTTGAAGTCTATACTAACTAAATAAGACTTACATAATCATTCATTTCACGCGCCACCTTGTCATACCTCATTATCATCATCTTCCACATCTAAAAGGTGATCCCTTGCATTTGTCCATACACACGTCTCTTCATTAAACTGTATTTAAATAACATTGTCTTAATTTATGCTTCTTTTTCACTTAATAACTAATTAATAAAAACGAAAGCTACACCAAAACATCACCTTCTTGGTTGTTTCCCATGGAAGGTTGTTTCCCCTTCATAATCATATGTACCATACGCTTGAAGGTTGCCATCTCTTGCTCTTGTACTTGATATTTCTCGTTTTGCTCCCGGAGTTTCGCAGCTAGCTCTTCAAATCTGACGTTTTGCTCCTGGAGTTTCGCAGATTGATCCTGGAGTTTCGCAGAGAGGTGGATTTACTAGGTGTCGGCCCTAACCCCACCCGAATGTTCTTTTCCTAAGACCTGTCCGCACGCATCATTTGGCGACCAATATATTGATCCCTGTGAACATACTCGTTCTATTGGCGACTGAGTATTCATAATTGCTTTTATTTGGATCTGCACAACACATAGAAATAATAAATTGAACATAAAATCTGCATAAAGATATACTTACCATAATCATATTCTCGTAATAGTAAATACTTAACACTTACCAAAGCTGCTCCAACTAATTCATTGACAGGGGTCCCATCTTTCCGTGTATGCGAGACCACGAACATATCGCATCGGTTCAGAGTTTCTCCTGTATCTTCCTCCTGCAATATCACTGACATTATCATACAAGTTTATGATCTAACTAAAGTATGTACGATCCATGAACGTTTTTTTATTAATTGCCTGAGTTATTATACGTACCATCTCATGAGCAACCTATGCGATGCTCTTAGATCCTAAAGTGTGAAGCCATTTATTAAATCTACGGCTTGACTTGGCCTTCTCTGCCATTTTCTATAAACTTTGTAATGTTAATATGTTGATTATTTAAACAAAATAAATAATAAAAAAATAACGACATCATTTCATAAATTTAGTGTTTGGCATAAGTGAGAAAAAACCTTATCATCCAAGGACAACCACCTATCAACTTGGATTTCGAAGTCTTCTGCATCGAAAACTCTATATTTTCCCGTCCTCTGGACCACAGATGGTATGTTATCATCGTCTTGCAATTTCATAGCCTTCTTAATGTCGTACCTTAACTGTCGTCTTTTCTTTGCGAAGCCCATAAGCCCAATAAGCGTTATCCTTTTTATATCATTGATGGCTGATGAAGAATGCAAAATGTCATATTTTTCTCTCTTAATGTTTAGTCTTTTTATATTTATTTGGTGCCTAAATGTACTCATTATTCTTTTATTTTGATTTTAGGATGCAATTGGAGGGCATTAAATGCAACCAAAGCTAATTGGGCGATTTTGGACAGTTTCGACATCACTTCGTAATCGGGGCATAACTATCTCATCCGAGCTCCAATTGAGATGATTCAAGATGCTAGGGAACACCAAGAAATAGATCTACAACTTTCATGTTTTTATTTTGAGAGATAATGGCTGCATCAAGGTCAAAATTGGGCTGGAAGTTGCGGCACCTGCACTGTTAATGTTCTAGAACATTCCTTAGCATGCAATTCTAATATGTGGAAACTAGCAGATTTGGTGCACGAAAATTACAGCTGGAAACACCACTTTCCTAGTTTATATTAGGACTCTATTTTATTTCTAATATTTTCCTTTATTAATCAGATTTGGATATTGTTAATTTAGGATAACAGTTAGAATATCTTTAGGAGATCTTGTAGGCTTCTAATTAGGAGTATAACTGTATAAAGGAGA
>FXXK01000364.1:224227-275323 GCA_900184695.1 Betula pendula
AAAGAGACGAGAATATGCCAATTGGAGGCATTAAATGCAAACAAAGCTAATTGGGCGATTTTGGACAGTTTCGACATCACTTCGTAATCGGGGCAAACTATCTCATCCGAGCTCCAATTGAGATGATTCAAGATGCTAGGAACACCAAGAAATAGATCTACAACTTTCATGTTTTGTATTTTGAGAGATAATGGCTGCATCAAGGTCAAAATTGGGCTGGAAGTTGCGGCACCTGCACTGTTAATGTTCTAGAACATTCCTTAGCATGCAATTCTAATATGTGGAAACTAGCAGATTTGGTGCACGAAAATTACAGCTGGAAACACCACTTTCCTAGTTATATTAGGACTCTATTTTATTTCTAATATTTTCCTTTATTAATCAGATTTGGATATTGTTAATTTAGGATAACAGTTAGAATATCTTTAGGAGATCTTGTAGGCTTCTAATTAGGAGTATAACGTGTATAAAGGAGAGGGAATCAGAAAAACATAAAAAAAAGAACTCTTTTTCTCCTCTCTTCTCTTTCTCATCCTTTGAGTTTTCATTATGGCTCTGCGTAGCTAAATTTTTATCATTGGTTGAAGGAAACGGAAGCCTCGGAATCAATAAACTGTGAGATCTAAATTATTTTAGTGTTCAATTATGCTTTGAGTATCGGATATTCTTCTTGGCCTATTTTCATGATTGTCTCGTTTAATTACTAGGAGATCTACTAGTTTATTATTCGTTGCAATCTGTTGCTAGATTAGATATCAAACCGTAATTTTTGATCCCTCTAATTTGCGAAGCAACTCAGATTTAATGATTTGCTGCATCAGAAATTATTAGATCTGAGGAAGAATGCTCGATTAAATTAAATGCAACCGCTTGTGCTTGGTGTTGTTTAACTTCATCGATCTCTCTAATTCTTAAGGGTGGCTACTAAATTAAACCTTTAGCGCTTGTCTTGGGGTTGTTTAGTAGTTAAGGTTAATTAGATCGCTTGTTTTCTAATTAACTACGACTAAGGAGGAGATAGGATAATAATTCCAACGGTGAAATATTCAAAGTATTGAATTAACATATGCTTGCATCGATGATCAGTTTGTAAAATTCGATGGTGGATGTTGACTTCGACCAAGGTTTGTTCTCCTTGATTGATTTTGATACTTTAAATTGAATTGTTCTTTAGTTCTTCTTAAAATTGTTTTCGTTATACTCAAAACCCCCCATTCTTGTTCACGTAGTTCACGTAGCATAAAACTAGACTGAATACTCTCCGTGGGAACGATCCTTACTTGCACTACTACAGGTATTTTTAGGAGTATTAGTTTTATTTTTGGTTGCCTGCGACAGCACACCAATAGCCTCTACAGGCTCCACATAGAATTTTCTCTACACCCAAAATAGAATCTCATATCTTAACTGAAAATATAAGCCTAAAAAACTATAAGTGATTGACATATTAGGAAAAAGTTCATACCGTTAGGGTTGTCCACATATCTTCCTTCCGATCCATTGGTATCCTCCAATGGCCATGTAACTGTGAAAATCGACTATTTCTTACAATCTTCTTTGCAATCATTGAGAATTTCTCGCTACTTGGGCCGATTGGTTGGAAGGAGGTGTTGAACCAGACAACTACCCTTTCCCCCTTAGGTAGGTGCCAAATCTCCTTAGGACTACCAACAATCTTAATCTCTCTTCTATCCTGGTCATCTACAACTCATAAAAAATGAATGTTATAATTAACTAGTATTAAATTAATATAACTATATCAAAGCAACTGACTATGATATAATATAAAATAATTTATACTTATGGTCTCAACTTGCCCACGTCGTAACCGCCGCAGTTGTGGTGCATTTGTACCGCTATGTTGTGAAAGCTCGGGTGCTGATTGTGCTGGTGTGTGAGCCTCCCTCTCAGGGCCATCCGCCGTCTCAGGGCTATGCTCCACTTCAAGGGCTACCGCTCCTTCAGACTCCCCTCTATTGCATGGGGGTCCTGCTCATTGGTCATAATCAGGCTCATGCATTTCAAGTAGATCATCTATATGTTCGGCGTATTCGCCCAAAGTAATGTCGTGGAGCGAATCAGGTAATAGTACATTTGGGGCTGGAGTAGGGATATAGTAATCTTCGCTCCCCTGTGTCTCTTGGGAGTCTTGTGTAGTTTCATTTGACCCTACTACTGGCCGCACAACCGGTGTGCGGTCTCTAGGCGTCCAAAAATCCTCGCAGGCTTGCGACATCCTTTGTTTGTGAGCCATGTCTACCTGCAAACACATTAAAATGGGTCAGTTTCAATCGTAGATAAAATATACAATATTTTACAACATAGAGGACATGAAAAAAATAGTGAGACAAATATTAAGTAAATCATATTTAGTACATATATTTATTTGGACACATTTTAATAGTTTAATCATATTTAGTACATACATTTATTTTAGTGTTTCGGTGGCCGGTACGTTAGTACGTGCACAATCAATGTCATCATTTACAAATCAATATCATCTCCAGGAACGTTAACATTAAAAGGCTCGTGCTCATGATAATCGTCAGCCTCGTCATAATTATGACCTTCACCTTCGCCAACATCATACACGTTTCTTGGTTTTGTCTTTACAGCAACATTTCAATTTGGATGTATAAGATCTTGAACATAATACACCTGCGATACTTAAGAAGGTAGTACGAATGGATCATCGGTAATTCGCGCACCCGTGTGAATTAAGTTATTGAAATTTACAAGATCGAATCCATATTCGTCCTTTTTGTATTCCTTATTCGGTTGAATGTCGGCCTAATCGCACTTGAAGAGCACATACCGTGTCAAGTTGTAGTAAGTAACCTCGATTATGCGAGTTAGCTTACCGTAGTAGGTGGGACCGCTTCAATGGTCACACACACCCCACAATTTTGACTTTTCTTTTCTTTATTGACATCCACGGTGCGGTACAGCACGCCATTAACCACATACCGATTATATTCTTGGGCATCGAACATTGGGCCTTTGGCATGACTTACAAGTTTATCTCCCAATTCCATTCTACCAGCCGTGTCCAACTTATCAACCTATGATTTGAACACCTTATTAACATAGTGATTTTATTTGACTTTTATAGACACTTAATTATTAAAATGAACAGTATTCTTACGTTTGACTTGTACCAGCTACAGAATTGGTCCCTGTGTTGCTTCATCAACTGTTGATGCGATGTCATTTCCATATTGTTTGTTTCCATTAGCGAGTCAATGTGCATCCTATACATCAGCATAAAAAAGGATGGAGAGTACTTTCCATTTCATTTATAACCGTACAATACGTATTTAATTATACAACTCACTTTCGAAATTGTAGAAAATCGTCAGAGTTGAATAAAACATATCGGTGTGCTTGCTCAAATGTGATCATATCAAGTTTTATCCACTTGCTCGCCCCATGGGACTCATCTTGGTGTCTTAGGGGCTTATTATGGATTGTTGGCGCATCATTTAAATAGCACGAACAAAATGTCAATAATTCGTCCATTATGTAACGCTCTGCAATAGACCCTTTTGGTGCAGCCATATTACGAACGGTATGTTTATATCGACCAAGACACTTATGTTACAAGATTAATTTTGCAATCATCACATAAAAAAATCTATATAATAATACGTCATTCACTTAAACTCATAAGTCAACATCAATTTTAATATTACCTCTCGATGGGATACATCCACCTGTAGTGTACCGGTCCCCCTAGTTTACATTCACGAACTAAATGTATGACTACGTGCACCATAATTGTAAAAAAACAGGGAGGGAATATTTGTTCCAATTGGCATAAGATTATGGGTATCCGATTCTCTAGACGATCTAAATCTTCCACCTGTAGTGTTTTTGAACATATCTCCCTGAAAAATTCACTTAGCTCTATTTAAGGCCTCACAACCTTATCCGATAAGATTCCTCAAAGTGCAATTGGCAGAAGTTGTTGCATGACTATGTGATTGTCATGACTTTTCAAACCCCCGATAACACATTCCTTAAGCTTGACACAACGTGACACATTTGAAGAATATCCATCTGGCACTCTAACATCATGTAACACCTGCAAGAAGTTAGTCTTCTCTTTTTTCGTCATTGTGAAACAAGCTACGGGCAAATATGTTTTGTTGTTGTCCCCAGTATATGGATGAAGTTTTGGTCTCAAATTCATTTTACACAAGTCTTGACGTGCTTCGAGGTTGTTTTTGGTTTTTCCACTCATGTTCAATAGCGTGCCAAGTATGTTATCAACAACATTTTTTTGTGTGTGCATCACATCAATGTTATGGCGTAATAACTGATCTTTCCAGTAAGGCAAATCGTATACATCTTCCAATCAACTTCATCCTTGGGCAGTTTCTCTCTGATCCTTGCCCGTTTCACAACAAGCTCTAATTGTCTCATTATCTCATCGCCATCCGGCACTTTGGGCGCACTCTCAATTTCCTGCATACCGTCGAATGATCTTTTGTTCTTTCTCCACTGATGTTCTGTAGGCAACCATCGCCTATGCCCCATATAGCACCATTTTTTACCATAAGTTAGCCACATTGATTTCGTTGCATGACTACAACAAGGACATGCTTTTCGTCCATATGTACTCCAACCCGATAAATCACCGTATGTTGGGAAGTCATTTATAGTCCACATCAAGGCCGAATGCATTGTGAATTTCTTTTTCGAGGTTATGTCAAAATTTTGCACCCCTACTTTTCATAGTTCCTTCAACTCACTTACAAGGGGCGCTAGGTACACATCTATATTTTGCCCTGGTGAATTCGGACCAGGGATAATCAAGCTTAACATAAAATACGGTTGTTTCATACATATCCAAGGGGCAAATTGTAAGGTACTAACATTACCGGCCAAATACTATGACTAGTAGACATGTTCCCAAAAGGATTAAAACCATTTGACGCTAAACCTAGCCTGACATTGCGCGGGTCTGATGTGAAGTCTGGGTAACGTGAATCAAATGCCTTGCATGCTTCTCCATCGGCCAAATGCCTCAATACACCATCTTTTGTACGGCCTTGAGCGTGCCACTTCATATGTGACGATGTATGATTTGACATAAACAACCTCTATAGTCTTGGTATAAGAGGAAACCAACGCAACACTTTGACCGACTTTTTTTTCAAACTTTTTGCCGACCCATCTTCATCAGTTACGTCATCCTTCCAGCTAGACTGATTGCACAATGTACATTTGTCTAGCTTTTCATTTTCCCTCCAAAACAGCATACAACTTTTGCGACAAGCCGATATCTTCTCGTACCTAAGGCCCAAATCTCTCATGTACTTTTTGGCCTCATTTGTGTCTTTAGGCAAACTTGCATCTGAAGGTATCAACTTGTTGATAAATTCAAGCAACATGGAGAATGATGTATTGCTCCAACCGCCCATACACTTAATACTATATAGACGCACAATAGCTCCCAATTTGCTATGTTTTGTATTTTTATGGAGTGGCGTATCGGCATCCTTTAGCAAATCTTCTAATTTCTTCGCCTTCTTGTTAGATTCTTCAATTATATCATCGACTGATTCAGACTCGGGTTCGGCTTCAACTCCCACTTGAGACCCACCCGCTTCTACACAATCATCGTGCATCGCAAAAACATCATTAAGCATGTCTTGCATCCCACTAGACCCGCCATGTAGTGGAATACTATTGATGGGAACTGTACTTGGAGCTTCAGATATTGCCTCCCTATCAATAGGAGCGACAATTGGTTCCCCATGCATTATCCACTCGGTGTAACCCTCAATAATCCCGGCACCTGACGTTAAATTGGTAAATACAACTTCCTTGGACCATGTTTTGCCCAAGCAACACTTCTTACAGGGGCACACACTCAACCCGCTCCTTCTAGAGTTTTTACTTGTAAATTTCACAAAAGCTATAACCCTAAGAATGTACTCTCGCGAACTTTTCGGCTTTCTCATCCAACTCTTGTCCATCTTTTTCGCTACATCACAAAAACTTTGTCAAGGTATTTGTCACTAATACCCATAAAGTTAAACTAGAGAAATTTGTTTAATTACCCAAGATACAATATATGCACACCTTCTAAATCATATAAGCCCATGATATATTTACTGAAAACACACCTTCTATTTTCTAATTTTAATTCTCAAGTACAAACAATTTAAACCACGGCCTAATCCTCATGGTTGGCCCTATGCTCCTCTATAATCCTCCCAACAAAAACATTAACCTTTGCCACTAAAATCCTACACCATCTCCTCACTCCCTGCAAATCCAACAAACCCAAAAGAGGAAAGTGGTCACTCCAATTAAACACCCTTAGCTAGAAGCTAGGGCTGTTTATAAAATATTAAAAAATGTAACTAACGCAATAAATAAATAATCCAACAAAATTTTTTAGTGTTTAAAACATATAAATATAACTTACAATTTATTTTGTCACCCATAGTATGAATTTACCTCAACATGAACTCATTTAAAATATAATTGAAGCTTAATAAAATCTTTGTTCTCCATAATCTCATGAAAATACAATTATATATTTTATACAATTAAAAAAGAAAAGAGAAACTATATATATTTATAAAAGCAATTATCAAAAAGAGCAATCTAATACATTCTAAATATAAAAGCTTATGACATACCTGCTGAAATTTTTAAGAAAAGGCATTAAGAAATTGATTTGAAGGGTTGAACTTTGAAGGCTTGATTTGAATTATTGAATTCTTAAGTTCAAAGAAATGGCAGATTCACACGTAGCAAACTTCTCATTCTCTAATTGGTCAAAATATCACAAAATGGATGTATTAATTTGCCCAAAAATTATGTGCATTATATACTATTGTCAAAAAACGTGATTGTACTTGGACATTATATGCTTCAANAATCTAATACATTCTAAATATAAAAGCTTATGACATACCTGCTGAAATTTTTAAGAAAAGGCATTAAGAAATTGATTTGAAGGGTTGAACTTTGAAGGCTTGATTTGAATTATTGAATTCTTAAGTTCAAAGAAATGGCAGATTCACACGTAGCAAACTTCTCATTCTCTAATTGGTCAAAATATCACAAAATGGATGTATTAATTTGCCCAAAAATTATGTGCATTATATACTATTGTCAAAAAACGTGATTGTACTTGGACATTATATGCTTCAATTTTTTTTTTTCCATTCATTTGGGCTTTCAATAAATTTATTGTAAGCATTCAATTTTGTTCATCAAAAGTCATGCGTTATCAGTTTGCAAATCAAACTATCAGAATGTTATGTTACATGTGCCTTTTTTTATTCTAGCATTCAATTAAAAAACAATTAAAAAAAAAAGAAGCAAAATCATACCTACAATGATAGTCATTGCAGTTGGCCAGTGGACAAATGCAGAGAAAAATCCTTGATAATCTGGGAGAAGCAGACAAATAGATCAGAGATCGAGCTAGAGAGAAAGAGAGACAAAGTGAGAGATGAGTGAGACTTACCGGTGGAGACAGTGAGAAGGGAGCTAGACAGCCGGCGCTGGTGGATGGGGTACTCCGGTGGACAGAAATGATGGATCGGAGAGGAAGATCGAAGAGAAAGAGAGAGATATAGTGAGGGAAGATCGAAGAGAGATCATGAGAGCTGAGGGAGAGGGAGATCGTGTGAGCTGAGGGAGAGAGAGATCGTGAGAGCTGAACGACGTTCCCGTGAGAGTTGAGGGCTGCATGTTCTAGAAGATCGAAGAGAGAGAGAAACAAATAGTGAGAGCTGAGGGAAAAATTTAGATGAGGGAGGCGTGCGTGGTGTTCCACTGGAACACCGCGTGTTTTTTGAGAAAAAAATGCATATGGTTTTGAGAAACCGTCTGGAATTTAATATTAAAAAATAAATTTCAGATGGTTTATCTAAACCGTCTTTATTTATTAATTTTCAGACGTTTTCCTAAGCTGTATGAAAATTCCTAACGCTTTTCCACCCCTCCCCCCCCCCCCCCCAAAAAAGCAAAAAAGCGTCATGAATTTTTTTTTTTTTTTAGACGGTTTTTAAACCATCTAGGAAAAAACCGTCAATAATTGGTCTATTTTTTGTAGTGACACTATTTTCATTAATAGAGAGCGTATTGCTAATCTAGTACTTATAACCTATTTATAGAATTGTTTTATGTGTCGTGTTTATAAAAAGTCTATTAGGCATGTCATTTTGCTATTATTTATGTTATATATTGGAAATTTATGAAGGCACCAATTAATTATTGTGGACCATACATGAAGGTACTAAACAATATTGAATGTTATTTAAAGGTGAAATTTGCCCTACGACTCCAAACATACAACACCTAGAGTGGTGTGAAAATGTGTTTTAATTTCCAAAATAGTCCCACGAGCAAGAGAGAACTGGGTAAAAGAGTGGCCGATCATGTGGCACCACTTCAATACGATGTAAAAGAGCGTATTTCTTATAGTTTTTTTGACGGTTCAAATCATTTAATTCAACTCTCTCTTTTTTATAAAAAATTTGAAATTAAATCTTTTTTTTTTTTTTTTTTGACAGAAATTAGCTACAAACTGGTTTGTAGCAATTAGCTATAAACCAGTCTAATAAAATGACATGTGTCCTTTAGCATGTGAGAATCACATATTTTTTTAATAACATGTGCTTCTCAACATGCTTGTTTTAATAACATTAATAAAAAATATGTGCTTCTCACATGCTAAAGGACACATGTCATTTTATTAGACTAGTTTATAGCTAATTGCTACAAACCAGTTTGTAGCTAATTTCTGTCCCTTTTTTTTTTTAATTTTTTTTTTTTTTATACAGCATATCCTAGTCAAATCCTATATTATGTGTCATCTTCCGCATCAAGAGCAGGGGTTAATTCTTTTTCTAGGGTTTGTAATTCTCTCTCTAATAAATGGTTGATTAGGTGGTGGCCGGGGTTTCTTTGATATGATCTCTTATAGTTGGTTAAGTCTTTTTAGGTTGCCTTTCTTTGTACAAATTTATTGCTGGCTTGGTCCTGTTCCTCTACTCGTGGAGAAATGCTTAGGTAGTGTTATTTCAGTACCAACAACCTTTGTTTTGTTCGCATCTCATAAATGAGACAAACATGACCTTTTGATGCCTGAGGAAGACAGCATTGTTAGCACCGTTTCTTTCGTAGGACCATTCACATTTGTAAACCTTCTAAAATCGTGTCAGTCTCACACTTAGCTATCTCACAATCAAAGAGATAAAATTAAGAATAAACATCATATTATGCTACCTTTTTCTATTCACTCATGGATCTAGCATTGTTTAATTAGAGAGAGTTATTTCAACACCTGCTTCAGCATCCTCATAAATGAGAGCTGATCCGAAGAACAAGGACTTGATTATCATGTAAACCGTTAGATCCATCAACTTTAAATCTCACCATAAAATGAAAAAAAAATCTTATTCACTGATCTCAATACTACAAATTTAAATATTTAATTGATAGTCTAATCCATAACACAAGAAGAAGAAATTAAGATATGTCATAGGACATAGTGCTGAAATATTACAGACTCCACGGATGCTAAAACATTGTGACAAACTTACAAATAAAAATATTTTGCTAAAACCTTTTAAGACGAGAGCATATCAAAATCTAAAAAGGGTTACAAAGTTCAGAAGCAAGTCCATTAGAGCTAAAAGCAAAGCACTCCAACAAATACTAAAGAGTAATGATATTTAGTAGGTAGACTCATATACAACATCTATCATACAATTTAATGATATGATAGTAAAAATCATCCCTATCACACCATCCTAATTATATGACCGTTGTATATTAATTTACTAAATAACATTACACAACACTAATTTTTCATAAGAAAAGGCCTAAGGAAGTTCCCGACAGCAACAACCAGGACCAGAATTCCAGCAACAGTTGCAGTGCCTCTCCAAAAATCTTTGAAATACACACTTGTCAGGGATGCCACGAGACGGTTCCAAGAGTTATCGCAGTGCTTATTAAGCTGTTCATAGAGCTCGTAGTAACAAGATTCACGTTCAACAATCTGATGGCCAAGTTTGTTGATCAGAGTAGTCACTTCAACGCTGCTACCGCGCCTGTTGACAATCACCTCCTTTTCAACGAGCAAACGCACATCTGCTTTAGTGGTGATAAGAGAATCCATCAGCAAAACATAATTGCAGATGTAAGTGTTTGATGGATAATGACACTGCTCCAAGGCCATGAGGTTTCGGAAAAGAGCTTCTGTTTGGTTGTCTATCACAATTTGTGGGACTTTCAAGAAACATTGCAGACTCTTAGAGCAACGAAGAGATTTCAAGCATGGTAAGCAAGAGAAGAGCCATGAGATATTGAAGCAGGGATATTGTTCCAAGCGCTTATGCTTAGCGAAATCTATGTCTAGTAAGGAAATCTTAGAGAAATCTGGATCAACTAATGCTTTGAATTCTAATCCTGTCTCGTTCAGCTTTGTGGCTGTATATCTTAGATGTTTGGCAGGTTTGGGATCAGGTTTTGGGTTCGTAGGAGAGTAAAACGTTCTGTGCAAATCAGTGAAATGTTTTACTTCCGTACTGTCGATGGGTATTCGATGCTTATCGGAGAAGAAGAAGTGACAGGCAAGCTTAAGAAAGGGAGTAAATTTTTGTAATTCGAAGGCAGAGTTATACAACATTTGGAGATACTTAAACGGAAGCTGATTCTCCAGTAACATCAAGTCCTGCTTTATGTGCGATTCTAGCCATGCGTTACTTAATATATAATCATTACCATATTTTTGGCGTTCAAAATTCCTCAGGAAGAGCTCAATGATAAAGATAGCATCAAATAGAATCTTGTTTACAAAATCTTCATCAGTGAGCTGATGAAATATCTCTGAATAGCTACAGCGGATTTTTTCTTTGTTGCTTTCAATTATGCTTTTGAGATCTTTCTTGCTCTTCCTGGTCCTAAAAAAGAATTTGTTCCAATATATCTGTTTTTGCACTTTCACGCCCCACAATTCTTCTAGGTCGTGATGAAATGGGCCGATTGAAACTAACTTAGGAGTGTAGGCTTCGTCTTTTACCTCACGAAGTTTCTTGGGAACCCTGTAGATGCAGCACTCAGACCACAGTTCAGATTCCTCGCATGGAATGTCAATCACTGAATCCAATTCGTTTCCTACTGAGAAATAAGCAACAATCATTAAATCTTTTTTTTTTTTTTTTTTGACTCTAGGGGAATTATGTCAATGCGATTGGAAATGGGAAAATTCAACGCAACTATAACATAATCAGAGTAAACATAATCAGAGCATATATATATATATATATATAGGATACCAAGATCCTTGCAGTTTTAAGAAAATATATACAAGCAGGCCCTTGGTTTTGGAAATTAATCCAGTGTATCAAGGAATTTTTAACACAATTAAGTTATCAAAAACTACATAATAAACTGAAATAGACAGTAGGAAACCTGGTGCCGAGGAATCCATATGTATTGCTTAAGAGCTCCAGAATTCCTCGCTTAATTTCTTACTGATAATATGTCCTCGATCTCTTACGCTTGCACCCATGTGTGTGTATATAGAGAGAGAGAGAGAGAGTGAGAGAGTTCGTGTGGTCTTTCCCAGTCAACGTGAAAAGTCTCACACAAAGCACATCTAAAAGCAAAATGAATGGTCAAAATATCCCTTCTCAACTAACGATCAAACTCCTCAAATTTATTACACGTGAGCTTGGTAGAAATGTCAGTAGGGTTGTCAAGCTTCAAGCAATTTTCGTTTGTTACAATTTTTATTTTTCTTCATAAAACAAAAATATTAATAAATAACTCAAACACAAAAAAAAAAAAAAAAGAAGGAAATTCAGTTAAACTCATTAAACTTTCATCACTTTTGCAATCAGTTCTCTAAAATTTAAAAACTCTAAATTTAATATATTAAACTTTAAAATTTTTTATTGACGACTGTGGCAAGCAGACTCTCATGGATGAGAATGTTCACGATACTGAGTCACAGAGAGTTCACAATGCTAATCCTGTATGCCCATCGGTTGGCGTTGAGTCACAGGGAGATGCACACCCCGCGCCAGGCTCTGAGTACAGGGACCTGCACACACTGTTTCTTGTAAGTGAGCATATCCTTTTTTATTTTTTGCTTTTGTTTTTTAGACTTTGCAAACTATTTTGTTAGATACAATTGACTATGTTTTCATGTTTTGACTAACAGCTACAAGATCCGTTAGACGACGAAGGGGTAAGAACAAGAACAAGAAGTTTAATGCAATGGTAGATAAGTATGGTCCTGTCTATATACAAATCCAGGATGGAGAGCGTTTACATGTAGGAGAGAATGCAACGTCTTGGCCTCGAAAGATCAGCGAGGTTCTAAGCCACCATTGTGACCTACACCATGAAAATTAGACCACAGTTCTGGTGGGAACGAAGGGATGTTAGAAAACCACATCAAGGTACAACTCATTATTTATGCTTAATATTCCACATGATACAAATAATGTGACAAAGTTTTGACCATTGTTTTCGTAATTACAATGTCTCAGAGTTCCTTCGTTCTAACACCGCAAAAAGAAAAAGACTTACAATATACAATGGGTAAATGTTATTCCAGGATTCGATCCAACATAGCCAAGAAAGACTACAAACCTTATTTTAAAGGGATTAACAAAAAAGATGAGGCGGCTGTGGCCAATGCTATAGCTAAGGCGAAGGCCAATCATCCGAAAGACATTGCTCTAGAAAAATGGCCTGCCATTTGTGATTCATTTGCAAATACTAAGTGGAAGGTAAATATATCTTATTAATCTGAATAGTTAATTAAGATTGATAAGATTTGCATACAACTGTAAGATGACGCTTGAAAATTTTATATTGGGTTTAAATTCTTTAAAATAGGTCCAAAACGAATATGATAAATCGAAGCAAAATGAAAACAAATCACACTGCTAGCACCTCATCATTCATCAACACCAATTACAAGAAGGTATAATTCTATTGTATTACATTATCAATGTAACGTTCTTAAGTGTAATTGTTAATTATGAGTATTATGTGCAGACAAAGCTTACCGGTGTGAAGCTAGCTGCCATTGAGTTTTTTAAGGACACCCACGTGAGAAAAAATGGGAGTTTTGTGATCGTCAAAGATGAGAGACGATATGTAAGTAAATGAAATGTTTATTCGTAATGAATATAAATAATTAGCTAGCATATCATAATCAACGACCTTTCTAACTATTACTTGATATGTGTGTGTGAAAACATAAAAGCAATTGGAAAAATTCTCTAACCCTCCAAATTGACATAGTAACATAGCATGCATCTCTTCCCGCATTGCTTTCCGCATCCTAGTCTCTGATGCCTCCCTCTCTATCGTCATTTTAGCAATCACCTCGTCCAGCTTTTTCTTAGTCTCTTGTGTGCATTTATCATGATTGTTAGACTGTGAGGCAAAAGTTGATCTTGTCCAAGGAGGTATGACACCACACCCCATTCCTCTAACATGTCCCGGGCATGGCCTCCCTAGGACTTGTAACACAATTTCTTCTTGGGTGCAGTCCATGTCATCAGAGTCTAATCTTGATTCCATTACAGTCTGCACAAGTCATAATGGCATTAACTAAATAATTCATGCATTCTACTCTTCCTAGGCATGGAGGGAGCTCTCATAGAAGTCAATCAAGCATGGAGAAAATTTGAGGGATATGTGGTTGTAATTTTTTGAAGAGATTGTATAATACTATAAAAGATTCGAACAATTATGGTTTGTATTAGAGGGTAAGCGATGCATACAATTTTTTGTTTAAAAACTTTGAGTAGTAAACCTTCCTTGACATGTTTATCAAGGTTAAAAGAACTTTGGGTAAACAATGCAAATGAGTTAAATTATATAATAAAAATTTCTTCTTAAGTGTATGCAGAGTGGACAAAGGTAGAGAAAGATATGTAAGAAATTGCAGCGCTAAAAGACTCAAGTGATGGTATGTTGTTTTAATCCCATTGTTTTATTTTACTGAACTTGTTATAGATGCCATATAATAGGAAATTAATAGTGAAGCCTTTTGTTTTGAAATGAGAAAAGAGATGACTTAAATTTTCAACTGTACGGTATTGTAGGTCATACTTTTTAAACTAGTTTCTGATTTTATGTTTGTTATTTGAATTGGTCAATTGGTTGTGACTACATTTATGAACTCCATGCTGTTTAAGTAATTAGTAAATTTGTTTTGTCAAGAAATGGCAAAGATAGGAACTCCATGAAATGTATTCAAAACCATCATGATATTCAACAATCATCAATTATGAGGCACTGATAATCCTAACATGTTTTTAAAAGAATACCAATAGTTGGTCCTGACTATCTATAATCCCATTGAAGCATCTTGTTATTATATTCTCAAGTATGAGTTTTAATTGCATAATCCTATCTATATTTCAATTCAGCTGCATTGGCAACTCCGGTATGGAATCTAACAAGGGACAAAGTGGAATTCAACAACTGCTGGGAGCTGAACAAGAGGCTCAGCACATTGTCAATGCTGCCAGAAATGGTAACTAATGTTTCATTTTCTATAGGAAATAATAATATGCTTGTACTTTTATGACTCCTGATATTTAGGTTTCTTTGAGATTGTTGCATCAAGAATGCAATCGTTAAGAAAGTATATTTATGTTGGTTGCTTCTCTATTATATTGACTTGGTTGTAGGTTTTCTGCAAATGAGTTGGCCATGCTATTCCATTTATTCACATACAGTTTCAAGATGCTGTTGACAGTGAAGTTGGTTATGTTGATGGGTGTACATCAATGATATTGAATGGTACATTTTCACTTGATGGGTTGCATTCTGTTTAATGTGGTTGAGTTGAGATCTCGCTATCAGCTTAGTGGCAATTTTTTGTTTCATTTAAATTGTTCAGCCAAGTGATCCAACAGATAGAGATGCATGGAAAGAGAGAGGCATGGGGCAGCTTTACATTAAATGCAAAGAGGGTGTCGATAAGGGTACAAAAGAATCCAAACCAACCATTGTTGTTAGAAATGATATTTGTTTCCTTAATACTTTTGTTTTAAATATTAGGGTTGGCATGAAAAGTTGATCTGAGAAAGGAATTTTTTTTTTTTTTTTTTGGTTTCTCAATTTGTTTCTGCGCTGTTCGAAGTGTTGGATATGAGAGGTAAAAGTGTGAAATGAGAAATATTTTTGTTTTGTTTCTTGTAAAATGGCAAGGTGCAAAGCAACATATTAACTGGTATGGAAGCCCTGTAGGAGGGGGGGGGGGGGGGGGGAGAGAGATGGCAAATCACCCCTCCCCTTATTTTCATTTCTCAAAAAAAAAAAAAAAAAAAGAGTTGAACTTTTAGGATTTTTGGGAATTAACCTCCATGTTCTCTCTTGCTGCATGCAATCTCTTCAATTTCTTTTCTCTTCTCTATTGTTAATCTTGATGCCAATTTTACACTCTTCTTTGAACATGGAGTCTTCTTTTCTGTTATATGCTAAAGATATATAAAGTTATTCTTCTCTGAACATACTCTCTGGAGTCTATCATTTAGAGCGATTAAAGTTAAAATTTTCTCACTTATATTTTTGATTAATGCAAGTACCATAGAAGTTTTTCGGTAGATTAACTGGGAAACAAGATCAAGGGGGAGATTTCCGAAAACAAGTGAGAATGTTGTGCAACAATTGAGATGTTGATCATATAATTGTATAGATTTGGCTGTTTGTTTATGTAATTTGGGTTTGTTATATTCTTAGTAGTTATGAGATTTGATGTATTTGCTGGTTTTTAAGGAAGGTGTCTTTGTGGTTGTTTTGAGTTTTGGTGTATGATTCTTGTGCTCTGTAGTGTATTTGGTGTATACTGTTTTTGAAATGAGTTTTTGTAAAATGATTAATATTTTATTTGATTGGAATACATGTTTTAGCAAATGGTATATTATGTTTTTTTAATGTGTCGTAATTAATTAGTACAAATTAAAACAATTCCAAAAAATAATAATAAAAAAAAAATCAAATAAAATCAACATTCTAATAACTTATTATCAGCAACGACTCTAAGAATGGTTGCTGATAACTGATTATCAGCAACGACATTCACGTGAGGATTCTTTCCTTATTAGCAACGACATTAGGCTTTATTAGCAATGACTTATGTCGTTGCTAATAATTAGTTATCAGCAACGACATAAGTCCTTACTAATAATCGGTTATCAGCAATAACATAAATGTCGTTGCTGATCGATGAGCATCTGTGACCAACTTACTGCAACGACTTATTAGTAACGACATGTCGCTGCTAAAAGTTATCAACAACAACTTTTTCATTTTTAACAACTACAAAATGTCGCTGCTAAAAACCAAATTTCTTGTAGTGAATACTCATATCCACATAATTATCTTTGTCAAGAACTTCAAGAACAGCTGCGCTCAAGGCATCCTTTACTTCCATGTTTAATATGTGATCAGTATATATATGTATCCAAATGGTGTTAGGAAATAATATTGGAAGACAATAAAAGGAAGATTCGCTTAAGCATTGATGTTTAATCCTGATGATAAAATATTTGTTGGGAAAGACCCTAAAGATAAAAATAATAATAATAATAATAAAAAGTCAAGATCTATTTTGAAATAACTACTAATTAATTTTAAGAATGATGAACAAGAAAATCGCTTAAAAAAAACTCTCGAGTGAAATGAAGAGATTTTTTTTTTTTAATGATATTACCCAATCTTCTTCCCTCAATTTTTCTTCTCATTTCAAATTGTTTGAAGCAATCGAGTAACTTACAAGCTATTTCTTCGTGCAAAAATTTATATCACGTTTGAATGAGATATTTAAGTTCAAAGTATTGATGAAAGTAATTATTTTAAAATTAATATTATTTTTTCTTAAATGGGTCAAGAAAATGGTTACTTTAAAAATTTCTTAAAATTTTAAGATTCTAAAACTCTTAAGTTTTCAAATTCTATATGAAAACAAATCTTATATACCCACGTAACCATTCTCATAGACATTAACATTATTGTTCACATTGTTTAATTATCACTACTTTTGTTGCTCTTGTAAAAATTGTGAATTTAATTATTTCTCCTTACTGATCACCTAGTAAACCAAAAACCTTAGAATGAGATAATTAATTTATACAAAAGCAAAATATTATGCAAAAGATGAAGTAATTAATTAATCACCTGGACGAGATATCTCCCAAAACTGTTGCTTGTAAGGGTTTGTTTCAGATTGTAATTTTAAAAAATGCGATTTGAAAACGCAATTTTTGAAAATGCAGTTAAGCGTTTGGCAAAATCTCAGTTTAGCATTTAAAATCGCAATTCAGCCTTTAAAATTTTGTGTTTTAAAAAAAAACGCTCTTACCTGCGATTTAAAAACACAGAAAATCTGTGTTTTCAAATCTCAATTGTTTAAAAACGCAGTTTTCAAACAATCTAGTTTTTATGATTTAGTTTAAAATCGTACTGATTGTCTATAAAATCGCAATCTCAAACGCACCCTAAATCTCACTGCACTGAAGTGGTCACTAGTCGACGAATTTAAGGAAAGGATTGGATAACGAAAGCAAAGCGCTCATGCCTAAGAGCTACATTGTCATTTTAAAGTGCAAGATGCTAATTAATTAAGCCCAAATAAGAAAGTGCAACTTGCTTATATATTACTAATTAATCAATATATTCCTTAAAAAAAAAAATAATTAATAATCAATATATTAATAGCACATGCTCATTATTATTTACTACATTAAGAGCAACAAGTTGCTTGTTAATTACTCTTCAAATATTCAATAGATATCTTCTCATCGATAACTTGACAAATACTTTATCAATATTAAGTGCAAATTGCTTACGGCTAAGAAGAAGTAGTGCAACTTGCTTATTACTAAGCAATATATTAATAGAATTTGCTCATATAAGAGCAACATGTCTGTTACTATTTAATAGATATTTTTTACGCATGATTTGACAAATATCACAGTCTTTCTTTAATTGTTTCGGGAAGACTCTAGGTTCTAAACCTCGTATTGACCCGTAAAAGAAGGGTCTTCACGACAGGTTATGTTTTTGCCCAACATGACTTCGTTGACTTGAGTGGCTAAGTGAGAAACGATGCAAGAGATCTCGAGACATGTAATTGTGGAAATAAAAATTGGTTTGCACGGAAACAAATAAAGGAAGAAGGTTTTCCAACTTATTATGCACTCAAACGTGATAATTCTAAAAAAATATACACATGCAAACAAAAAATGGAAGAAAAACATGTAGAAATTGAAAGAAAATATAATAATGCGGAATAGACCGAAGAAAAGCGAAATAATAAAAATAGAGACAAAAGTTTTACGTGGCTCGGTCTTTGACCTATGTTTACAAGATAAAGCTCAAAGGACTACATTATATTTTTATTCACTTGATATTTTTATAATACATAATACTCCTATTTATAGGAGAATTATGGTAGATAAGCATGATAATCAAATAAATGTGATTTGATTAACATCAAATCTGATTATAGGAGATTATAATTACAATCAATTACAATAAATCTTTGAAATCTAATTCCCTAATATATTCTAACATTCCCCTTTAAACTCAATGTAGAAGATTTTGAAATATAGAGTTTGATTTTTTTTTTTTTTTGGAGACGGTAGCGGTCGGTGGCGGAGACTGAAGATGATGGCTGAAAACTCGTTGGAGTTGGTAGTGGCCAGTGCTGGTGACTTGAGAGCGGCACCGATAACCAGAGATGTGCCTTTAACAACAATAGGCCAAGAATTTTCAAAATAAAACTAACAATGGGCCAAAAGCAGAGCCAACAAAGGATTAAAATAAGACCAACTATGGGTCTTAAATAGGCATGGGTTTTAAACAATACCACAAATGCCAAAAAATGGGCTAAGAAAAAAAAAAAAATCTAACAATGGGCTAAAAAATAGGTCTCGGTTATCAACATGACAAAAAATAGACCAAATAATGGGCCAACAAATGACCAAAATTAATATGGGCAACTTGGTTTTTTTTTGTTCTTCTTTCTTTTATTTTCAACCGATTTTTTTTTTTTTTTCAAGCAAAAACCAACTTGGCAACTTGCATTTACACTCCATGTCAAGTCGCACCCAAGGGTTTTACAAAAAATAAAAATAAAAAAGAAGAAAACATTAGGTTCTTAGCAAAATCGTGGCGGCGGCAAGGGCTGCAAACTGTGATGGAGATGGGCTGTGGACGGTTGGAGGAGATGGTGCTGATGCTCGGTGTGGACAACCGAAGGAGGAGAGGCGGGATCAGAGCCATGGACGGTTGGAGGCGAAAGTGGACGACGGCAGAAAAACGAAGCCCGGATGACAATGGCAGACGGCAACGCTAGGATGTGGATGGCTGGCCAAGGCAAGACAACGGTAGACCGGTAATGGCGAGAGGCTGTCGGAAGTGGTGTTAGTTGCTCTCTGATGAGACTTTTTTTTTTTTTTTTTGCTCTTAGAAAACCTTCCGTGTCTTGCAATTTGGGCATGGTTAATAACATCAAATCAATCAGATTTGATTATCATCAATCAATCAGATTTGATTACCATCCTATCTGATTATAAGAGATTACAATCAATTACAATAAATCTCTGAAATTCAATCTTCTAATATACTCTAACAGAAATAAAAAAGACCAAATTTTTCTTAAAAGTATATTAAAAAAAATTATTCTATTCAGTCTATTAAAACCTAACAAGACTAGGGCAAATCACAAGCTAATTAAAAAGGATTACAAAGTTCATATGCAATCCATTAATAGAGCTAAAAGCAAACCACTCCAACAAACACTAAATCACAGATATTTCAAAACTTCATGAGAAAAGGCCTAATGAAGTTCCCGAAAGTGAAAGCCAGGACCAGAATTCCAGCAACAGTTGCAGTGCCTCTCCAAAAATCGCCGCAATATGCACTTGTCAGGGATTGCATGAGACGGTTCCATAAGTTATCACAGTGGTCATTGAGCCGTTGATAGAGATCGTTGTAACAAGAGTTAGGTTCAACAAACATATGGCCAAGTGTGTTGATCAGACTAGTCACTGTATCGCTGCTACCGCGCCTGTTTTCAATCGCCCCTTTTTCAACAAGCAAACGCACATCTGTTGTGGTGGTAATAAGAGAATCCAATAGCAAAACATAATTGCAAATGTATGTGTTTGATGGATAATGACACTGCTCCAGGGCCATAAGGTTTCGGAAAAGAGCTTCGGTTGTGTCGTTTATCTCCAGTACTGGGACTTTCAAGATACATTGCACACCCTTAAGGCAACCAAAGGATTTCAGGCATGGTAAGCAAGAGAAGAGCCATGAGAGATTGAAGCACGGATACCGTTCCAAGCGCTTATCCTTAGCAAAATCTACGTCAAGTAAGGATCTCTTTGAGAAATCTAACTCAACTGCTTCGAATTCCAATCCTGCCTCGTACAGCTTTCTGGCTGTGTATCTTAGACGTTTAGTAGGTTTTTGATCAGGTTTTAGGTCCGTGGGACGATAATGCATTCTCTGCAAATCAGTAAAATGTTTTATTTCCACCTCCATGGGTATTCGATGCTTACCCGATCAAGAAGAAAAACTGACAGGTAAGCTTAAGAAAGGGAGGAACTTCTTTTCCATTGAAGCCAGACTCATAGAACTTTTTCAGAAACGTAAACGGAAGTTGATTCTCCAGTAATATCAAGTCCTGCTTTATGTGAAATTCTAGCCACGCGTTACTTAATATATAATCTTCTTTTTCATATTTTTTTAGTTCAATAACATACCTCATGAAGAGCTCAATGATAAAGATAGCATCCAATAGAATCATTTCCACAAATTTTTCATCGAGCGGAAAGGTCTCTGAATAGCTACGGCCGATATTTTCTTTCTCGCCTTCAATTATGCTTGCAAGTTCCTGCTGGCTCTTCCCGGTCCTAATACTGAACTTCTTCAAATATATCTGTTTTTGCAATTTCACTTCGCTCAATTCCAGGCTGCTATGCAATGGGCCGATTGAAACTAACTTAGGAGTGTAGGCTTCTTCATTTACGTTGCGAAATTTCTTGGGAACCCTGTAGATATACCTCGATCTCCCGCCACTGCTGATCTGAGTCGACTAGATCATGATATGGTGGAATGTTAATGACGAACTCCTTCCTTTCAACTTCTTTTCCAGTCGATTTACTAGTAGAGGCCATGGTCTTCCTTTCCTCAAGTTCCTTTTCCTGGTGACCAAATAAGCAACCATCACCGGTAATGTAATATAATAGAATGCACTTTAAATAATTCATTAGAAGGAGAATATTGGATTTTATATATCTCCCAGAAGGCGAAGATACCATAATGGCTGTGTAATAAATCCGGAAAACTTTACTTTAACACTCTTTATCTTTCATTATTTTTGCAATTATACTCTTAAACTTTAAAAAATATTAGTTTAGGATTACCATCTTTCAAAAGTTTGCACTGTCAACCCTCCCGTCTAAATTGATGAGTGAAATTTTCAAAATACCCAATTTTTGTTTTTGTTTTTAATTATTACTTATTAAATCAAGTTAGTTTTGGAATTTATAAATATTTTAAGGGTATTTTGAAGATTTAATGCTGAATTTGGATGAGATGATTGACATTACAAACTTTTGAAAGATGGTAACCTTAACTTGAAACTTTTTAAAGTTTAAATATATGATTACAAAAGTGATGAAAGATCAAGGTGCTAAGTAAAGTTTTTTCAAATAAATTCTTTTTTCCCAGCTAGCTAGTGTATGAATAAACTGAAGTATATTATTAAAGGAAACTTAACAAATCTTATGAAAAAGTAAGTAACAAAGTGAAATATATAGACTGTAAAGAACCTGCAAATTTTGCTTCCAGAAATGCTTTAATTCTATTGTTTGAGAGCGCCACAATCCCTCCTTTTAAATGCCAACACTGATAATATGTCCTTTCTTCCTCTTGCACCCATATATATATACAGATGTGGTCTAATTCCCTGTCGTTATGAGGCCTCGCATGCACAGAGCAAATCATGCTTTTGTAAAACGAATTAAATATCTCTTTTGACTGAGACTCAAAGAGTTACTTTTTTGGAAGCTTGTGAAAAGTCTTACTTAATTGTGAGAACCTTAAAATTTGTTACAAATGATCTATCTTAGTAGAATGGTCAAGAGGGTTATCAAACTCAAAAACAATTTCATCATTTTTATTGTTTTGTAATAATTATTGGTTTCCCTAGAAGTAGAATATATAATATCTTATACTCGTATTTTTATTTTTATTTTTTTAAAAAATACAGATAGAAATGGGATTTGTGAGGCTACTGATTTTTCCAAACATTGTTTTTTTTAAAAAAAACAAAACAAAACAATAACAAATAGTGAAAACTTTTTTCTGGTGATGCGCAATGACAGTTAGAGACAGATCCACTAACTTTTTCTGGAATTCATTCCAAGTCAAAGTTGAAAGGGCAAAAACAAGGGAAGGTGTTAGAATTGTGTTAAGAGGGACACTAACATAAAGATTGCAAAGTTTCCGAAATAAATCAGTAGAAACTCAAAACCGTATTGTTTCAAATAGCTAGTTCAAAATCTCCTGGCAATTTGTTTGTGGAAGGAAATTCATATGAGGATGGTGTAAAAATATATGATGGGAAGAGAAATAATAAAAGAGAGAAGAGAGAGATCGAGCGGAAGCAGAAAGATATGTGTGGGCTATATCTTGCATATTCAGTATGTTAAACAATGTTAAATAGCTCTTTATTTTTTGAGAGACAATGAGTAATAAGCAAAAAAAAAAAAAAGAAAAGAAAACCCTAGAATATTAAGGAAGGGAATAAACCCTAATAGGAAAGAAAATAATATAAATTATTCTAACAGATAGGAAGGCAATGTCCGTGATTTCTAAAAAAAAAAGAAAAAACTAAGGCCTCGTTTGGCTCGTGAAATTAGTATTCCATCAGGAAAATAAATAGTTATTTTTGGGAATGAAAGAGGGTGAAATGGAATAGTCATTCCTATTATTTGGTTTGGTGGCAACATATATGCTCTAATAGGAATTGAACCAAAATTACTAAAAAAATTTCACCTTTATTTCTTATTTTCTTAAAACTTAAATTATTTAATTTTTTTTTAATAGAAATACAGTGGGTGGCCGACCACCCACATTGGGTGGTCGACCACCACCGGAGAACACGGGGGTGGTCGCGCACCCCGGCGACCCTCCTAGTGGCCGTCGTGGTGGTTGCACCACCCCTGATCAGCACTGGGGTAGTCGCGATCACCCTTGGGGTGCTCCGGGGAAGCGACACCCATCGTTTCTCCAGTGGGTGGACGACCACCCACCCACTAACATCACGTTCTTATTATTTTTTTTAGTTAAAAAAAAATAAAAAATTAATGATTTTTTTTGTTATATTTTAGGATAAATGTTGTCAATTCTTCGCGGAATAGCTATTCCTCTTCGTAAGGAAATAAGTATTCCAATAGAATAACTATTATTTAGAATAAGCCCTTACCAAATAAAAGAATAGCTATTCTGTAGAAATAATCAATCCATTTTAAGGGTGTATTTTGCAAACCAAACGGAACCAAACTGAAATACCAATGATAATGTCCTCTAGGAGTACTAAAAGCTGTTAAAGCTTTAGATTCTTCAATTAACTGTATTTGCCAGAATCCTAACTTACAATTAAATTTGCTAAATATCTTTGATCCTTTGGTTTGATTAACCAATACATTTTTTTGAGTAATTAAATATCCGTCAAATTCTAATGGTTCATTAAGCCTCTTATAGTTGGTTACCATACGAATTTTTCCACTTTTAACGTCAACATACATAGTTTCTTACCATAAAAGTTGGACTAGAATGAAGACTATTTGTCTTTTCTACCTACACATTCTTCCTTGGTTCTTCTCTCATCCTCCCACTTTAAAAAGTAGGAGGATGGAAGAAGGACAGGCGCAGAAAATATAGCATTTCTTATTTCTTATCATGAATTTATTTAATTTGAATATTGAAAGACATGGCTAAAACCTAAAAAATATCAAACTCATCTAATATTTTGCTTAGTAGAGGTTATGAGTTCAGTAAATATATATGTAAACTTTTATGTCTATCTTGTGTTAACTAAAAGTGATGTGACTTTTAAAATCACCATTGAATTTATGATAGATAATTATTAACTTTTAATCAAATGGTAATTTTAAAAGCCACATCAATTTTGGTTAACATAAGGTAGACATGGAGGTTGACAAGTATCATTACTTTTATGAGTTTGACTTTAATTAATTATGACATTAGGATATTTTAAACTTGGGAAACTTCACTTAACCCCGGCCCCTGAATTGTCGCCGCTTTTGCAATCACCCGCCTAAACTTCAAAAAATTTCAATTTATAGTATCCATCTTTCAATTGTTTTTTAATTTCATCACTCCGTAATGATTTTTCGTTAAATCCTAACAGAAGGGTGTAAAAATTTTCAAAATACCTCTCCATTTTTATGAAAAAAAAAAAAAATTGCAAGGATTTAAGCGTTGGTTAAGATTTAACTGAATTTGCAAAAATATCATGTCTGAATCTTTGAAAATATTTATATATACTTCTTTTTTTTTAAAAAAAAAAAATAAGGGTATTTTAGAAATTTTGACAAGATTTAACGAAAAATCATAACGAATTGGTAACATTGAAAATAAATTGAAAGATAGATACACTAAATTGAAAGTTTGAAGTTTAAGGTGTGATTACAAAAGCGGCGATAAATCAGGGGCTTAAGTGAAGCTTTCTCTTTAATTTTAAACTACAAAATTGACGGTTTCTCGGCCAGTTTTAAAGGTCTTCACTAAAATGTTCTTCAAGAATATTATAGTTCTAATGCGATGAATCTAAAGCATTGATTGCTTGAATATGAGACGCACCACACTTTCTTGGTGCGAAGTTTGATATGCATTTATTCTTGTGTTGTTCAAGTATGCAATATTAACCAACCCTTTTTTAAGTGTTAATGAAATAAATTTATGATGTATTCACAGAGGAAAATAATCGTGCAAAAAATTATTACCTAGGAAAAAATCACCATGCATATTTGAAAAACAAAGTATTTTTGGTATGACAATTTTATTATTACTCATCCAAATAGCAATCTATTTTGCTTTATAATCTATTATTGTTTCTCTACCATCAATTCCTTTGACGACAATAGAACTCTTCATAAGCTTCCATTTTTCGGAAGGAAGAACATTCCATTTGCAACTACTGATTATAGTTCCGGTATCTATGAAAATATTGAGACTATATGATATATATCCATGGAAATTAAAATTTCCTAAGACATACATGTATTAATTTTTTCTTTCCTTGACTAAGAGATAAAATAATTTCTTCATTTCCTGCTTTGAATGATAGATTTGAACACATTTTACCTCTTTTTCTTTATCCTTAAGGTAATTTGTTCCTGTCATAAATGAAATTTGAACAATTTTCATTGCAATAGCTTCTTTGTTGGAACTATTGCTTTCTGCTTCATCTTGTTTAATATTTTTATGCACACTAAAAGCCATTCTTGCAAATTTTTCCCATTCATCTTCTCGATGTAATCTTTATTTTTGTTAAGTTATATATGTTACGATGCTTTAGTATTTTCCTCTGACTACTATGTGATCTGACGTAGCGGTATGGCTATCTTGGGATGTAAGTGACATTTTCTGCTTCTGGTTAGCCATCTGATATGAAAGTCCTAGTAATTCCTTTGGCTTATTTTCTGAGTAAATAAGCTTGGAGAGGTTATGGTGACACTCCAAGTTAATTACTAATTAATTAATTTTGGAAGTATTAAATAAGAGGCCAGGGTCATTGAGTCAATTCATCAAACCGTTTGTAGGCAGTACGTGAACTCCTACAACAAGTGGAGTGTCATTCCAATTCCATTCATTTTCCTTTTTACAAACTCAATCATCCCAATCCATTTACAACAACAACCATAATCCATCAAGTTATAGATATGAAAAAAGTCAAGTTGTGTCTGTTTTGGTTTGTAGGCATTATTCTTGAGGAAAAAATTTATAGTATGCATTATCAGCACAAGAAACACTAACATTATTAGTATTCTGCGGTGAAGTGAAAGAACAGAAGATAGAACATTTCAAACATCGGATGTGAAAATATATGAGAGACCCTATAAGGAGCACAGTGACTAATTTTCTTAACAATGTGGGACTTCCAACACGCCCCCTCACATGTGGCAGAAGGACATCCAAGCTAATACGTGAAAACGGGTGGCGGTATGACCATATAAACTGAGAACCTTGCTCTGATATCATATTAGAATTAACACAATATGTGAAGGTGAACTTAACTCAACTCCAAAAGATGCCTAGAAGAACGAGGAATGTCACAATCTTATAAAGAGTACAGAGACTAATTTTCCCAGCAATATGAGACTTCCAACATGTAGCCCTAGATGTCCATATACATTCTTTTAGAAGTTATCATATTATTGTGTCAATTGATAAGATAATGCATAATAGGCATTAATTGGAGGTCAGGCTCCTTGTAGTTGGACGTGGTGGTAGGATGTAGCTCTCAGCCTCACTCTCTAATCGAAATTATAGGATTCATGACATATTTCGACAAACAAATAAAATTTTTAAATCAAATATCCATTTTTAAACAAGTGATCTAAAAATTTTCGTGTCAAATTGCGACTTGGCCAAGTTCACTTAACTTACAACGTTAATATTTTAAAAAATAAGATTGAGAGATATGTCACTCAAGTCATTTCACTTAAATCTTGTTTAGAAAGCTAAGCAAATTCCATTAATAAGGTTGAAACAATAATGAACAAATCAACACTAATAAAAATATGAAAAGAGATATGGAAAAGAAAAGTGTCAAAATAATTTGTATATCTGAAACAATACTAAGTATTTTTTACCAAATGATCGAATATGTAATATTTGGATGCTTAATTCCTACATTGTTGCTTTATTTAGTGATACTAGCCTAAGGGCCTGTTTGAGATTGCGATTTCAAAAAGTGCGATTTTAAAAATAGCGATTTTAAAAAGTGCGATTTAAAAACGTGATTTTTGAAAACGCAGTTAAACGTTTGGCAAAATCACAGTTTGGCCTTTAAAATCGCAGTTTTAGCATTTAAAATTCTGCGTTTTCAAAAAAGCACCCCCTTAACTGCGATTTGAAAACGCAGATTTTCTGCGTTTTCAAATCGCAATTTTTGTAAAACGTAGTTCCCAAACAATCTAGTTTTTGCGATTTGGTTTAAAATCGCACTTATTGTTTACGAAATCGCTTACCCAAACTCACCCTAAATATATTAGTGACAGTAAGAAACTCTAATTGTAATATTGACTAGTTCTTTTGGGTACAAAACATATCTAACTAGCGCTTTTTTATATCATGAAAGTAAAACATTTAAATTTTAAATTCTCAACACCCATGATGGATCAAACAAAGACTTCCATATATATATGATTGAATGGCGGATACTACCATTAGGCTATATATGAACGCCAATGGTAAAATTGTATAGTTTAAAAGTCATCTAAGTTGATTTGATTTTCAAAATGAATTAGGTGTTACATTAGTTCATTGCTATTTAAAAGTATTATTATGCTTATAAATAAGGGTTAAATACAAATTTGGTCCATGTCGTTTACCAATTTATCAAAACAAAAACTTCATAGGTTTTAAAAAATAACAAATTTGATTCACGTCTTTTTCATCTTTATCAAAATGGTTATTTGTCAATCTACCGTCTACAAAACCAGCCACATCAGGATATATATCACTTAAGAAAATCAAAGACCGAAAGAAACAAAACCCTCCTAAATTAGTGAGGCACAACACGTAAAATATTTAAGTGAAATGAGAGATGAATTATGGAAACAAGATTCGAACTTAGGACCTTTAATTCTGATACTATGTTAAATCACCACTTGTTCAAAAAGATTAAACTAATAGAAAGAGATTAATTTAATCATTTAAGTTATAACTACAGCCATCTCAGTCCTTTTGAGGTGGCCATGAATATTTAGAAGAGTAATGTAATTAATATTTTACACCACAATCGCACTATGTTGATGTGGTATGGGCTATAGGAGCCTTTGGATTTTTTTTTTTTTAACAAGAGTTGATCAAATAGTTAATAGTCCATGCCACATTAGCATTGTATATATATATGATTGTAGTGTAAAGAATAATATTTCTCTACGTACATACTACAAATTAAAATATCTCATAAATATCTCACAAACCTGATGTGGCCAAGTCTAGTAGCTATACATCAGGTTTGTGGGACGTTTGTATGGTATATATGTAGCATTAATACTCATTTAGAAATGATGATCCAATGGTGCAAGGTATATTTTTAGAGTAATGCTATATACCATATTACTATCCCACTACATGCACTAACATGGCATTGCCAATCCTGCATCCTTAGATCAATCATCATTGTTAAAAGAAAAATAAAATATTGACAATGAATTGACAATGTCACATTAGTACACTAAAATAATAATGAAATAATGGTATAATTAATATAGAGCATTACTCATATTTCTGACGGTAAGGGAAAATTGAATTTAATGGTAAAAGTCATATAGTTTATAAAAGTCCCAGCTGGTACGTACAGAATCCGAACACGATGAAATTATTAAATGAATTTCCGGCAAACTTTATCAAGAATAACAGAAAAATGTGAAATGAAGGAGTAAAGAACCTGCAAATTTTGCTTGGAAGAATGCCACCTGATAGCAGATCTCTCACTTTCTCACTATGATGTTCCCTCACTTCCTGCGGGCTCGTATTTATATTATGCTCTCTCTCTCTCTCTCTCTCTCAAAAAGAACAAGCACAAAACACGTTATGCTTTCAATTATCGTCATTCTCACAAAATCACAAACATTTCAAAGCATTTAATATTCCTTCTTTTGAGTAAAAGTTACAGTTGATTTCCAACAATAAAAATCAGAAATTATTAAAGGTTTACATACTGAATTAGCAATTATCTTATACTTCTCGCTCTCTATCTCTTACTGACTAATTCGAATTACAAGAAATTTGGCCATTATGTGGTTGCTAAAAGTTATCGCTGATAAGTCCTTACAAAAAGTTCGACCTTGTAGTCTTTTGCAATTATAAGAAGATCAGGATTACCATCTTAGGTTACCATCTTAGGTTTAATTGATAATTCATTAAACCTTAATTTGGTCTTATTTTCAATCTGATTGTTCCCTTAGTCCACAATTGGTTATATCACGTTTAACTAGATTCAACCAAATTAAACCAATCAATAAATCCATGAACCGGTCCAATATTGTCAAATGAGTAAATTCTTATATCTATGTGGAAAATGTGCCTTATACAAAGTGCAGGAACTAGAATTCTTCCTCAAATTTCAAGTTGTGCTTAAGAATTAACAATTTGATCTATGATATAGTCTATGATCTATCTCCACATGAATTGATCCCATACGTTCAAGATCGAGGTCCAAATATTTCTCACCCATCCAGCAATTAATGGGCCAGCACCTGTGATGAATAATAGCTCACTAAGACCCAGCAGCAAAGGGAAGCTGATGAGTCTCCAAACACTATGATGGCTGGAACATGTAATAAGAATTGATTAACAGATATACTATACATCACCTTTACAACATCCATTTGTGCAAGCTAGCTAGACAATTATTCATCCACTGATTTCTCATTTGGCTTAATATTATATGGTTGGAATTTAATAAAATTATTGTTGTTCTCCATAATCTCAGATAACTACAATTATATATTTCTTACAATCAAAATATATAACAAAAATTATATATATTCATAAATAATTAAATTAAAAAAGCAATTTAAATATAAAAAGCTTAATCAATGTAAAAGTTGGATTACATACCTCTCTCTCCAAAAAGGAAGAAAAAAAAAAAACAAAAAAAAAGCAAAAGCAAAACAATTGATTTGATTTGAATTGTTGAAGGCTTGAAGTAGGAAGAAATATTGTAAGAAAAAATTACAAACTAAAAATTGTTGAATTATTGAACGTCTTCGAAGAATGTGATAATTAATTGACAAATCCCAAATAACAATAAGTGTTGCTGTTTCGCAATCGCATTTCAAAAATCAATGTTTTTTTTTTTTTTTTTTTCTAAGAAGTCGCAGTTCAGTTTTTCTTTTTTGGAAGAAGAAAAAATTTATATCTTATGAGAACAATTAATCACATTTACCAAACCTTGCTAAACCAGCTTATCTCAAAAACCCAACAAAGAGCAACAATTGGCGACACCCAAGAACAATCTTCAGATTCCAATTAAGCACCCCCAAAAAAGAAAATTTTAACAAACCCACAAAAATCTGTCAACCCAATGATAACATGGCTGTATGTAATAAGAACTCTCTACTCCGTCACGTGTATTTCCGTGATTTTTGGAGAGGCAACTGTTGTTTGACTTGTCTTGAGTTTCACTTCATGGGGTTTCCTTCGGCCTTTTGTCATATAAAATTGAGGCATCTGTGGTTAGTGTTTGTTGGAGCGCTTTGGTTTTAGCTTTAATGGCACAGATAGTATATGTTAGTGCATTTTAGCGTTATATATGAAGTACTTGATGTTAGTACGTCTTTCAAAAAATTTAAATAATATAAAATTATGTATACCGTTAAGTACATTAACATTTATACTATAAAATAAATACTCTCCATTTCATGTCTTGATTTTAAACAAATTTATGGCATAAAATCAATGTTAATTTGCGCTCAAACTTGGTTGATTTCTGTTGAGCCAAATTTCAAACATGTTCCTAAAGCTTATTTGAGGTCAAGGCTAAGTATATTTCTTAGAGTCGAGCTTGAAGAGCTAATATTCGGCTCAAGTGTAGCTCTAATTGAAAGGATAGAAAAGGGGGCATCTGCTTAAAGGAAGTAAGCAAATGCCCCTTTGATGCCCACATGACAACGCTTCTTTGGGCCTTCAGGAGCCAAAAAGGGAGCATCTGCTTCAAGGAAGTAAGCAGCCTGAAGGAGGATTTGCAACCAAATATACAAAAGGCCCATTGATCTATTGAAGCAGTGTAGGGCAACGTACGGGTGTTGGAGGCGGCATCGCCATACGAGGATGTGGGATGGCACAGGTGTTGGCAATTATGACTTAAATTGATCAAGTCAAACATTGCTGCCTTTGGGATATTGTCATCCGATCAATACACATGCAAAAAGTCTTCTATTTCAGCTTGCAGATGAAGGAGTGGCTGAATGTTAAAGTCAAGTGAAGAAAGCCTTTAATCAAGGCCCATGTTTTATGCACTCCATCCTTTGTTGACTCCTTACATATGGAGTGCTGGCTATTAAATGGCCTTGGCCATTCAGTTATGACAAGACGAATTGTAGAGAGGAAAGAAGAGAAAAGGAGTGGAGGCAAAGTGAGAGAGAGCTGCTGAGAGAGAGAGAAAAACTGATTCCTAAATCAGTTTCTGGAACCTCCGTCCAGATTTAATCAACGGCTCCGATCAATGAGCATTGGTGGTCCGATTGAGCTGAAAATTGGTAGGCATGTTCATGACACGTGATCTTCATTGTGAACGGTGAGATTGGATTCTGAGTATTCGGCACTGGTTTCTGAGCCCGACAGCATCCTCTGTTTTGGGTGAGATCTCTCCTTACTTCTTGTAGAAGTTGACAAGTTCCAATTATTTAGTTTCTCTTGTGTGTGGGAGTGAACTTGGGTGTAATTGGGGCTCTTCGGGTTTGAGTGTTTTTCTCTGTAATGCTCTTTGTACTCCACTCTCTTTGATAGTGAATTTCCTCCGGATCGTCTCCAACAGTGGATGTAGGCTTGTTAAGCTGAACCACTTAAATCTTGGTGTCGTGTGTAATCTTTTGATTTAATTTTTTTTGCTTTCTTCTTATTAGTTGCATCTCACGGGTCTTGGAGGAAATAAGTCATATTTCCTAACAACTGGTATCAAAGCCATCGGGTTCGAGTGGGAGAAATGGCAGGAGAAGAAGGAAAAATTGGAATCGAGAAATTCAATGGCACAGATTTCGGGTACTGGAAGATGCAGATTGAAGATTATCTGTACGGGAGAAAACAACATCAGCCTCTCATGGGAACGAAACCAGACGACATGGAGGAAGAAGACTGGGCACTGCTTGATCGGCAGGTGCTAGGTGTTATCCGGTTAACACTGTCAAGATCAGTTGCTTACAATGTTGTGAATGAGAAGACACAAGCTGGTCTATTGCGGGCTTTATCAAGTATGTATGAAAAACCGTCGGCAAACAACAAGGTACATCTGATGAAGAAGTTGTTCAATTTGAAGATGGCGGAAAGTACTCCGGTAGCACAACATCTCAATGAATTCAACACCATCACAAGTCAATTATCCTCGGTAGAAATTGACTTTGATGACGAGATACGTGCTTTGATTGTGTTGGCGTCGTTGCAAATAGCTGGGAAGCTGTGCGAATGGCTGTGAGCAACTCAGCAGGGAAAAGCAAGCTCAGTTATGGAGATATACGGGATTTGATTCTAAGCGAGGAAGTTCGGAGAAAAGACGGCGGTGAAACCCTCGACTTCTGGTGCTCGCTTAAACCTCGAGACAAGAGGTAGAGGACACAATAGAAACTCTGGTAAAGGCAGATCGAAATCCAGAAAAGGTAGAAGCAAATCCAGATTTGGGAACACCAATGGAGTGTTGGAATTGTGGCAAGACTGGCCACTTCAAGAAAAATTGCAGAGAACCAAGAAAGAAGACGGTGACGACTCCGCAAATGTCGTGGCAACAGAAGAAATACAGGATGCACTAATTCTCTCTGTTGACAGTCCTCTTGACTCTTGGGTCATGGACTCAGGAGCCTCTTTTCATACCACTGCGATCCGTGAAGTACTCCGAAAACTACGTTGCTGGAGATTTCGGGAAAGTGTACTTGGCTGACGGAACGCCTCTAGATATCGTGGGCATAGGCGATGTTCGCATCAGAGTCCACAGCGATTCGGTATGGAAGCTACAAAAGGTCAGACACGTCCCACAGCTGAAGAAGAACCTGATTTCAGTAGGACAACTTGACGAAGAAGGGCATGCCATAAAATTTCACGGTGGTCAGTGGAAAGTATGCAGGGAGCTAGACTTCTGGCTCAGGGATATAAAATAGGTACTCTCTATTTGACCACTAATCCGAGAGATACAGTTGCAGTTGCAGTTGCAAAGGGTGACTCTAAACTATGGCACCTAAGGCTTGGGCATATTGAGCGAGAAAGGGATGAAGGTGTTTGCTGTCAAAAGGGAAACTACCGGAGCTAAAATCAGTTGAGTCTGATTTGTGTGAAGGATGCATCCTAGGGAAGCAGAAGAAAGGTCAGTTTTGTGAAAATTGGCAAAGCACCTAAACCTGAGAAGTTGGAGTTGGTACACACGGATTTTGTGGGGTCCCTCTCCAGTGGCATCTCTTGGAGGATCGCGGTACTATGTTACATTCATTGATGACTCAAGCAGAAAGGTATGGGTTTTTTCTTGAAAAGTAAATCTGATGTATTGAGATTTTTAGAAATGGAAGGCCATGGTAGACAGGAAACTGGTTTGAAATTGAAGTGTCTAAGATCAGACAATGGAGGGAGAATACGAAGACAGAGACTTTAAACAGTTCTGTGCGGAAAATGGGATTAAGATGCAGAAAACTATCCCAGGAACACCACAACAGAATGGCGTCGCTGAGCGCATGAACAGAACCCTTAATGAGCGTGCAAGGAGTATGAGGTTGCATGCTGGTTACCAAAAACCTTCTGGGCAGATGCAGTGAGCACGGCTACTTACTTGATAAACAGAGGACCCCTGTTCCTCTGGGCCACAGATTACCTGAAGAAGTCTGGAGTGGAAAAGAGGTAAAATCTTTCCCTCACTTGAAAGTTTTTGGTTGTGTCTCATATGTTTACATTGAATCTGATGCTCGTAGCAGTTAGATGCTAAATCTAAAAAATGTTATTTTATTGGCTATGGGGATGAGGCATTTGGATATAGGTTTTGGGATGATCAAAACCGGAAAATCATTAGAAGTAGGAATGTTACTTTTAATGAGCAGGCTATGTATAAAACAGGTCAAATGCAGAACCTGTGATTACAGAATCGAAGGCTTAGGAAGCCATCGCATTTATCAACCTAGATGGGATTCCTAAAAGTGTAGCTCAGAGAAGGAACTCAGATGTTGATGAGGATCAAGAAGCTGAACAAGATCCTGAAGTTGTTGAAACTGAAGAACAACAGACTGAACAGAGAACACCTACAACGGCTGTTCGAAGGTCTATCAGAACCACTAGACCTCCACAGCGTTATTCACCCTCTCTGTTCCACATTCTGTTGACAGATGGCGGTGAGCCAGAGACGTATGATGAAGCCTTGCAGGTTGAAAATTCAACCAAGTGGGAGTTAGCCATGAAAGATGAGATGGACTCATTGATGACTAACCAGACATGGGAGCTGACTGAGTTGCCAGCAGGTAAGAAGGCTTTACATAACAAGTGGGTGTACAGAATAAAGGGTGAGCATGATGGTAGCAAGCGCTACAAGGCGAGATTGGTTGTCAAAGGCTTTCAGCAAAAGGAAGGTATTGACTACACCGACATATTTTCACCAGTGGTGAAGATGACAACCATCAGACTGGCACTAAGAATTGTGGCTGCAGAAAATCTACATCTTGAGCAATTAGATGTGAAGACAGCATTCCTTCATGGTAATTTGGAGGAGGAGATTTACATGCATCAGCCACAGGGATTCGTAGTGCTAGGGAAAGAAAGTCAGGTATGCAAACTGTGGAAGAGCTTGTATGGCCTGAAACAAGCTCCAAGACAATGGTACAAAAAGTTTGACAGCTTCATGTGTAATACTGGGTTTACGAGGTGTGATGCAGACCACTGCTGTTATGTGAAGAATTTTGAAAATTCTTATATCATTCTATTGTTGTATGTGGATGATATGCTTGTTGCAGGGTCCAGTATTAAGGAGATTAACAATCTGAAGAAACAGCTGTCAAAACAGTTTGCAATGAAGGATTTGGGACGCTGCCTAAACAAATTCTTGGGATGAGAATCATCAGGGACAGAGCTAATGGCACACTGAAGATTTCACAGGCAGAATATGTAAACAAAATTTTAGCAGGTTTAGCATGGATGGAGCTAAGCCGGTAAGCACGCCCTTGGAAGTCAATTCAGACTAACCAAGGATCAGTCACCAAAGACGGATCAGGGAAGGCATACATGAGCAAGGTGCCCTACGCCTCAGCTATTGGAAGTCTGATGTACGCAATGGTCTGCACTAGACGGATATTGCACATGCAGTGGGAGCTGTGAGCAGATACATGGGATCCAGAAGGAAACAGCATTGGGAGGCAGTCAAGTGGATTTTGCGATATCTGAGAGGAACATCAGATATGTCTCTTTGCTTCACAGGAGCAGATTTGGAGCTGCAGGGCTATGTGGATGCTGATCTGGCAGGTGACGTTGATAGCAGGAAAAGTACTACAGGGTTTGTGTACACCTTGGGTGGTACAGCAGTGTGCTGGGCCTCAAAGTTACAGAAAATTGTGGCCCTTTCTACCACAGAAGCTGAATACGTGGCTGTGACAGAAGCCGGAAAGGAGATGGTCTGGCTAAAGGGTTTCTTGAATGAGTTGGGTAAGAAGAATGAGAAGAGCGTTCTGCACAGTGACAGTCAGAGTGCTATTTTTCTTGCAAAGAACCCAGCGTATCATTCGAGGACAAAGCACATTCAGTTGAGGTATCATTTTATACGTTCACTACTGGAAAGTGAACAGTTGATACTTGAGAAGATCCGTGGTACAGAGAATCCAGCAGACATGTTTACAAAATGTGTGACTGTTGAGAAACTGAAGCTATGTTCAGCTTCAGTTGGACTTCAAAATTGAGGACATGAGGAGGAGGAGACGTTCTGAGGAGATTTGCTTTTAGGACTTGATGGAATTCAAGTCAAGTGGGAGATTGTTGGCAATTATGACTTAAATTGATCAAGTCAAACATTGCTGCCTTTGGGATATTGTCATCCGATCAATACACATGCAAAAAGTCTTCTATTTCAGCTTGCAGATGAAGGAGTGGCTGAATGTTAAAGTCAAGTGAAGAAAGCCTTTAATCAAGGCCCATGTTTTATGCACTCCATCCTTTGTTGACTCCTTACATATGGAGTGCTGGCTATTAAATAGCCTTGGCCATTCAGTTATGACAAGACGAATTGTAGAGAGGAAAGAAGAGAAAAAGGAGTGAGAGCAAAGTGAGAGAGAGCTGCTGGAGAGAGAGAGAAAAACTGATTCCTAAATCAGTTTCTGGAACCTCCGTCCAGATTTAATCAACGGCTCCGATCAACGAGCGTTGGTGGTCCGATTGAGCTGAAATTGGTAGGCATGTTCATGACACGTGAATCTTCATTGTGAACGGTGGAGATTGGATTCTGAGTATTCGGCACTGGTTTTCTGAGCTCGGACAGCATCCTCTGTTTTGGGTGAGATCTCTCCTTACTTCTTGTAGAAGTTGACAAGTTCCAATTATTTAGTTTCTCTTGTGTGTGGGAGTGAACTTGGGTGTAATTGGGGCTCTTCGGGTTGAGTGTTTTCTCTGTAATGCTCTTTGTACTCCACTCTCTTTGATAGTGAATTTCCTCCGGATCGTCTCCAACAGTGGATGTAGGCTTGTTAAGCTGAACCACTTAAATCTTGGTGTCGTGTGTAATCTTTTGATTTAATTTTTTTTGCTTTCTTCTTATTAGTTGCATCTCACGGATCTTGGAGGAAATAAGTCATATTTCCTACAAAAAGGTGGTGGAGAGAAGGCCGGTGGAGACCAAGGTGTGGTATGCGGGCAGAGGAGAAAGACGGAAAGTCGTAGATCAAAGCTTCAAAATAGGCATGTCGCAAGCATGCTTAGTTGGCGCCGCGTGGAAGGTCATTGGTGTTGGAGGTGGAGGGTGACTGAGAAGGGTCATGGTGGGATGCGTGGTTGGAGGCATGAAGACGAAGGTCAGTATATCTGGGCTTCAAAAATGAAAAAAGAAAAAAAAGTAAGGGCGAGGGGGAGGAACTCTCACTCGGAGGACTAGGGAGAGAGCTTATCTCTTTAGACAACTAGAGAGAGAAGCAGTTTTGACCCATCAAAGTTTGATTGCTTAGGTACGTGCCTGTGTGATGTATTTTCAAGAAACCGTTAACCTATACAGATTTTATGTGTGTTTAGTTGGTAAATATATGAGCACTAATATAGATTTCGAAATAATGTTTCATTAATCTTATACCAGGAAAATTGAGATTTCTAACACCGACAGCCAGCATACAAAACTGCATTCAAAGTGGACAGAAAACATATTAACTCTGTATTCTGTCGTGGCCAGCTTTAACATGGCTGATCTTCCTTTTTCGTTTTTGTTTTTGTTTTTTTATTGGCTGAAAAAGAGAGAGCATACAGGAAATATCTCACTTCTATGTTCATCATGGACAAAGAGATCACAGAATACTTCATCTGGTCAGAGAGAAGCAAAGAAAGTTCTTAATAATAGGAAACATTTTCTGGTAGTTTCTCAAAGCAAAGAAACAGAAAAAGAGTAGTAGGCATGGGTGTGTTTTAGCACATGCATGATAACTGTTTTATCTCTGAAATTGGCTTTGTATTCACAAAGAATATACGTAATGACATTCAAATAAAAGACAGCCAGACAGCCAAAATCATTCTCGTAAAAACAATTTCAGAGCCTACCAAATAACAATGATCATCCAATGTTGTTGGGAAAATCATTGATTTTTCAAAATTTGTGAAATGCAAAAAAAAAAAAAAGAAAAATAAACAATAAACAATTACAAGACATAGAATTTAAATGGTTCATTTTTAAGGGTTACATTCACTGTGTTATGGCAAAGTTGCACTATTTTCAGAAAATAATACAAAAAGGGCGTAAAAACGCGCATAATTAAACCCTACTACATAAATCGCTATTTAAAAAACCTTAATTGGGTTGAAAAAATACATAAATGGGTGGGTCAAAATTTTTTATAATTTTTTAGTTAGAATACATTTAGAATATATATATATACAGCTAACATATTAATTATACAACATCTTCCATACTCCATCAAGACAAAAACAAAATTAAAAATTAAAAATAAAATTAAAAAAACATAGAAAATTAAAAAATAAAAAATAAAAAACATAAAAAAATAAAAGAAACCAGAGAGTGGGAGAGAGAGAGAGAGAAATTGACACCAAACAACGAACACATATGAACCATATACTTGAACCTTCTTTATTCATTTCTTTTCCATAATTTTCTCAGCCACCAGGACAAACCAAAAGGCAAAAATTCACAGGAATATAATATTCTGTGGTAACTAATTCACAAGAATATATACTGAAAAAAGAAACGAAAATGACATCAACCTAAAATTCAGATCCAAATCCCACCATATATATGATCAGTCCGAATTCAAAAACCATATTCATCCCCAAAAAACTGAAAAAGTCAAATTCCAAAACCGTTTACTCTGCACCAAAAGTTTGTGCTAGCTTTTTAGTTCAACCATTAGCTGCATGATCGAACAAATTCACAAACAGATAATCTAAACCATATTGCGCAGATTTACGCAACAGTACTATGAAGCAACTAATTAAAGCAAAAAAGGGAAGTTCGGAAAGACTCACCGATAAGAAACCCAAGAATCTTTTCAGGTCCAAACACGAAAGGGAAGTTCGGAAACTCAGAAAAGAGAGAGAAGAAGAAGAGGGCGCGGTGGTGTTAGCCTATGTCCGCGTGTGTTTTTGCATAAACATTAAATTAACGTCCTCTACACCTCAAAGTGACTTTTGACGTCAAAACGACGTGTCTTACAAAAGTGACGTCGTTTGAACAGTAAACCAAGTCACTTGATGCGTTGTTCACTGTTCAAACGACGCCTTAACTTAAAATAAATGTTGTATGGTCTAAACGACGTAAGCACATAAATTCGTATAGTTTAAACTTGAGGAATGCTAGAATATTTACTATAAAATTTTTTAGGAAATTAATTAGTATTTTTTTTATTTTTAAAATTAAATAGGGCTTACCTCTTTATTTGTAGAAATAAGCCCCATTTGATTAAAAAAATAAATAAAAAATATTAGTTGATCGTGTAGAAAAATTTCTAGTCGATGTTTAAACTTTTTTCTTTAAACTTTAATGGAAAGGAAGAAGATATAAACGATATTAAACCCCTTTTTTTTGGTATAGTTATAGCAACTACTTAGAGCTCATTTGTGATTGCATTAAAGAGTTTAAAATATATTTTTAGTACTTAAAAAGTTGTGTCAAATAAAAAATTGGGCTGTTTAGTAAAAAACTCTAAAAATATTTCTTTGATTTTTTATTCTAAAAATAGTAAAAACACATTTTTTAAAAAAGCTCAAAAATAAAACTTAGCTTTTACTAAAAAATTATTTTTAACTTTAAAAGTTATATTTCTCAATGCAATCTTAAAGGCCCTTAATCATTGACTGTCATTATTTATCTTTCCAAAAACGATAGTCGTTTATAATTTGTCTCGCTGTATTGCTGGTACTTAATTTGGAAGCATTTGTACGTGCCTATATGTACCTAGTGTACGTTTTGCGTGTCCACGTCTAATTATTCTTTCTCTCTCTTGACCAATTGAGAAAGTTGTGTGCGTGCATGTGTCTGACAAATTAAGTTAATGGAACGTGAGTTTGATGCTTGCTTTGTGGTAAAGGGTACGTATCTTATTCCTTTGATAAACAAATTAAGCATCTTGGATGCGATGAGGTAATCCCGTCATCCCTTCCAGTGTTCTCTTAATTTATTATGTCTGCAAGATTCTGCATTTAATTTGCAGGGCATTTGGAGATAATCGACCATTCAATGTGAAAGAGGATATATATATACAATAAATTGGCATCTGCTTAGATTTGTATTGTGTTTTTTTTTTTTTCTAAGCAATGGATCGAGGTCTCACAATTTCATCTCTTGACGTACAGCAATTGACAATTCTTCTTTTTACAAGATATAGAAATATCAGTAAACTAACAAATCCCCTTTTGTATTTCTTTTAATACAAGTAACTCAGTACCATTCGACTTCCAGGGAAACAAAAATCAAAGACAAAATAAAATGAGTTTAGGCTATATATATATATATATATATGTGTGTGTGTGTGTGTGTGTTTATTAATGAGTATTGGAGAGGGTTTTTTTTTTTGTTGGTGATTTGAAAAAGTGTTATGATATAACATAAAAGTAAAAATTGTTTTTGTGTTTTTTGTTGATGTTTTTGTTTGGAAGGAGAAAACAAAAGACAGAAAATAAATATTTTAATAAACAGAAATTGCTTTAAACTTGATAACCCTATATATTGACATTTAATTCTACTTATATCAATTAGAAGCAAAAAAAAAAAAAAAAAATCTACTTATATGCTCACGTAGTCATGTGTAACAAATTTAAAGACTTAAGAGCGTTAGTGAAAAAGAGACATTTTGGATTGGACCATATTCCTTTTGCAAAAGCATGATGTGCTTTGTGAGAAATCATAGTGGCCAGCAGGAAAGACCACACGAACAATAAATAACTATATATATATATATATAGGCGCAATAGGAAGAGAGGACATATTACGAGTAGAGAGAATCTTCTCCTTTGTCCTACTTAGAACCTCCCTGCAGATTTACTTGTTTAAATCGCTGTTGTTTTGGTTTCTGCAGTTGGATCTACTCAAGTGGTTTTCCTGGCTTTGTAGTTTGGTCTGAGTCTGTTTTGTTCTGGTTTTTGGACTTGTGTGTTGGTGGTTTTCAGCTTTTTTGCTGAATGTCTGTATCTCATTTTGTTAAATGAAAGTTTGCTTATTCATCCCAAAAAAAAAAATTAAGCGAGAGAAACCCTGAGTGTTGGAATTGAAGAGGAGGTGGAGCTCTCAAGCAATAAAAATGCATTTCTCCCTAACCAGATGTGCAGGTTCTTACTGTCTATTTCACTTAATTTACTATGTAGTTTTTTATTAGAAGTGTTAAAAATTCCTTTAATGATATACTTGATTTCATTAATACACTGGATTTCCTAAAGCAAGGGCCTGCTTGTATTTTAGTCATACACTGGATTTCTAAATTTACAAGGGAAAACTTTTTGTAGTTGGAAAAAAAAAAAAAATCGAGGAATGTGCTTATTGAAATAATTAAGCTTTGCAGGTGCAGTGTCGCCTAGATGCGAGCAGTCAGTCTTTGACATTCCACTGATTGAGGAATGGCCTGAGTGCTGTATCTACAGGGTTCCCAAAAAACTTCGGGAGGTAAAAGAAGAAGCCTACACTCCTAAGTTAGTTTCAATCGGCCCATTTCATCACGACCTACAAGAATCAAGGGGCGTGAAAATGCAAAAACTGAAATATTTTAAGGATTTTTGTTCGCGGACTGGTAAGAGCCAGAAGGATCTTGCAAGCATCATTGAAGAAAATGAAGAAAAAATCCGCCATTACTATTTAGAGACCTTTGATCAACTCGACAGCAAAAAGTTTGTGGAAGTAATTCTATTGGATGCTATCTTTATCATTGAGCTCTTTCTGAGGAATGTTGACCGCGAAACATTTAGAAATGATTATATATTAAGTAACCCATGGCTAAAATCGCACATAAAGCAGGACTTGATATTACTGGAGAATCAGCTTCCGTTCAAGTTTCTCAAAAAGTTGTATAATTCTGCCTTCAATAGACAAGCAGTTACTCGCTTTCTTGAGCTTGCATGCCAGTTCTTCTTCCCCGGTGGGCACCGAATAGCCAGGGATGAGAAAGTAAAACATTTCACTGATTTGCTGAGAACGTTTTACTGTCCTACGGACCCAGAACTTCAACCCAGACCTGCCAAATATCTAAGATATACAGCCACAAAGCTGTATGAGACAGGATTGGAATTCGAAGCACTAGTTGACATAGATTTCTCTAGGAAATCATTACTTGACATAGATTTCTCTAAGCATGAGAGCTTGGAACACTGTCCGTGCTTCAATCTCTCATGGCTCCTCTCTTGCTTACCATGCTTGAAATCCTTTGGTTGCTCTAAGAGCGTGCAATGTATCTTGAAAGTCCCACAACTTGTGATAAACGACCAAACGGAAGCTCTTTTCCGAAACCTCATGGCCCTGGAGCAGTGTTATTATCCATCGGACACATACATCTGCAATTATGTTTTGCTGTTGGATTATCTTATCAACACTGAAGAAGATGTGTGTTTGCTTGTTGAAAAGAAGGTCATTCTCAACATGCGCGGTAGCAGCAAAGCAGTGACTACTCTGATCAACACACTTGGCCATCAGATTGTTGAAGATGAATCTCGTTACCACGATCTCTATTTACGGCTTAATGAGCACTGTGAAAACTCTTGGAACCATCTCCTGGCAAACCTGAAAAGCGTGTATTTCCGTGATTTTTGGAGAGGCACTGCAAGTATTGTTGGACTTATTTTCCAGGGTTTCGCTTTTGTGAACTTCCTTAGGCCTTTTCTGAGATTTCCTAATTAGGCCATCAAATTTATGGTACGTTTAATACACCACCAAATGACCATTCTATTATAAAAATAAATAGTTTTTACTTAAAATAAAAAAAGATGAAATGAAATAGCTTTTGAGATAAATATTTATTTCTCAGTTTAAGGAATAGTCATTTTCTCATAGACCATTAGAATGACTATTCCAAGTGTTAGAATAAATGATAAAAGTATAATCTTTATCATATACTCTAACACCAAATCTATTATATTCTACATTCTTCTATTTATAATCAAAGTTATTTGTTTTGTTAATGGAATAGACACTTCGCATATCAAATGTAAACTTAGTGTTCATTGGAATACTTTGCTTTTAGCTCTAATGGATTGCTTATGAACTTTGTAATCATTTTTAGCTTGTGATATGCTAGTGATCTTAATTAAATGGTTTTACCAAATGTTTTCATTTGTAAATTTGTCACATGGTTTTATAGCATCCCTGGGATTTGCATTTCAGCAATTTGATTTCTATACCCTGTTATTAGAACTATATCTCATGACATATTTTATTATCATTTTACACTATTAATTAAATGCTTAAATTTATAATTTTTAGTGACAAAGTTTTTCAATAAGTAGTGATTTAACATATATAGTATGAGAGTAAGAGTACTAATGATATATATTACTTTTACGTCTACTTTAAATTTTAATCTAATGGTGATTTTAAAAGTCATGTCAATTTTAGGTGGAAACAAAGTGAACATGCAAGTGACATATATCATTACTCATAAGAGCAAATATCCTCAAACCTTATCTACATAATTCAATATTCATTTATGAATTATTTTTTATGACACGTTTGATATGCAGAATATAGCTATTTCATTAGAAAAATGAATAGTTATTAATGTTTAGATACGGATTAATGAATAGCTTATTAGTGGCCATGGAAAATGATTAAATAAGGCCAGAACCTCGTGCCACAATAATTACTAAGTTATCTATGAATTCAAAGGTTTGACCAACCATTTTTTCTAGTAGAATTTTGGTCAGTTTTACAAGTACAGAACAACTACAAACAATATACAAACAACACGATCCACCAACACAAACTTGGGTTGTGTTTACTTCAATTATGAGGAAATTAAGAGTGAACCTTATTAATTAATGGAGAGTGAGGGCTTCCAAAGATTCACAATCTATCATAACACTTCTTTCCCTTCTACTCCTATTTTTCGTTTTCTTTTTGGGTGCTCTTATGGCCAAATAAAAAATAAAATAAAATGTTGATGACCTACCCGTGAGCAAAGGAAAATTGTTACACAAATTGAAAAAGACGAGTTGTTTTTTTTTTTTTCGAGGTATTCAAGAATACAAGTTGATAAGTAAATTGTCGTCTAAACCACATGATCACTATTAATCAAGTTTTCCTTTTTGCTTAATTAGCTTTTTCCGCTTTGTGTAATCTTTTTGCCTGTAAATAATTAACCCTATAATGAATGATTATGAATGCTCTCTCTCATAAGCACGCACAAATGCGCAAGCATACACGCACAAGAGAGCTGCACTATTCACTTTGCATGCATTCAAATTGGGATCAGGATATATTTCTTTGTTCAGATTATTAGTAGTCATTAAGTAAATGACGATATTTCTTGTAGTGAGAGATCAAACATTAATGAGTTTAAACAAATAGAGTCGAGTTGAATAGAAAAAAAAAAACAAAACAAAAAACAAAAAACAAAAACAAATAGAGTCGAGTTTTATACCAATTTGATTTATGAACCTAAATCGAATTGGGCCGACTTTATGTTAGTTTAAGATGTCATGGGTGCGAATGGTGCAGCTGGGTGTTGGCTATCTTGAGGTAGAAGATGACCAGCGTGTGAGGTGGGGTGGCTTCTTCAGATAGGAGATAGAGTTAACCAAGGGCACGGAACCCAAGTGAAGAATGACTTTATCCAGACTAGAAGCTGCCTTCAAGTCTCATGCGTTTTATGTTTATTTGCTATGCGTTTTAGGCCTTTTTATTTCTTGCGTTTTAAATAGCTGCTTTGCGTTTTGTAATGCTTCTAGAAGCTGCGTTTAGTATCTTTCAGTGCGTTTTGTATAACGAAAGATATAGCTGTCCAATTCTGTTAGAATATATTCTAACAGAATAGGCTATATAGGAGGGAGCTGCTATGGATAGAGGAGAAAAGAATATTCTGAATGTTTGTTAGTGAGCTGGAGAGATTGGCCTCTCGAAGAGCCATTATCATTTCAATACCAAGTTTTCTTCATCTTCTTCGTTTATTACATAATTTCTGCTACATTCATCTTCTGAACCCACCTTACTTCATACAACTTTACAGCATCACCTTAGATACTTTACCAATTGGTATCCAAAGCCACCGATTCTCCACAGTCTTGCCCTTCCCTGCTCAAAATTTTTTTTTTTTCCATTTCTCTTCTTCTCCATGGCAGATGGGACTCGCCTGTTTCAACTCACAGAATCAGTAAAGGAATGCCAGGATGCTATGACCCAGCAAAGAGTTGTGAATGCTAATACGGAACAGAAACTTACTGAGCTCACTGAGATGTTGCAGACGGTATTGACGAACCAGACTCGCCAAGCTGTGGAACGCCCTCCTGCTCGTCGTGAGGCAGGCTTACGCTTGCCATATTTTCCAGACCGGGAGGACCAGCATCATCGTGACCAGGATCGCAGAGATGACCCAGACCCTTTCCGCAATATAGAGGATCACCATGAAGACCGGGAGGATAGATGGAACCACGATGAGGCCGTTCATGAACTTCAGAGAGGTGAGCGCCAGATTCACACCCGTGCCCTTCGCCTGGACTTCCCTCGGTTTGATGGGGAGAACCCTTCTGGGTGGACCTATAAGGTAAACCAATTTTTTGAGTACTACCATACGCCCCTCTATCAGCGCATTCGCATGGCTTCCTTCCACATGGAAGGTGAAGCTTTGATTTGGTTTCAAGATGCTGATGAAGCAGGTCAGTTCCCCACGTGGGATCTTTTCATCCAAGCTTTGCTCACCCGGTTTGGACCCGCCTACGATGATCCAATGGAATCCTTGGTGAAGCTGCGGCAGTCCTCTACTGTGACTGAGTATACTACTCAATTTGAGTCCTTGTCAAATCGCCTCCGAGGTCTCTCTGATAAATACAAATTGAGTTGCTTCCTTAGCGGCCTTAAGGACGAAATTCGCCTTCCCTTGCGTATGCTGTCCCCTCAGACTTTGGTGGCAGCGTTTGGCTTGGCTAAGTTGCAGGAAGAATACCTCAATAGCACCCGTAGAGCCTTGAAGCAGCCGAATTCTTTTTCGTATGGGAGGCAGCCCACTTGGAATTCTTCTGGAGGTTCTAATGGTCAGCAGGGTCATACTCTCCCCACTACTTCTTCAAACAAACCTCCACCCACTGTTCCTATCCAGAGGATATCCCCGGCTCAAATGCGGGAACGTCGTGAAAAGGGCTTGTGCTACTACTGCGATGAGAAATGGAACCAAGCCCATCGGTGCAAAGCCCCTAAACTCTATCTCATGCAAGCTATGGATTTCTTCCCTGAGGACCGACCTGAGGAGGTTTTCTATGATTCTTTAGATAAGGTGGACCCTATTTTGGAACCCCTGCTGCAGCCTGAGATGGATCCAGAGATCTCTTTGCATGCGTTATCAGGGTCTTTAGCACCTAAGACCATGAGACTAGTTGGAATGATCAAGAATCAACGGGTGGTCATCCTCATCGACTCCGGCAGCACCCATAATTTTTTGGATCCAGCCGTGTTACACAAGGGCACTTTGGATTGCATTACTCCCCTGCACCTCCAGGTCAGGGTAGCCAATGGCACTACTATCCTGAGTCAGGGCAAGTGCAAATCAGTCACCCTCAAGGTGCAAGGTATTTCCCTCACCACTGAATTTTTTCTCATTCCTTTGGGTGGTTGTGATGTTGTGCTGGGGATTGAATGGCTTCGAACTCTCGGCCCAATTCTATGGGATTTTGCACTTTTGACTATGAGGTTTCATCAGAATTCTCAACCCATCCTCTTGACTGGATTGAGTCCCGAAGGTTTGACTGTGGAGGATGGAAATCATTTCCTCCACTCTTCCACTTCAGACAATAAGGGGTTTTTGCTACAAATCTTGATCCCTGAACCAGCCCCTGCTTCTGTCTTAATTCCTCCCCCAATCAGTGAGTTATTGAGCACTTATCATCAGGTTTTTGCTGAACCTAAGGGCCTTCCCCCTCCCCGTTCCCATGACCATCAAATTTTACTCAAAGCCTCCCAACCTGTCACTGTCCGGCCCTATCGCTACCCCTATTTTCAGAAAACAGAAATTGAGAAGATAGTGCGAGAACTCTTAGCTTCTGGGGTCATTCAGCCGAGCCAAAGCCCATTTTCCTCCCCTGTTTTGTTAGTACGTAAGGCTGATGGTAGTTGGCGACTTTGTGTTGATTATAGGGCTTTAAACAAGGATACTATCAAGGATAAATACCCTATTCCAGTCATTGACGAGCTCTTGGATGAGCTCTTTGGGGCCAAAATTTTTTCTAAGCTTGATTTGCGGTCGGGTTATCATCAAATCCGAGTCAAACCTGAGGACGTCCCTAAAACCGCCTTCCGCACTCACGAAGGGCATTATGAATTCCTTGTCATGCCCTTCGGTCTCACCAATGCCCCCTCAACCTTTCAAGGCTTAATGAACGACATATTCAAACCTTATCTTCGCAAATTTGTTTTGGTCTTCTTCGATGACATTTTGGTGTATAGTCGGACTATGGAGGATCATTTAACTCATTTGGGGACTGTTTTGGATGTATTACAAGCTAACCAACTCTATGCTAAGGATTCCAAGTGCAGATTTGGTGTATCGGAGATCGATTATTTGGGTCACCTAATCTCAGCTCAAGGTGTTCGGGCAGACCCTTCTAAACTGGAATCTATGTTGCAGTGGCCTCTTCCTCGAACTCTGAAATCCTTGCGAGGTTTTTTGGGGTTAACGGGCTACTATCGAAAATTTATAAGAGGCTATGGAGTCATCGCAGCCCCTTTGACAGCACTTCTCAAGAAAAACTCTTTTCTATGGACCCCTGCTGCCACTACAGCTTTTGACCAACTCAAGGTGGCTGTTACGAGTCCACTAGTTTTGAGGCTTCCGGATTTCTCTCAGACCTTCACTATAGAGTGCGACGCTAGTGGAACCGGCATCGGTGCTGTTTTGATGCAAGAAGGCCAGCCCATTGCCTTCCTCAGTCAGGCTTTGAAAGGACAGGCGTTGTTCCTTTCCACTTACGAAAAAGAACTCCTAGCATTGGTCACTGCCGTCCAGAAATGGCGTCCTTACCTGCTTGGGCAGCCCTTCAAGATTAAAACCGATCAACAGTCACTCAAGTTTCTTTTAGAGCAAAAGGTGGGGACTGTTTCTCAGCAGCGCTGGATTTCGAAATTATTGGGTTATGACTTCGTCATCGAGTACAAGCGAGGCAAGGAAAACCATGTGGCGGATGCCTTATCCCGCCAGTTTGAGGACACTCCACTCCCGGCGGAATTATCTATTTCCCTGCTCTCATTCCCATCTCCTACATGGGTGTCGGAGTTAAAGGCTTCTTACCTTTTGGATCCGGATACTAAGGCACTTTTGTTCACCCTTCAAGCGGGTCTGAACATTCCAAAAGGATTTTCTCTCCAGCAAGGTTTGATTCTCAAGAAGGGCCGCTTGTGGGTGGTAAAAGGCTCTCCATTCCAGACTCAGCTCCTGGAATACATCCATTCTAGTCCTTCCGCAGGACATTCGGGCTACCACAAAACGATTCATCGGGCAAAATCTGACTTCTACTGGAAGGGGATGCGGACTGATATCAAAAAATTCGTCAGGGAATGCGAAGTCTGCCAAACTAACAAGCCTGAGACTATACATCCTGCAGGATTACTCCAACCTCTGCCAATACCAAACAGAGTGTGGTCTGACATCTCTATGGATTTCATAGAGGGGTTACCCTTATCTCATGGGTACTCGGTTATTTTGGTGGTGGTCGATAGGTTCTCCAAGTATGGGCACTTTTTACCCCTCGCTCATCCCTACACGGCAGCTACGGTGGCTCACAATTTTCTCTCTAACATCTTAAAGTTGCATGGCCTACCAACAACAATTGTTTCAGACCGTGACCCAATCTTTACGAGTTCTTTTTGGAGAGAGTTGTTTCGACTCCAAGGTATTTCTTTGGCTTTTAGCTCAGCTTACCATCCCCAATCGGACGGCCAAACTGAGTCATTGAACAAATGCCTAGAGACGTACCTACGCTGCTATTCTAGCTCTAAACCAAAGGAATGGAGTACTTGGCTTCCTATGGCCGAGTGGTGGTACAACACGAACCACCACTCTTCTACGGGTTTAACTCCTTTTGAGGCAGTCTACGGGTACCCTCCACCGACTCTTTTGTCCTATGTTCCGGGTACCTCCGCTAATCTGGCTGTCGATACTCAATTACGTGATCGCAGCTCAATCATCAACCTACTCAAGGAACATCTACAGAAGGCCCAACACCGCATGAAGCATCATGCTGACAAAAATCGAACTGAAAGGGAGTTTCAGGAAGGGGACTGGGTATACCTGCGCCTGCAGCCTTACCGCCAAAATTCTGTGGCCATGCGTAAATCTCTCAAGCTCTCCCCAAGGTTTTATGGGCCCTTTCAGATCTTGCAGCGCATTGGGGCCGTGGCTTACAAACTTGATCTTCCCTCGGCTGCTCGGATTCACCCCGTCTTTCACGTTTCCTGCTTGAAGCGGAAGTTGGGACAGTTGGTCACTCCTCTTCCCACTTTACCTCCGGTAGACCAGCACGGAGAGCTCAAACCTGAACCTGAATCTGTGATGGATCGTCGCTTGGTCAAGCTTCGGGGACGCGCCATTACTGAGGTTTTGATTCGGTGGAAAGGCGCTTTGGCAGAGGATGATTCGTGGGAAAATCTCTGGAAATTGCAAGTCCAGTACCCACACCTTGTGGGCAAGGTGCTTTGAAGGGGGGGAACTTGTCCATGGGTGCGAATGGTGCAGCTGGGTGTTGGCTATCTTGAGGTAGAAGATGACCAACGTGTGGGGTGTGTGGCTTCTTCAGATAGGAGATAGAGTTAACCAAGGGCACGGAACCCAAGTGAAGAATGACTTTATCCAGACTAGAAGCTGCCTTCAAGTCTCATGCGTTTTATGTTTATTTGCTATGCGTTTTAGGCCCTTTTATTTCTTGCTAAATAGCTCTTTGCGTTTTGTAATGCTTCTAGAAGCTGCGTTTAGTATCTTTCAGTGCGTTTTGTATAACGAAAGATATAGCTGTCCAATTCGTTGTTAGAATATATTCTAACAGAATAGGCTATATAGGAGGGAGCTGCTATGGATAGAGTAGAAAAGAATATTCTGAATGTTTGTTAGTGAGCTGGAGAGATTGGCCTCTCGAAGAGCCATTATCATTTCAATACCAAGTTTTCTTCATCTTCTTCGTTTATTACATAATTTCTGCTACATTCATCTTCTGAACCCACCTTACTTCATACAATTTACAGCATCACCTTAGAATACCCTTACAGAAATTAGGGCTTTTTTTCCTATTGGGTTTGATCTGATTTAAAACCACTTCGTGGAACTGAAAGCTGTAGTTTCAGAGAATTTGAAGGTCACCCCAAAACTGAAAAATGTTCCATGAGAAGGAGGAGATGGCCATTGCACATAAACTATTAAGATGATGGACGGCTTATATGTACAGTTCTCTTATGCCGAAAATTAGAAGAAAACAAAAATACTAATAAATTTATACAATTCTTTTTTGGGCATGAAAAATATAAGACAATTAAACTAAGCATATTTCGACTTAATACTCTTTATCTGGAATCAAAGATTCAAATATAATATCAAACATAAGACCCAGAGTTCCTGTTCTGTTCCTTCGTTTTCTCAGTCAACAAACAAAGAGCTCAGCCTTAAAAAATACAGAACATTAAGGATAAACATTATAAAAGTCGTTCCTGTTCTCTCTCAAGAGTAGTGCTACACGTCCATTAATTTGGACGTTTGTGAGGAGTTTCTGAACTTCATACGCTCTACTCCTCTCTCAAATGGTCTGATGGGATTGGAAAGACGGATTGAGATAGAAAAGCATGAAAAACTCTGCCGTAGTCACGTGAAAATGTCATAAATTAACAAGTAATAATAATTAACAAACTGTTAAATTAACTTTTTCACTACTAAAAAAAGTTTGACCATGACCAAGACCAAGACCAATTAATTTTTCAGGACCAATTTGCAAAGTGAAAATGCGTATCTGGAGCTTTTTCAAGAGAAAAAAATTTGGGATTCAACTCTTCGTGTAAAAATACAAATTGTACGGAGAGAGGATTGTTGCCCATAGGTTGGACACCTGGACGTATAAGAACACTCAAGTGAACTTAATAAAATAGTTATTTTATTGAGTACATTTAACTAAAAGTTAAAAAACCTTTTTTTAGCAGATTCAACAATTTAACTCAAAAAAAAAAAAAAATTGATGAGTGAACAGTAATAATATTTTCTCTCTCTTTTT
>FXXK01000364.1:275567-304741 GCA_900184695.1 Betula pendula
ATAATAATAATAATAATAATATAAAGAATCTTCTAAATGTGTTTTTTATCACAAATGTTTTTTTAAAAAAATAAATTTTTAAAAGTAAAAAAAAAAAAACAAAATTTTCAGTTAAATTGGTTAATAAAATCTGTTGAGTGCATTACAAATGACATGTCTAGGTTAATAATAATAGAATGCCTTTAGCTTATAACGTTTGGCAGAGAAGACAAGGGAAAAGATAAAAAGTATAGAATCTTATTAGTGATGCATAATACAAAGGACAACAGTAATTTCATCTATAAAAAAGTTCAATCTGGACCAAACTCCATTCACAAGAGAGTTTAATTCGTATTTCTGAAGATGTGTAGTAGTTTTAAATTTATTTTATCTATTTTGTATCATTTCTACCTTTAATTTGTATAGTAACAACCCTGCTTCCATCGTGAGGTGGCTCATTGAATATCAAGGGATTTGTTTGTGACATCTTCCAGATCAAATAAAGGGCTTATATTTAAAAAAAAAAAAAGGATAAAAAAAAAAGAAAGAAAAAGACAAAAAAAATAATCTACCTGAAGTTTAGCTTTGCAAAATCTGCTATCTCTAGTAGAAGATAAATACAAGAATAAGTATATATGTACGTAAGAATATGTATACAAAAATTGTAATTTTAGCATTCCTCATAGAGGATTTAAATGTCACTTTAGACACAACTAAAATTTTAATTTTTGTACGAGGAATGTTAGGCTTATAAAATTTTTTACAAAAAAAAAAAAATTCTTACAAACTGATGTGATGCAACATAATTAAAAAGTAGATGAATTCAAATTTTAATAAATCTAATCATGTTGTACCACATCAGTTTGTAAAAGCTTTTTTTTTATAAAAAATTTTATAAACCTAGCATTTCTCATCCTCTATAATTAAGCATACTCCTTTTATGTCCTACCATTATAAATCCTCTATAAGCATACTCCTTAATTGATGAAATCACGACAATAATGACCAATAACACAATGATATAAAATTGCATCTGAACTTTAAACCCCCCTTTTTTTTTTAATTCAATAAATTTTTTTTAAAATAAATTAATAAGAGACTTTAGTTATTAAAGAAATTATTCTAAAATTTGAACGTGGCCTTGGTGAGTGTGAAAAAGAGAAGCTTACCAAAACACTAGCCACCCCACGCCCCGATCTCATAAGATTATGAGAAGAAAAAAAAAAGTCGTAACTAATGAGTAATCAAGAAAGGAAAGCATAGAACAAATCAGAAATTATTTTACCTCTTTTTCCAAAACCGCTTATTCTAGAAGTGCCTCGGCCATCCGCCATGTTCTTGATCTGTGGCTTGGAGACGTTGAACAAGTGCATTTAGGCTGTTGGAGATTTAATAGAGGAAGTGCCTGATGAAGTTAGGGCTCGATCTTTTTCCTAAGGCTGTAGTTTTAGAGATTTTGAAGGTAACTCGAAAGCTGAAAAATATTCCATTAGGAGGAGGAGATGGCCCTTGCACATTTAACCATAAGATTGACGGACGGTGTCACGTGACCAACATGAGACTACGTTTAGAATTGGAGTTAAACGCAACAGTTGTAATGTTAGTGAAGTATGGGTGGGCAGCTATCATGTAGTAGAGTTATCATGTTAATAGGCAATTAATACGTGGTTACTTTAGTGGGTAGTTGAGAGGTTATGATAAGACTTCTATTTAACATAGACTTAAGATTAGAAGAGGAAAGGAAGATAATTGATGTGTTATGATTTGTGTGATTTGAATTCTTAAGGAGATTAGGAGATTAGCTATCTCGAATTAGCTACTTATCTTTTATTTCATTATATATTTATTTCAGAATTAATATAATCCTTTCTTTTCTCAAATTTCATCACTATTATCATTTAAGATCCTTACAAGTGGTATCAGAGCCGCGTTCTTGATATGGCAGAAGGCACACGTTATTCACAGTTGGCTGACTCAATGGCTAATCTCCGAAAAATTCAAGAAAGGCAGCAAGCTCACCAAGATAGGCAGCAACACCAATTAGAAGAACAACAAAAACTAAATGAGCAAATATTCCAACGGTTGGATTCACTTACAACTGGCATGGAAACACTTCTTCGAGCACAAGGGAAACAAATTGAGGGAAAAACAAGTGGAGGAAGGGATGAAACCAGCAATTGGGGAGCAACCAATGGAAGTCAAAACAGGTTCAAACGTTTTGATTTTCCTAGGTTTGATGGGGAGAATCCCAACAATTGGATTTACAAGGCAAATCAGTATTTTTCTTTCAACAATAGCAATCCCTTACAACGGATTTTAATCGCCTCTTACCACATGGAAGGAGATGCACTGACATGGTTCCAAGATTTTGAAGAATCCGGGGGAATGACGAGTTGGGAGGCTTTCACCCATGCCCTTCGCACCAGATTTGGGCCCACGGCCTATGATGACCCCATGGAGTCCCTCACTCGCCTTAAACAAACCTCCACAATGACGGCATACAAGGCCCAATTCGAAGCCCTCTCTAATTGATTAAGGGGCTTGGATGAGTCCTACAAACTCAGTTGTTTCCTAAGACTGTGCTATTATTGTGATGCAAAGTGGAATCCAAGCCACCATTGTCAAGGTCCAAAAGTCTACTTGCTGGAAGGTGAAGATTTGACCCCACTTGACATGGGCCAAAGGAGTAGTCAAGAAGAAAAAGCGCTGGAAGACCAACCAAGGACAATATCCGAACCTCGTGGACGCGGTTTTCATAGGGGGGAAGAAATTGTCACGTGACCAACATGAGACTACGTTTAGAATTGGAGTTAAACGCAGCAGTTGTAATGTTAGTGGAGTATGGGTGGGCAGTTATCATGTAGTAGAGTTATCATGTTAATAGGCAGTTAATATGTGGTTACTTTAGTGGGTAGTTGAGAGGTTATGATAAGACTTCTATTTAACATAGACTTAAGATTAGAAGAGGAAAGGAAGATAATTGATGTGTTATGATTTGTGTGATTTGAATTCTTAAGGAGATTAGGAGATTAGCTATCTCGAATTAGCTACTTATCTTTTATTTCATTATATCTTTATTTCAGAATTAATATAATCCTTTCTTTTCTCAAATTTCATCATTATTATCATTTAAGATCCTTACAGACGGCTTATGTGGACAGTTTCTCTTCTGCCGAAAATTAGAAGAAGAAAAAAACAATGGAAAGAGAAAAATGGTCTGAAGGGTTTGGTAAGACGGACAGAGTCAGAAAAGCATGAAAATCTCTGCCGTAGTCACGTGAAACTTGTTAGTCAAGACTTTCACTTAGTTCAGAACTCTACCTTGAAGAAGCCTCTCACACTCACTGTTACAGATGGATAAGAGTTCTATACGTGCTGTGCTTATCTCAACCACATCAACAGCATCTCATAATACTTATCTCAACTACATTTGTAATTTAAATAGTTTTAATTTGTAAACGTTATCTTTACCTTTAAACTCTCAATTGTATAGCCTATATAATTTGAATACAATCATACGGTTTAGGTAAGTTTTACCAAACCTTTCTCCATTCAATCTTTTATGGTATCAGAGCTTCTATAGCTCACGCTCGATCTTTAGTCTTCCGCTTGTTTTTCCTTGTGTTTTTCAATGGCTGAAAATATTCCCTCTTCCTCTCTGACTCCGTCTGCAGCTCTTTTTACCTATCCAAATATTACACAAGCTGTGTATGTGAAATTAGATGGTCCAAACTATCTGCGATGGCTCACTCAGATTTTACCAATGTTACGGAGTACTGAACTTTTAGGCATTGTGGATGGTTCTCTCCCGTGTCCTCGACAGTATACTCCTGATACTTCAGGAAAGGATACCTCTGTGGTAAATCCTGAATATTCTCTTTGGACTAAGAAGGATCAATACTTTCTTAGTGTGATCAATGCTACCCTTGCAGAAAGAGTCCTGTCTACTGTCTTTGGCATGGACTCCTCTCGTCAAGTGTGGACACATCTTGCCAACAAGTTTGCCAATCAATCTCCGTCAAGAATTGCTCATCTCAAACGTCAACTTTAGAGTCTACATCAAGGCTCCAATTCTTGCTCTGACTTTTTGTACTCAGCCAAACTTTGGGCTAATCAGTTGGCAGCTGTGGGAAAACCTCTTGCTGATGATGACCTGATTTCTTATGTCATCAATGGTTTAAACCACGTTTATGCCCCCTTTGTCACCACATTATCTTTTGTTAATTAAAATAGCACTATTTCTTTTGATGATTTTCAATCTGAACTTTTGTCTCATGAGATCTTTTTGAACCACCATCATCATCTGGTTCCTCCTACTAGTTCTCCTCTTGGTATGTTTGCTAATAAGTCTAATGTCCACTACAACAACTGGAAACAGAATGGCTCGTTTAACCTAGGGCAGTGGTCACCTTTCAGGCCTAGTTCTCCTCGTCTTGCTGGTCTTCCTGCAACTCTCTCCAGGAACCCATCCCAGGCACCATCACGGCCTCCTTGCCAAATCTGTGGCAAAATGAGTCATCAGGCGTTGGACTGCTTCCACTGCATGGACTACACATTTCAAGGCCATCATCCTCCTTCCCAATTGGCAGCCATGGTTGCTCAAAACAATACAACTGTGGCGAAAGATGATTCTTGGTTTGCTGATAGTGGCGCTAACGCTCATCTCACTGCAAACTTGGAAACTCTGCAGAATCAGCATCCTTTTCATGACTCTGACACAGTTGCAGTGGGCAATGGCAGTGGGTTAACTATTCAGAATACAGGTTCTTCAGTTATCCAAAGAGCAAACAACAAATTTCTTCTTAACCATGTTTTACATTGTCCAAATGTTGCTGCCAATTTGCTCTCCATTAATCGTTTTTGTTTAGACAACGATTGTTTTTTTATTCTGACTGGTTCCAAACTTTTTGTGAAGGACAACCGGACGGGCAAACTCCTCCTTGAAGGTCCTAGCATTAATGACCTTTACCCAATAAAGCTGCACAAGCGTTCCTTCTCTCAAGCACGGTTGTGTGTGGCGTTTCTTGGAGTCTCTACTTCCTTTGATGTTTGGCATGCACGTTTGAGACATGCTTCTCACCCCGTTGTGTCTTGTGTTCTTCATACTCAGCATCTTCCAGTGTCATCTTCCACTCATAAAGCAAGTGTCTGTGAGTTTTGCCAATATGGTAAAGCCAAGCAATTGCCATTTTCTGCCTCAGCTCGGGTGTCATCTTCTCCACTAGAGTTGATTCATTCCGATGTTTGGACGTCTCCTAGTGTCTCTCTCAGTGGATGCCGCTACTATGTTATTTTTATAGATGATTTCACTCAGTTTTGTTGGTTGTATTGTTTATCTAAAAAGTCTGATGTATTTCCTTCTTTTGTTAAGTTTAAGGCTCTTGTTGAGAACCAATTTCCTTTTCGCATAAAGAAATTCCAATAAGATAATGGTGGAGAATTTTTATCTAAGTTCTTTTTTGATTTTCTTGATTCTCATGGCATTCTGCATCGTCTTTCATGCCCCTATCCATCTCAGCAAAATGGATTGGCTGAGCGAAAGTAAAGGCATATCCGTGAAATGGGTCTCTCTCTTCTTGCTAATTCACATCTCCCTCAGCAATTCTGGGAGGATGCTTTTTCCACATCTATGCATATTATAAATCGGTTGCCTACTCCACTTTTGGCACATGCATCTCCATACAGCAAGCTTTTTCAACAGCTCCCTTATTATAAATCTTTCAAAATGTTTGGGTGTGCTTGTTATCCTTTGTTAAGTCCTTATATGCCTAATAAACTGTCATTCAAAAGCAAAAAGTGTATCTTCATTGGCTTCAGTTCTAACCATAGAGGATACCGGTGCTTTGATCCCGTTACTCAGCGTGTCTACTTGTCACGTAATGTTGTGTTTGATGAAGGAAGCTTTCCTGCAATAACAAAGGTTGTCCTTGCTATGCCTTCTAGTGAAGTTTTGTCTCCTGCTAGTCCCACGGTAATCTCTTTCCCTGAACCTTTATTTGGTGCTATACCCATATCCTCTGTTTCACCATCTCTAGAACAGAGCAGTCACACTCATGTGGAATCTTCTTCGACAGTGGTATCTCCCTCGGCAATGGTATCTCCCTCGGCTCCTCCGGATGTTTCTTCAGCTTCTCTTTCTGATTCACGGTCTTCATCTGAGTTCTCACCTCCAGCGTCCAGCTCATCTCCTTTGCTGCCTATCCCTGCTTCAGGTCCCCTTGTCCCTGTTCCCAGCCATCCTATGCAGACACGGTCAAAGACAGGATCCCTTCGTTCGAAGAATTTTGCTGATTATCATTTATACTACTCATCTAAACATCCTATCAAGGCCTTACACACTGTGTTCCGAGTTTCAAAACCAACATGCTACTCTCAGGCTGCAAAATCAGAAGAATGGCGTCAAGCTATGGCTGCTGAGTATGCTGCTCTTCTGGCCAATAATACTTGGACATTGTTTCCTCGTCCCTCTGATCGTCTCATTGTTAGGAACAAATGGGTGTTTAAATTAAAGCAAAAACAAGATGGCTCCATTGAACGTTACAAAGCACGTTTGGTGGCCAAGGGATTTGATCAAGAGTGTGGGGTGGATTACACAGACACTTTTAGTCCTGTTATCAAACCTGCCACAGTCCGTGTTGTTCTTGCTATTGCCGTGCACTTCAACTGGCAGATTCAGCAACTTGATATATCTAACGCTTTCCTCCACAGCAATCTTCAAGAACAGGTATTTATGGAGCAACCCCGTGTTTTCATCAACTCTGACTTCCCTGATTATGTGTGTTGTTTGACTAAAGCTCTTTATGGTTTAAAACAAGCACCCCGTGCTTGGTTTAATCGCCTATCTGAGTTGTTACTTGAATTTGGATTTCAAAAATCTCTAGTTGATACCTCTTTGTTTATTCTTCATCGTGGCTCTCAGCATTTGTTTATTTTAATTTATGTTGATGACATCTTGGTTACGGGAACTCACAGTGATCTTATTCAGTCTTTATTGGAGAAATTGAAGACTGATTTTGCCTTAAAAGATCTTGGTTCCTTAAGTTATTTCTTGGGTATTCAAGCTTTTCGGGATCATACAGGTTTATACCTTTGACAATCTAAATATATTTTGGATCTCTTACACAAGGCAAAAATGATTGGTGCCAAGCCGTATGCATCTCCGTGTGTCTCCGGCTCCAAAATGTATTCTATGGATGGTGATCCACTTCCCAATATTACTGAGTATCGTTAGCTGGTAGGGGCGCTTCAATATTGCACCTTGACTCATCCTGAGATTGCATTTTTCGTTAATCAACTGTGTCAATTCATGCATTGTCCGACATCTACTCATTGGACATCTCTTAAACGAGTTCTTCGGTATCTCAAAGGCTCAGTTGATCATGGCCTCTTTTACTCTCAAGGTTCTCTCTCTCTTCAGGCATTTTGTGACTCCGATTGGGCAGGACCTGATCCAGATGACCGGCGTTCTACAACCAGTTTTGGGGTATTTCTTGGTCCTTGCTTGGTGTCATGGTGTCCTAAGAAACAGCCTGTTGTTTCTCGGTCTAGTACGGAGGCTGAATACCGCGCTATGGCGATTGCAACCACTGAATTATATTGGCATCGAATGTTAAAGGATTTAGCAATCCCACTTCATTCCCCTCCCATCCTTTGGTGTGATAATATGGGTGCTATGGCATTGGCGTCAAATCCAGTCTATCATGCTCGCACCAAACACATTGAGGTGAATTTTCACTTCATTAGGGAAAAAGTGATTAATTAGGATATTTCTCTTCAATTTCTCTCCACATATGATCAAACTGCTGATATCTTTACCAAAGGTCTCACTGCTGCTCGATTCCTTCTTCTTCGAGACAAGCTCATGGTGTTTCCTCCCCCTATTTGCTTGCGGGGGGATGTTAGTCAAGACTCTCACTTAGTTCAGAACTCTACCTTGAAGAAGCCTCTCACACTCACTGTTACAGATGGATAAGAGTTCTATACGTGATGTGCTCATCTCAACCACATCAACAACATCTCATAATACTTATCTCAACTACATTTGTAATTTAAATAGTTTGAATTTGTAAACGTTATCTTTACCTTTAAACTCTCAACTATATAGCCTATATAATTTGAATACAATCATACAGTTTAGGTAAGTTTTACCAAACCTTTCTCCATTCAATCTTTAAAAAATGTCCTCTTGTTAGGAGATTTTTCAAGACTATTTTGCAAAGTGAAAATGTCATAAATTAGCGAGTAGTAATTAATATTGACAGACTGTTAATAATAAGATTAAAATGTTCTGCAATTATACCGAGAGTGTAGTTTATCATAGTTTCTTTACATTAAATTGTTTGAAAAATTGCTATATTTTTAATAAATAATATTTTTTATGCGTAATATGTCACGTTTTTAATAAATAATATGTTTCAAGTGTTTTGTATAAAAAAATTTGCTTAAATTATGTAATTTGACAATAAACATTTTCTTTAAAATAGGAGGAAATTCTAACCTAATTAGAATTGATAATATTAAATTTTTTACAATTAACTAGGAGATCTTGAGCTTTTTCCAGAGAGAAGATTTGGGATTCAACTCTGTCATGAATTTAAAAAAAAAAAAACTCTGTCATGGATGCATACACTTTGTACGGGGTGAAGAATGGATTGTTGGCCATGAATTCATGACCACTGACCATTGGACTTGAAAATGTCCCTAGTGGTAAATAACAGATTTCGCTTATTTGGTGTACTTTTAATAACAAGAGATCTGAAATTTATTTCAAAAACATTTTTTAAAATAGTAGTTTAATTTTTAAAATTGTACATTTTTAAAAAAATACTTAAGTCGCAATTTTTTTAAATTGTAATTTCCAACGATTTATTTTTTTGTAATTTAGTTTAAAATCATACTTTTTATCTACAAAATCACAATTTTAAACGTATCGAAAAATTATCTTCATAGCTTCTTCGACCTTAACTTGTCTTTTGTTGATTTTTTTTTTTTTGTTATATAAAAAAAGTGACTGAAATTTTAAGTTTAAGCTTTGAAAAAAAAATTGAGATAATTAAATTTCTTTTTAGGCTTAGAAATCAAATGAAGAGTCCATGAGCTTTCGACCTAAACATTTTTTTGTTTTTGCATGGAAATAATTAGAGTAGCAAAGGCATGAAAATATGACATTTTACCCTTTATATTTTGAAGGGGAGGAGTTTTTGGCAGGTTAATATTCCCCAAAGTTGTTCTTAAAGTTGGAAGAAATTGTTGAAGCTGAGAGATGAAACTAAAAATTTTCTTTCTTTTGCTGTTGATACTAGCCAGATATTCATCTTTGGTTTGATGCTTGGCACCCAGATAGGGTTCTCTATGAGAAGTATGTGCATCAGGTCATTTATGATGCTCATGGTAAGCTAGAGGCTCGTTTAAACTCTATAATTAATGATGGTCATTGGAATTGGAGGCCTGCTCACTCTGATCAGCTTGGCACTATTCAAAGCAAACTGAGTTTGGTTTCTCTTGGTGAGAAAGATATTCTGCAATGGTCTGCTTCGAAAAATGGTATGTATTCTTGCTCAGATACTTGAGATGCCATTCATGTTAAGCACCCCATTGTGAATTGGTGGCCTTTGGTTTGGTTTCATTTTCCCATTCCTAAGCAAGCTTTTGTTGCTTGGTTGGCAATGAGGGATGCGCTTTCGACTGGGAGGAAACTTTTATGTTGGGGCTTTCTAGGGGATGTGAAGTGTATCTTTTGCAAATTTGGTATTGAGGATAGAGATAATTTATTCTTCTCTTGTGGGTTCAGTAGTAGAATTTGGAAACATGTTATGAAGCTATATAGAGTTTTGCATCCGCCTACATGTTGGGATGATGTGGTGTCTTTAGGACTGAAGGAGTGGAGGGGTAAGACTATGAAAGCTTATATTTGCAAGTTAGTGTTTGGTTCTTCCATTTATAATATCTGGAGAACAAGAAATGCTTTAAGACATAGGAATAATCATTGGTCTGAAAAACAACTTTTAAAGCAAATTAAGTGGGAAGTGAAACTTCGATTTATGTCCAAAGGCAAATTTAGAAAGACATGTGGGAATGTTATTCTTTATAATGCCTAGGGTATTGATGGAATTTTATTTTAATTTTGTAGGGAGTTTCATACTGAATATATGAGTATAGATCTAGATATATAACGGTTCTGAATTTTTAGTATTTTGCTAAAGTTTTACTTTATAAAGAGTTTTAGTTTTATTAATGAAAGTTTAATCATTCATAAAAAAAAAAAAAAAAAGCAATGGCTCCGCCACTAGCAAAAGCCTGTAAATTTTGGAAAGTAACAAACTTGCAATTTTGGCCATCCATTTTTTAACAGCAAATTTTCAGCTGTTTTACTTTTTTTTACAGCACTGAAGCTAGATCCGTAAATAACATGCATGCGACCATGATCACTGCAGAGTAATGGGCTCTTTAAAAAAATTTTAAATTTATTTTTATTGATTTAACTAGTCATTTTTTAAAATTATTAAACAATAGATTCTCTAAATATCTCTTTACTTTGAATAAATACTATTTTTTATTGATAAAATCAACTACTAAAAGCATTCAATTCATGCATTAAATTAAATTCGCACCAAACATTTTGTAGCATTCAATGCAAAAAATAATATTAAAAAAATTATAACATTTATTTTTTTTTCCTCTTTAAATGTAAAGAAAGTTTTTGACAAATGTTAAATTTAATAGTTGATAAAAAGCTTGTTAAACGGTAGTTTTTGTTAATTTTGTTAAAAATTATATATATATATAAAAGGAGAGCATTGTTGACTCCCATAAAAACATTGTAATAGTTCTGGGATAATGCCATCAAACTCAAAAATCAAACAATGCAATAGAATTAGTGTATAGCTTTGTCATATATGCATACACACACATTGTACTAACCGTGGGATATATTGCATCGTGGGGATAACCAGTATACCAGAAAGTTCACAGAAAAGATTTTAAGGAGAAAAAGAAAAAACAAAAAAAAAGCAGTGTAGCCTAAGATTTGTCCCTGTTATCCTTTCTGGCTTACCCACAAGCTGAATAAGGAAATGTGTATTAACCGTCCTGAACATGAAAGTCCATTGCAAAATGAAATTAAATTCTCTTTGTATCCTATGGCATTTAGAGTCATATAAAAAAAACCCAAAAAATGGTAAAATACCTTTTGACCCATGTGATTTAACGATTTTATTTTTTGTCACTTCAGTTTTGTTTTTTATCATAAATGATACATCGATTATAGCTAAAGATGGAGATAGTACCTACGTTTATCTTTCGTCCAAAAATTTAACGGAAGTCTACATATTACTCTTAAAAAACTGATACATGACTATACCTCATTAAAAATAAAAGTAAAAATTAATTAAAAACTACAAAATTAAAAATTAATTTTTAAGAAAATAAAAATAAAAAAGAGGAGTGACTACGAGCAAAAAGGGGGTGGCCGGCCACCCCAAAGAGGAAAAAGGGGTGGGATGGTTTTGGTCACCCTTTTTTTCTTTTGGGGGTGGCGAATCACCCCATTACTGGCCATGGAGGAGTGGCTTTCTCCTCCTTTTTTTTTTTTTTTTTTTTTTTTTTAAATTTTCCATTTAATTTTTAGTGAGGTGTAAGAACAGTGTTAGTTGTTTAAGGGCGATAACGTGAATTTCTGTCAATTTTTGAACGAAAGATGAATAGAGGTACTATTTTTGTTTTGAGCCACAATTAATTAAGATATCATATATGATACAAAATAAAATTTAATTAACAAAAAATAAAGTCATTAAACCACATAGAGCAAAGAAATGTTGAACAAAAAAAAAAAGCAAAAAAAAAAAAAATTAAGTTCGTTAGGTTGAAACAGAGACCAGAATGAAAATGAGCGGGATTAAAGGAAACAACATATTGGAGAACGGAAAATGCATGTCGAGAGTTGAAACCTATAAATTAATCCAACATTGCTCATTCTCGAATTGTCTCATCAGCTCTAAAGCATGTGAGTATATAATGTCAGTAAAATTTATCCATAAGGATATCAAGATATTTTTTATTAATATATTTTAATTAATTACTTATGACTAATTAATCAGGGTAGTTAATAACTGATTAGTCAAAATATTGAAAGCACAGGAAAGGATTTCAATCTTTAAATTCTTAATTTGTGCCGAAAAGATATTCTTAATTTCTACAGAAATTTTTTCTGGTAAAAGCAGTTTTTAGATATGCCCATTGTGCATAGTGGCACATGGGTTGCCCAAATTTTCCTTCACTCTTTATTAACACTCTTTATTAACTTTTTGATGCTCCCGCCGATTAGTAAAGACGAGTGCAAAAGGATATATTAAAAAAAAAAAACGCATGTGGGCGGCACATGATTGAGATTCCTTCCTTTTTAGCGTGTTGAGTGTGACAGACGTGAGTTCTTGGGAATAATGTATAAATGAGTGGTAATTGAGGGAGTAATTGTAATTAACCCATATTAGTATTATAACTATATATACAATATAAAAAAAAAAAAATTGTATAGAAGAAGATTTTTATTATTCAATTAGTTTTACACAATGCACTAAGGCATTATATACTGTTTACAAGAGGATAACAAATAGAATCAAATATCTAATTACAATTAAAGCAAATCACTATAAATTAATCTATTCTTATGTGTGGAATATTTCTTCTAAAGTTTTCATGTATAGATTGATCTTTGCCATTGTCTTAATACTTAATTGATACACACATATCTCTTGAGTAGATTATTTGCCTTGCTCTGTTAGGCCAAACTTACCTTTAATAGGATATTGTTTTAGCAGATTCAGCATTCGGAATTGACTTCATCCAATGCTTTGAAATGCCTTTAATATTCTAGTGCTACATGATTTACAGCAGGAAGAAATAGGATATTGCTTTAGCAGATTCAGCATTCAGCATTGACTTCATTGAATGCTTTGAAATGCCTTTAATATTCTAGTGCTACATGATTTACAGCAGGCAGATCTTCATGATCTCGAGTGGGTTGAATTGCGGCTGCACCTCTAGCTTGATGGTTAACACAATATATAATAAATATTAAGTTATAGGTCCCACCTTTATGACCCAGGCTGATTGCATCAGCCTGGCTGTCATATATATTAGTTATTTACCGTGCTTTAGCAGATTCAGCATTTCAGCATTGACTTCATCAATGCTTTGAAATGCCTTTAATATTCTAGTGCTACCATGATTTACAGCAGGCAGATCTTCATGATCTCGAGTGGGTTTGAATTGCGGCTGCACCCCATAGCTTGATGGTTAACACAATATATAATATATGCCTGATATCATTATCAGATAGAATCATACTATATAATACACACACACACACACATATATATATAATATATAATATATATATATATAGCTGCACGGTAAAAATACCATAAAAGGTCCCATTAAAAAATAATAAAAAAAAAACCGTTGTTTTTTTTTTTTTTTTTTTTTTTTTTGAAAAAAAAATGAGGTAATGCTGATGGAAGGCAAAGCCATGTCACGTTTACCTACGTTTTTGGTTACTGCCTATACATGAAACTCCACCTTTTCTCTTTTCAGTGTTTGTTCAAATGTGTAGATGAACGATAACCATTAGGGGTATATAAATAGTTACGGTTAGTAATTATTGTCTTTAACCGAACCACTTTAGACGGAAATGAAATGGAGAGGAGCCGGTCAGTGCATTTTTGTAAATAAAATGAAAATTTTCATTTTATTTACAAAAATGCCGGTCAATTTACACTGACCGGCTTCTCTCCATTTCAAACGAAATGGAGAGGATCCTAAATCACTTTAGACGGTCAACAATTATTGAAATCCAAAACAGCATTGCATAACCGCTTTTATGTATAAGCCTATTTTAGTATTTTAGATTTACATTATGCTTATTTTTAAGGCCTATTTTAAATGGTTTTGGGACTATTTTGGGCCCTTTTTTTAATTTTTTTTAAAGATAATAAACATCATCCCCCTCCAAAATTACGAATTCAAGTTTTGTTAGGAATTTGACCACCAAAATTCAATCAAAGATAATATTAATATCAATATCACATGAATACGTATCAGCTATTCTGCTTCTTCATTTCCACATAATTAATTTTTATTGAACTATCAAGAATGAAGAGGAAGTTGGGTAGAGCTTGAAGCTGCTGTAAAAAAGATCTATCCTCCAAGATAAGCCATCATCAACCCTATATCCGAATGCTTTTTCAAGTAAAACTTGTTGACCCAATCCGAAGTTTCTTATAAGAAACTTATCCCATCAGCTTCATAGTCAAACCGTATTTCTATGTATCCTATACCAAAACCACGTTGTTTTGATATATAAATTTTTTTAATATGAATAATATATGTTTTCTATAAGATTTGGCGGGTAAGCAATTATATAATATATATTCTATATAATGGTCGATCATTTGCTTTCGTCTATTCACTTTTTGTCAATTAAAAAAGTAAATACTAATGATATGACTTAAAAAAAAAAAAGGAAATTGGGGGGCAGTACCGTACTGCTTTATCTATGATTGGGCGTGTTTTACTAACTTTATTTCAAGCACTCTATATGTACAAAAAATATGCATAGTCTCTATTTGTGTTTGTTTGTGTAATAGTTAACACATGTTTAACAATTTTTTGGAGAGAAAAAAGCAATCTTCAAAAGTTAAACTATAAAAAAACTCTCGTTTCCTCTGTGGAACTCCTCTAGAAAGCTTTGTTTTCTCTATATTTAATCTTTTTCTTCCTTATTCTCTCTTGTGCTAATTATTCTCTCATGTCTCCATGGATCTCACATCTATAAATTTGAAAAACTTTATCTCACAAACAAAAGCTTTTTCTTGGGATGATGATCCCACTTCTCAACTTGGTGCTTTACCCCTAGCTCCTCTAATGAAGCTTGTCTTCATGTGTTAGAGCAAATTATATCTCAAAAAACTTTGAATAATAAGTTAGTGATAGGTGTTCTCAATAAAGCATGGGATTTTGTTATTCCTTTTCTCCTTTGTAGTTCTTGGTTCCAATCGGTTTCTTTTCAAATTCACTAATCAGAACCATATCACAAAAATCTCCAAACTTGCTACCTGGAATGTGAACGGTTCTTTGCTGGTTTTCAAACGTTGGTCTTTATTTTTTACTATGGGTGAAGTTATTCTCAACTTATCCCCTTTCTGGATTCAAATAGATGGTTTTTCATTATGAAACATGTTTATTCGTAATGCTATCTCTATTGGTAAAGGTTTGGGTACTATTCTTGATGTAGAAAATTCTACTGCTATGGGTGTTACTTTTCAAAGTTATCTCGGGATTCTGGTTGAAATTGATGTTCGACATCCCTCAAAACTTAGGTTTCTGTTTTGTTGTGAAGATGGTGATTCAATTTGGATTTCTCTAAAGTATGAAGGCTGGGTGACTGTTGTACCCTATGTGGATTAAATGGTCACACCTAATATGGTTGTCGTTCTCCTCAAGATATCATCTTTCCAAAAAGGTATAAAATTTCTCTTAAAGTTATAGTCTTTTCTAATCTTCTGCCTTCGCGTCTGGTTGCATCTAGCAAACCCAGTTATGGTGGTGTGTCCATTTCATCTCCTATTTCGAACCCTTCCATGGCGTTTGCATCTTGCAAACCATTCCATTACGGTATGTCCACTACATTTCCTATTTCGAACTCATTTCCCCATGCATGCATTTTGCCGGCTTCGTCCTCTGATAATCTCGTATCCCAAAAATCTACTTTTCACCAAACACATCCATCCTGTGATGAAAAGCCTTCCACGTCTGCTTCTCTCCCTACTGAACCCCTTCTTTCCTCCACCAACCTGCTCATCCCTTCATTAATTGAGACGCGCAAAATTTCTTCTCTGTTACCTCGAGAAACTCTCTCATTTAATGATCAAACTATTCTTCCTAAACCTTCTGGTTTCGTTCCAAACGGGTTATCTTTCCTCCCCTGGTTTGGTTCCCTCTAGTTCCCAACAGTTTTCTCAGTAGCCCATTTTAACTGTTGTCCCAAACACCAATTGGTCTTCTAAGCCCATCATTGTACCCATTAACCATCCTCCCTCCTGTGGCCCAATCCACTTGCTTGTTCCAAGCTTTCAACCCATTAGCCCTATTCCCTCCAGTAAGCATTCTACTCTCGCTTTCAAAAAATCCAAACACAAGACTCGCTCACTTCATCTCCCCAAAAAACCTATTCTGTTTGGTCATATTGACCCAAGGATTTTGGATAATGAGGCTCTTTCTCCCTCTCCTGTTCTTATCTCTATAAAGAGATCTCTACATGAAGGTTTTTTGCCTCAACCTAAAAGAGGTCCGGGCTTGGTTACTCAATTGACTGAAGACTTCGACATGTCTAATTCTATTACTTCGGACTTCAGTTTAGTATATCCTCCAAAGTAGGGCAAGTCTAAGCTTCTTGCGAGATCAATCTTCAAAGCTGCTAGGAAGCAGAAAGAGTCTCTTATACCCTCTTTGGCAGCTACCTCATCTACAGGTTATGTTTCTAATAACAAGGAGGGCTGGTGTATGCCCTCCCCAACTACATGAAGCTTCTCTCCTAGAATTATAAATGGCTTTCCTGTCTTGTAATTTGAAGCTTACGAGTTTTGATACGCAACTTCAATCCTAAAGTTATTTTCTTGTCTACAACGAAATCTTTTCCCCCCCAAGCCTCTTCTATCTTGAATCATCTTGGGTTTTATTTGCTTTCTCAATTTGCTTCCTATGGCTCTAGTGGTGGTTTGCTTCTAGCCTGGAGACCTGGAGTTGAGTTTGAATGCTTTATTTTGAGTAAGAATCATACTTTAGCTTGGTGCTATTCAGATCCACCCAATTAACCATGGATTCTTTCCTGCGTTTATGGTCCTCTTTCTAGGAGTGATAAACCGGCTTTTTGGGACTCCTTCACTTCTGTCGGTGAAACTTTTGCTGGTCCTTGGCTCTACATTGGTAATCTCAATCATGTTTTGGATCAATCTGAGAAGTTTGGCAGCAAACCTATGGCTAGTTCTTCTAACTGTTCTTTTCAACAGATTATTGATCATTTTGGTTTTATTGATCTTAGATTCTCGGGTAATCCCTATACTTGGTCAAACAACAGGCACAATCTTGGTATTATCAAAGAGAGATTAGATAGAGGTTTGGCTACTCAGTCTTGGGTGTATCTCTTTCCTAAGTTCTCTCTTCTGTATATCCCTGCTACCTCTTCGGACCACAACCCTATTTTTCTGAATTCTTCTGGTTCCTCACTCTCCTCTCTGAGACCTTTTAAATTTGAGAAATTCTGGACGAAGGATCCTTCCATAGAGAAGTGATTGATGCTGCTTGGCAGCTTGTGACTTCTAGCAATCCTGCGTTATGTTTGATCAAAGAGCTTAAACATACAAAATTTGCTTTAAAGAGATGGAACTCTCTTGTTTTTGGAAACATTCAAAATAAGACCAAATTCTCTATGCATTAGATTGATCAAATGATGCAACAACCTCCTTCCAGTCCCAATTCTCATGCTCTGGAAAAGCAACTAAAAGTTGCCTTGGAGGATCTTCTGATTAAGGAAGAGATTCTCTGGCGTAATAAATCTAGAGAAACTTGGTTAACCTGTAAGGATTTGAATACCAAATTCTTCCACACCTCAACTCTTATTCGTAGAAGATTAAATGCGGCGGACTTTCTAAAAACTGATTCTAGGACCTGAATTTCGGATAGATTAGAAATTGGAGGGAAATTTGTTAGTCATTTTTCTAACCTTTCCTCTACCTCCAATTCTCCTATTGAAGATGAAATGCTAAACCTCTTCTCCCCCTCCATCACTAATGATGAGAATCAGATTTTATGCTCTGTTCTTTCTGAATTAGAGGTCTTCCAAGCCCTTTCAAGTCTTGGCTCAACAAAGGCCCCTAGTCCCGATGGCTTCATTGCTCTGTTCTTTAAGAGGTACTGGTCTATTTTCAAGTTTGATGTTCTGAATTTTGTTTGGAGTTTCTTCCAAGATAATATTTTATTAAAAGAGCAAAACCACACTTTTATTGCTCTAGTTCCCAAACATAGTGGCTCTCATACAGTTCACCATTATCGTCCTATAAGCCTTTGTAATATTGTCTACAAGATTATCACAAAAATACTGGCTAACCGATTGAAGATTCTACTCCCTAAATTTATTTATCCTCTTCAATCGGCTTTTGGTTCCAATCATTCAAGACAAAACTATCCTTGCCCATGAACTTATTCATTCCTTCAAAAACAAAACAAAAAAAAAAAGGCAAGGGAGGCTTTATGTTTCTAAAAATGGATATGGAAAAGGCTTTTGATAAGATGGAGTGAAATTTTCTTTAGCCATTATGGAGAAATTAGGGTTCCATGCTGTTTGGATAAAATGGATTTGTATCTGTATCTCATCCTCCTCTTTCTCCATTGTGTTAAATGGTAGCCTTTTGGTAAATTCTCTCTAGCTAGAGGTTTAAGACAAGAAGATCATCTCTCTCCTTTTTTGTTTATACTAGGCTCGAAAGTGTTCTCAAGATTATTATTTTCTCAAGAACGAAGTGGTTTTCTAAAGGGAATAAAGATTTCTAGGAACTGTCCAGCTATTCATCATCTTCTCTTTGCGGATGACTTACTGATTTTTGGTCGAGCTACTCTTTCTGAAGCTAGCAATATAAAATTGTGTATGGACAAATACTATAAATGTTCTAGACAATCTATCAACATCAAGAAATCATCCATGCACTTCAGTAGAAATACAAAGGCTTCAACTATTACCTCTGTTGGTAATCTTTTGCCTTTTTCTCAAAATTCAACTTCAATTCATCTTGGTCTTCCTCTTTTACATGGCAACTCTAAAAGAGAAGTTTTTCAAGGTGTTCTTGATAAGGTTCAAAAAATGATTGAAGGTTGGAAGACAAAAACTTTATCTCAAGCTGGACGTCTGGTTCTTATTAAAACAGCTGCTACTTCTCTGCCATCTTATGCCATGAGCTCTTTTCCTATGCCTTCAAGTTTTTCCAACAAACTTGATAAAATGTTCAAAAATTTCTAGTTGGGATTTCCTCCAAAAAAATCTCGGAATCTCTCTTTAAAATCTTGGGATTCTCTTTGAATCCCCAAAGCATTGGGAGGGTTGAGGCTTCGAAGGATGAAGAATGTAAACTTGGCTCTTATTGCAAAACTGGGATGGAAGATGCTAAATAATTCATGTTGTTTTTTGGCTACTCAATTGCGAGGTAAATATCTCTCTTCTGAATCTTTTCTTTCTTCCCCTTCCATCTCCTTTGCTTCTTAGATTTGGAAAGGTATTCTCAAATCTAGGGACCTTATTCTCAAATCTAGACTTTCTCCTCCTCTTTCAAATTTTTTGTGGACTCCTTCTACAAATGGTCTTTTCTCTACCCACTCGACATATAAGCTTATTAATAGTTCTAATCCTAGTTCTTTGCATTCTCTCTTGGAATATTTTCCATGGAAGTCACTGTGGAAACTTCGTTTAAATGATAGGCTTAAACTTTTTTTTATGCAAAATTTCCTAGGATATTATTCCATCTAAAGCTAGGCTTAATGCAATTTTTCCTATTTCTACTGCTGATATGGTCTGTCCTCTTTGCAATCTAGCTGTTGACTCCCTTTCTCATCTATTCTTTAGTTGTTCCTTTGCTACGATTGCTTGGAGATTTTATTTTTGGCCTTTGGATTCTACATCTTGGTCTCATCTAAGTTTGGATAACTGGATAAAAGGCATTATCAATCTTGCTCTTAATTTTGGTATTCCATTCAAGGATTCACATTTGTTCCAAATTTATGCAGTTGTTCTCTGTGATTTACTCTGGTTTCATAGAAATAAAGCTGCTCATGAAGGAATTATCCCGAATGTTTTGGGTGTGGTAGGCTCTATGAAAAAAAAATTACTCTGGAACATTTTGCAGCTTGGCAATCTATCTCTGCCCCAATTTCGGAGAAATAGTAGCCCCCAAAGCCTAGATCCTTTAAAGTCAATTTTGATACGGCTATAAGAGACTCTTTTTCTGTTCAAGCAGTTGTCTATCGTGACTCAACTGGAAAGATTATCAAAGCTATCTCTCAATTCAATCCCTGTTGTGATCCAACTTTTGGAGAAGCCCTTGCAGCACGACTTGCAACCTCTTTAGCCGGCTCTCTGTCTCTCCTTGTTTTCACTTTGGAATGAGATTCACTCACTATTATTATGGCTTTGCAATCTCCTCTCTTATCTTAAGATTGGAAAATTGCGGATCTAATTTCGAATACTCTTTCTTTGCTTCCGGTCTCCTCTATTTGGGACACTCGCAAAGTTAATAGAAATGCAAACTTCTATGCCATTATGTGGTTTATTGGGCCACGGCTAGACTTTACTTTGGTTGCATTCCTATTTTTTTTTGCTCCCCCTAGCTCTATCTCCATCTGTAGTGGCAAGAATCCAGCTTCTCCTATTTTTCCTTTTTCTTTGTAGTTCTGGTTTGGCTTTCTATATATGCACTTACAAAAAAAAAAAAAAAACTCTCTCCCTTGAGAAAGAGAAAGAGAGAGAGAGAGAAGAGAGAGAGAGAGAGAACTATGCACATCCAGGTTAGTTTATAGTAAATTTCGTAGAGTAGCTTCCTTGGCCAGTGCAATATATTCTTACATACATTTAGTGGTATTGATCTTTTTTTCAGAAGCACATGTGATCTTTTGATATTTAGTAAGAGATCTACTATTTCTTCGTTTCTCGTTTATCTTATATTCATCTCTTTTTAAAAATTATTATTGAATTTGTAAGGCCTACATGTAAATCCCACATATTTAATGATAGATTTAAAAAAAAAAAATGTAAATAGATGGAAAATGAAAAAATTACGTTTCTCATTTAATAATCATACTTTGGCAACTTTTTGGTTTTCCCCTTGTTTTGTGGTCCATTGGTTGGCTATAGAATATATATAATAATTCTTATACTTAATGCAGCCTCACCAGATTTTATTTGTCAAAATAGTTAAAAATTACATTTATCTATTTTAACTAATCACTTTTTTAAAGCACTTTAGCTGCCTTACCATTTTAACTATATACTTTTAATATTATATTTAAATAATTGTTTTCAAAATTTTCTTTATTCTTTCTCATAACATTTATATTTTTGAATGTTTGTCTTTTCATAACGGTTATAGTTGTGAATATTTATCTTATCCTAATGATCATTTTTTTAATATTTATCTTATCGGTCATTTTTTTAAAAATTAATTTATATTTTCTTAACGGTTATATTTTTGAAAATTTATTTTTTTCCTAATGGTCATAATGACAACGTGGGACTCTACAACTTGGATTGACTTTGTGTTGCTCCCAGTTTTTGTTTAATGCCGTAGAGAAATGAACTTTTGTTTTGAATGTAAAAAAGAAAAAAAAAAAAAGGATCGGAGAGAAATTTTATTATTTTTTATTCTTTTGGTGAGTGAACTAAGTATTGTTTACTCACCAAACAAAAATCACCATTTTGCTAAGACCCTTGCGGAGGGTTTTTTGAGGTTTTTAAGTGATTTGGCTCACCAAAATAACTAAAACACTATTTTCGTGAGAAGTAATGCTATATGCAAGATTCATATCCTCTTCTTATCCTTCCAAATGTGATATAACTTTAAAAATCACAATTAAATTTGTGATGAATCATAATTAACTTTGATTCAATGATGATTTTAAGAGCTGTGTCACATTTGATCCAATGCTCTAATGCTTTTATCTTATAAGGTTTGGCAAAGAAGACAAGGGAAAAGACAAAAAGTTGGAATCCAATTTGTGATGCAGAATATGACTGACAACAGTAATTTCATCTTCAAAGAAGAGTTTACTCTGCACCAAACTCCATTCACAAGAGAGTTTGCTTTGTAATTCAATTTCATCTAAAAAATATCTAGTATTAATTTCATATAATTTTATCTTATCTTTTAGTCAGTCGGTCAGTCATGATATTTAGCTGAATTAGTATTTATTTCTAGTCAATTTTGTGAGCTATGATTGATTTCGTGATAAGATACCATTTCCTTGGAGAGATGACCAATCTTTTATCTTTCACATAGAGTAATCATTTCAACCTTGAATGGTAGTAAGATACTGGAGTTAATTCCTTCTTTTTTTGTTTTTCTATCTACTCTTCTTTTTTATTTTTATTTTTCCTTCTCTTGCCTTTTCCTCTGGACGTTGCATAGACAAAAAGTATATCACTAAATAAGATAGCTTATATTACAAAAAAAAAAAAAAAAAAAAAAAAAAGATAGCTTATAGCTAGATGTTGTGACAAGGATAGACAAAAAGTAAATCATCACAACGAAAGATATTGTCACAGGATTACTTAATTAGAGCAAATGCTCAGATTCACCAATCACTTTACCACATCTGTAAATATATATATATCATGCATGCTACAATACTATAACACTATGATGAGCCCTAGCAAATCAAAATTTGGCTGCTGGGATAGTGCGACTAGCCATGGCCCCTCTCATGAAACACTTCACATGACTAGTACGATACAAAATCCCCCTTTTGGCACATTCCCATTTCCTTTGAAACTACATATATATAGAGAGAGTGCTTTCACCCTCAGCTCCCATTCATTTTGTGCTCTATTGACTGGATCATCAACATCGATCTTTTTCTCTCTATTTGTCCCATTTTGTTGATCTGTATGGGAATTTATTTGAAATGTGCTCATTTCTCCTTCTCACACAGTATGGTTGCATGTAACTCTATACCATTATTAGTGAAGTTAGTGTTTTCTTTTTTCTATAAAAAAGAAAAAAGAAGAAGAAAACGCTTTGGGTTGTGACTGATCAGCTGAGTGGCCACCGGCCCACCCCCTTTGGAGACTTAAGTGACTGTCTCTCTCAGAATCCTATACTTGGTCTTGCTTTGTTGACTCGGCTGAGTTATTGACGGAATCCAACTGAGTTGGTGGTTCGTTTATTTAAGCTATATATATCCTAACCATTGACTGTAATAATGATTTTTCTTTTATCTTATTATAGAGAGAAAGATAAAAGAAGTCTCAAATTTCGTTCTGTACAAATTCACAGTTAATTACCATTTACCACCACACTTTTTGTGGTAGTTCGATCTAGAGCTACCATAAATATACTTCAACTAACTCCCCTAAAATTACGTATAAAACCTTCAGGTTCTAGTGGTGTAATGCTTACGGTGCTTTCTTGCACTGGAGGAGCTGGTTCCGATGAGCTGCCGACGATTTTTTGACACGTCTCAATAAGGCAGTGCCTGCATTTCGGGCACGATGAGTGTGAGCTTAGCCACTTATCGATACACCGGATGTGGAACCCATGGTTACACTTCGGAAGAAGGCGGACGCGGTCACCTGGTGCGAACTCCGACAAGCATATCACGCACTCGGCGTCCAAGCCGGGCAGGTTGAGCTCCGCCGAGTAATTTACTACTGGGAAAGTCTTGAGGGCCTTTTTCTTGACTCCAGTATTGGCTGCCCGGCTGGTTGAGGTGCCGTTTCTACCGGACTCGGAGACTACTAAACTTGAGCACCTTAAGGCACACCTTATAATAGAATTCAACCCTAAGGAGCAAATCAGCGCGCACAGGAGGACGGAGAGGACCATGACAACATTTGCATCGAAGCTGTTGTCGCCGGGGTAGGCTTCCGACGATTCGTGGATGTTGCCGGCGGATGGAGGAGATGCAAAAGCTGGTGAATGGCGAAGAGGGTTGTGTAGGAGCAGTCTCCTTGAGTAAAAGTATTCGACAGACATGTTTTGTAGTGTTAGTTTCTTGAGTGTTAATTTCTTGAGTAAAGATAGGACTTCTTTTAGAGATGGCTGCAAGGGAGGGGTTATATATAGGAAAAAGAAAAAAAAGGGGTTGGTATAAAAGAATGTTATTATTGGAGTTGAAAATGATAATAGAGAATATTATTTGTGAGGGTTTTAGCAGGCAGTATATGGGGCTTTATCTTTTTATTGAAAATATATATGTATATTGGGGGAGAGAGATTTCCAACCTTTTGTGGATCCTCCACTCAACGTTTTATTAATGGGCTTTCTAATCAAAATGGGTCCACCCCACTTTCTGCGCAGCACAAAGTGCCACGTGGAATTTGCCTTTCATGAATCATATCCCCAAAAATTAATGCTGCCTGCGACCCACCTGCGACAAGGGGATTCAAGGAGCTTCTCAATCATCTACGATGATTTCGGAAAATATGTGTTTACAAGTTGATCATATGGGTGTGCTTTTGCATAGTTGTCAAGAAAAAGTTTTCTGTTTTTTCTTTTTTTCTTTTTTTTCTTTTTTTTTCTTTTTTTTCCCTTCCCTGTTTTTTGTAGTGAGTGATGCCCAGTGCAAAATCTACGGAGTCGGGCTCTGCTAAAGTTGAGAATCAGAAACCATGTTCAGCTCACAGCAAAAGTTGACTTATGAAACTCAATTTATTAGAGAATTAGCAATAATTTTTTAAAAAAATTTTATTTCTTTTTTTAGTATAGAAAAATTGTTAAAAAATCACAAAAAAATCTCTACAACAGCTTTCTTAAGAGCACTAGCAACAGCTTCTCCTAAATTTCATTATTTTTTCTAATGTAAAAAAAACTGTTAAAAAAACACAAAAAAGTCCATACAGTAGTTTCTTTAAATGTTCCATAAACTATAAAAATATCAAAAGAACTACTTTTGGTTGGTTTCATCTAGGGAACCAAAAGTGGTTCATTTAGCATTATTTTAATATAAACAACTTTTTCTCTCTTCTCTCTTTCATCTACCATTTGTTTAAAACAATATTTAAATGATTTTTCTTTCCCCTCTCTTTCTTCTAGCATTTAATTTAAATAATATTTAATTCATATAAGAAACAATAAAGGGAAGCTACTGTAGAATGCATTTAAATAGGAAATTAAAAAATGGTTTGGTTCCCTACATTAAAGAAAAGTTTAAGGAAAGCTGTTATTAGTACTCCAAGTCTTCTATAAACTATCGAAACACCAAGGAAACCACTTTTGGTTCCCTTAGCATTATTTTAATATAAAAAGCTTTCTCTTTCCTCTTTCTTTTCTTTAACATTTACTTTAAACAATTTTTAATTGACTTTCTTTTTTTTCTCTCTTTTCTTAACATTTAATTTTAATAATATTTAAATAATATAGAAAAATGATAAGAGAATCTGTTGTGAAGCTTATTTAAATAGGGAAGTAAAAAGTAATTTGGTTCCATTCATTGAAAAAAAAAGTCTAAAAAAAACTGCTGCTAGTGCTCTTAGCACTATTCTTTTTTTTTTTTCTTCTTCTTTTCTCCTTTGTTTTTTTTCTTGCCCACCATTTTTTTTTTTTGGAATCGCGCTAATATCTTTTGTAGTGTTCTCGGATATCCTAGTTCCAAAGCAGTCATATCAATTTAGGTTATAGTCTGATTCAGTTTTCTATCAATTCGATCCGGTGCTGTATTTAGTTGGATGTGATAATATGGTTTTCAGTTTTTGATTTAGGAATAATATATACTTGACGCAGTTTAACCCAAGTCCAACGAAATGTTCTTCATTATTTTTTCTTTATGTCATTCTCGTTTCTTTTAATTAGGGATAACTTCACTTACTTCTGTGAATTGTCACAACTTTTACAATATCTCCCTCAAATTTTAAAACCTCTTAATTTAATGTATTCAAGTTTAAATTTTTTTGTAATGTCTCCCCTCCGTTAGCCAATTCTGTCAAGTTACCCGTTAGCCAATTCTATCAAGTCAGACGGTCAAATGAGTGAAATAACTTTTATACCCCTAATTTTTTTTAAAAAAATTACAAATTCTCTTAATTTCGAATAAAAACATACACACACACACACACACACATATATATTCCATGGGTTTGGGTCACAAGCGTGAATCTGGTCGTGACCCACATTAGGTCACACTGTGACCCAGCCATGGGTCACCAGACCATCACTTTTTTTTAAAAAAAAAAAAAAATTTGAAAATTGAAAACAAATTAAGGATATTTAGGTAATTTAATACCCTTCCGTTAAGATTTAACGAAAAATCTTAATGAATAAGAAATATTACAAAAAATTCAAACTTGAATACACTAAATTGAGAGATTTTAAAATTTTAAAAGAACATTACAAAAATCGTGACAATTTAAAAGAAAAAGTAAAGTTATCCTATTTAATTATTTAGCTGATAGATCCAGGTATGCGTGTGTGTGCGTATATATATATATTAGATTGAAAAGAATTATTTGAAGTAGATGATCGATGTTGCATTTTTGTTTTTTCTAATTGAATTGGGAAAAAGGTTATAAGGAGAGTTTTCCTCACTCTTGATCTAAATGAAAGAGAGAATAGGGGACCTAAAAAAAGGATGAACTCCCCAACAATAGACCTAAAGTGAAAATAATAATGCAAAAAATACAAACAAAATAGTAGAAAATATATCAAAAAATGACATGGTTCTCTCAATAGGAACCACATAAAGAGGTATTAACACCTAAACAAAGGCCACAAGTAGAAGCATGACTTTCATAATACCCTTTAACCCTATCCAAACCCCTGCTAGGTAACAGCAACAGCTACCGAAAAAAAGTTAAAGCGGAAGAGACACTATTAAAAAACCATCTGGATTCGAAGAAGAGGTAATTCAAGTCTTTATTATAATCCACAAAACCCAACAAAAACAAGAGTAAATACAAAAAAATACACGAAATAACTAAAACACAAAAACCACAAAAAAAATCCCTAACATTAGCAACAACAGAGGAGCATGGCGTCGGGAAGGCACACGTTGACGGTGTAGAAACATGTGTTGATGCGTGAAGCTCACGTTCGACGCATGGAGGTCAAATGGAGGCACTAAGCGGCTTGATGGAGAGAGGAGCAGCCGACGAAGACGATAATGATGCGCATTGGTGGGTAGGACTAGCGGATAAAGACATATCTAGCTTTAAAAAAAAAAAAAAAACTATTTATGGACAAAACACCAATAATAAGGCTACGAGCGGCGGAAGAGGGCTGGAGGACGAATAAGAGGTGGAGATCGGTGGATTTGTGATGGAGAGGAGGTGGAACGGAGAGGTTGTGGGGGAGGAGGTAGTGGCACTACTGCATAGGAGGCTAAAAAAAAAACAAAACAAAATAAAAACACTAAAAAAAAAGGGCAAAACAAGAGAAAAATGAAAGGAAAAGGGAAAGGAAGGAGAGTTGGAGAAAACATCATCCCTCCTCTCCCAAAACACCCGCACATGGCATTGAAAAGTCTCCCAAAGAAAAGAGAATTCTAAGAGAGAAGAGGGATCTTCTCTCTCTTTTTATAGAGAGAAGTGGGATTCTTAATTATTGAGTTTTTTTTTTAATTCAATTATTGATATATTTTGATTTCTTTCGAAGTTGATGTTGCATTGTTGCTTGCATGTCATTGATGAAGTTTGTGGGTGATCAATACAATGCCATGGGCTCATGTTGGATTTATTGTTAGTATTATTGTAACGTACGTACGTGTGTTTTATGTTGGAAATTAAATTTGACGGATACATATTTTTATTGTTCTTTGTCTTGGGCTTGTAATATATATTATGAATCTATTGATGCTATGTATCAAAAGGAAATTTACAAAGTATACCAAATTTTTTTGTTTATATATATACAATAAAGAGAGGCCTCTAATATACCGAACTAAACTAACTCATAAATATGAGTAATGTTAGAAATTATATTTTTATTTTATAATATTGACGTGACAATTTCAACTAATTTTTAAATTAATTTTTATTTTAAAAAATAAAATCTAAGAAATAATTTAAACTATTATATCAACATTGAAAATAATTATAAAATAAAAATATAATTTTTAACATTATTCCAAAAATATTCAATTTGGAGACTTTTCTACTTGCAATTCGGCTTGGTTTTTGTCTAATTCTTCGGAACCAAACAAGGTTGTTCGATTCTAATATCCCTTAGATCCTACCCACAACCGAGATATAACACAGTCAAGAATATATATAAGGCATGGGTGTGTTGGGAAAATGTTTTTGAGAGTAGAAATGAAAAATAAATGAATTGATGCGACATAGAAGTGGTTTGATGTGACATAAAAGTAAAATGAGTTTTAAATTTTTTTTGTAAGTAAAAAATAAAAAATTGTTTGTTAATGAAAAAAAAAAAGAGTTTGACTTTTTAAATAGAAGAGAAAAAAAAATGAATGAATTGTCGAACGAGCCAAATTGTATCTATGATTTTACAATTATAAAGATGCTTTTATGAGTGTCCTATGTACGCAAGCAACATGGAATAATAGTCGTCCTCATCTTCTCAAATCCCCATTTTCAACAACTAGCTTAGATCATACCTTTATTTTTTTAAAGCTTTAGCATTTTTTTTATTTAAAAAAACAAAGGCAAACACCGTTATAATAATTAAATTTCATATAACAATTTCATAATATGAAAATTCATTGAGAAAAACTAAATAAATTGACCGGAGATTGAAAAAAGTAAATTATAAGTTAAATTTATATGTTTTAAATGATAATTAATTTTTTTAAAAAAAAAAAATTATTTATTTATTTCGTTAGATATATATACAAAATATCTATAATCAATAACACTTGGCACCAACGTCTAAATTACAATCCTTACTGTGCAATCCCTATTATCTTTTGCCAATATGTAATACGCGTTATATATATGAATTCTCATGTTATTACAATAATAATAAACTCTCATTTTAAAGTTACAATATTAATGTTCAGTACGTATGCCAAATTTATTGCAACAATCATTGCCGTGTAACCTCTATTACCTTTTGCCAATATGTAATACGCATCATTACGTACTCTTGTTATAACTCTCACATATTTAGTACAACAAATAAATATAGATTCTCAAGCTATTACAATAATAATAAACTTATATTTTTAAATTATAGTATTAATGTTCAATACGTATGCCAAATCTATTGCAACAATCCTTGCCATTCAACACCTATTACCTTTTGCCAATACGTAATACGCGTTATTATGTACTCCCGTTATCAAACTCTCACAAATTTTAGTACAACAAATAAATATAGATTCTCATGTTATTACAATAATAATAAACTCATACTTTTAAATTATAATATTAATGTTCAGTACATATACCAAATCTATTGCAACAATCTTTACCGTGCAACCCCTATTACCTA
>FXXK01000364.1:305608-385608 GCA_900184695.1 Betula pendula
ATAATAATAAACTCATATTTTTAAATTATAATATTAATGTTCACTACGTATACCAAATCTATTGCAACAATCTTTACTGTGCAACGCCTATTACCTCTTGTTATGCACTATTGTTATCAAATTCTACATATTTTAATAAAACAAATAAATATGGATTTTCATGTTATTACAATAATAATAAACTTGTATTTTTAAATTATAATATTAATGTTAAGTACGTATACCAAATCTATTGCAACAATCTTTACTTTGTAACCCATATTACCTCTTGTTACGCACTATTCAAACTCTCACATATTTTAATAAAAAAAATAAATATGGATTCTCATGTTATTAAAATAATAATAAACCTGTATTTTTAAATTATAATATTAATATTCAATACGTATACCAAATCTATTGCAACAATTTTTACCTTGCAACCCCTATTACCTTTTGTTACGCACTATTGTTATCAAACACTCACATATTTTAATAAAGCAAATAAATATGGATTCTCATGTTATTACAATAATAATAAACTCATATTTTTAAATTATACTATTAATGTTCAGTACATATACCAAATCCATTGCAACAATCTTTACCGTGCAACCCCTATTACCTTTTTGTTACGCACTATTGTAATCAAACTCTCACATATTTTAATAAAGCAAATAAATATGGATTCTCATGTTATTACAATAATAATAAACTCAATATTTTAAATTATAATATTAATGTTCAGTACGTATACCAAATCTATTGCAACAATCTTTAGTGTGCAACTCCTATTACCTCTTGTTACGCACTATTGTTATCAAACTCTAACATATTTTAATAAAACAAAGTACAATATGGATTCTCATGTTATTAAAATAATAATAAACCTATATTTTTAAATTATAATATTAATGTTCAGTTCATATACCAAATCTATTGCAACAATCTTTACCGTGCAACCCATATTACCTCTTGTTACGCACTATTGTTATCAAACTCTCACATATTTTAATAAAACAAATAAATATGGATTCTCATGTTATTAAAATAATAATAAACCTATATTTTTAAATTATAATATTAATGTTCAGTACATATACCAAATCTATTGCAACAATCTTTACCGTGCAACCCATATTACTCTTGTTACGCACTATTCAAACTCTCACATATTTTAATAAAACAAATAAATACGGATTCTCATGTTATTACAATAATAATAATAGGACAGAAATTAGCTACAAACTGGTTTGTAGCAATTAGCTACAAACTAGTCTAATAAAATGACATATGTCCCTTAGCATGTGAAAAACACATATTTTTTTAATAGCATATACTTCTCACATGCTTTTTTTAATAGCATTAATAAGAAACATGTATTTCTCACATGCTAAGAGATACATATCATTTTATTACACTGGTTTGTAGCAATACAAACCAGTTTGTAGCTAATTTATGTCCATAATAATAAACTCGTATTTTAAATTATAATATTAATCTTCAGTATGTAGGCCAATTGCAACTTGCTGCCAAAATTTTCCTAGATTTGCTGTTCTCATGTTAGGAACCAGTAATAAAGTCATGATATTTTTTTCCTTGTATGTAGACAGATAGATCGTAATCTAGTTTAGTAGTAATAATTAAGATCGTTTGTAGATAAGATATTTGCAATTTGCACAATCCCTGATAATATTAAAACACCAAATTGGTTTAATGGAAGTACAATAAGGTTAAAAATATTAATTATTGATGTAAATCAATCAATGTGTATGCAGCTATAATGTCTTCAAAGCCTACATACATATAGTACAATACTTATCGGATGGATATATATGTTGTATAATTTATTAATTTTTTTCTTTTTTTTAAAAAAAACAAAGAAAAGAGGTTGCCTTAGCTACAACAAGTGGGGGCTACTTGTTCCTTTTTTTCACTTTCATTAATTTATTATTTGAAAGATTTGAAAGATAGGCTAAGCTTAAAGAGTTGCTTTTTTCTTTCTTTTGTTTTTTTTTTTTTTAGTTTTGTTTGTACTAGAAGTACCACTACTCGGATCCATATCTTGTTTGCTGGCTGGATTCTCTTAGGATATTGCTGCCGTGGGCCCCAGAGTTAATATAAAGATAAATATGAGATAGTTATCTTGTTGTATGGTGATATTTAAACAGATTTCTTCACATTAAAATAATTAAAAGATTAAAAGTATTGCACGCGACAGTAATTAAATTAAACAAATGTGATCCACGTGCTAATCTGCTATTAAGGAGTCATATCCATAACAACACTAGGTACAGTTTCTCTAATTTTGTTTTTTTTTCTTTAAATATAGAAAAAAAAAAAAGATAAAAAAAAAAAAAAAAAAAGCTTCCTTTAATATTTTTTAAATTAAAAAATTGTATTTTTAATTTAAGAAACTAAAAATGATTCTTTTAATATTTGCTTAAAATAATATTTAATTTATTTCTTCTTTTTTGTTTTTCTAACATTTCATTCAAAGAATATTAACTATTCAAAAAAAAGCTGCTTGTAACATTCTAATAAGTTACTTAGTTCTTCGCCATGATTATCGGCTTTATGAAAATAGCGTGACAAGAAGATCGAGTTAGAAAGCACTACTAGAAAAGAGCTGTGCTGCATGTGACAGCAAACCTGCTGTGAAATTTTGATAATCATGATTTTGATTGTAATTTCCCCTTCCTATGTTGAAATCGAAATGTGTAACTTCATGTCGGTAAATAGGAAATATTTGATCGGCTGTCGGCACATCAAATTTGTAGTTCAATCTATTGGTACAAAATGCAACTTGTTAGAATGTACCAAAAATATATATATTTTTTGTATATTTAATATTTAGTTAATATTGTAATTTTTTTTTAATTATGGTTGATTGTAATTAAATCTAAAAGATTTGATTATTATTCTTATATTTACTCTATACCATATAAATAAAAAACTTTGTATTGTAGATAATGAAAAAAAAAAAAATATGAACTTGTTACACAAAAAATGGTTTGAACATACGTATATGCCTATGTAGAAATGGTTTCACATACGATTGAGTTGGTAGCTCAGCAAGAAATCTAGACCGTTCGATCAATTTGCATAAAAAATGGACTGCGTATGCGCAGGTGAAAACCACCAATCTGCAAGCCCTATTACTCCGTGAATTTTGTATTATATTCAATTTAATTAAATATTCACAATTTCAAACATGTTTTTCTAATTTTTTTAAAACCATCCAAAAACAATAAAAAAATACAAAAAATGGCACACCCAAACAAATAAAATTTTAGATCGAAGAGACTGAAAGCCTCCTTTCCAATTGAAAAGCAAATTTCAGTGTAAAGAATAAAAATTTGTTTTACCGACAAAAGCAAAAGAGCAACTTGTTTCAAAGAGTGGGGACAGGCAAATTGATCAAAGCTAATTAGGAATCTGAAAATGATATTAGAAGCCAACTTTATTTTCTTATTGATTTGTTAAATATAGCAATGGAATTCATCAAGATTTTTTTTTTTAAAAAAAAAGGAAAAAAAAAAGAGTATATTTTGTTGAAGGAGATAAAGCAAAGCAGCTGTTTCCTCCTACCAAATTATTTCACTTAGGGCAAGACTTAGGCCTATTTCCAAAAATCAGGTTCCTTAGGTTCTGCTTAAAGACTATATATCACAAGATCAACCAGATTAAAAGATTGAATTTTCCAATATAATACTGTGTTTGTTTTCAATGTAAAATGATTGAAGAAAAATATTTTCAGAGAAATCACTGATTTTAGTTGTTTGGTTGATACGAAAGATATTTTCCCATTACAACCAAAAATTAATAGGAACCCATATAAAATTCCTAGACAACACCAAGTACTGCTATCAACAATTCAAAAAGACACATCATACCGCAATTCAAATCCGACAGACGGGGAAGGGAGATTGAGACTGGGAAAGAGAAAAGAGTGAAAATTCAATCAATTTTTTTTTTTTTTTTTTTTGTAAAGGTTTCCAAAAGTTCTCGGGAAAAGATTGAAAATAAGCAACAAGGATGCGTGCACTTCTCAAGCTCCATGATCTCCTCGTTTCCAAACAAAGATGATGAGTTGGAAATAAAAAGTAGGAATACAAAGTGAGGAAAGCGATCTTATATATTGAAAACAAAGGCCAAAGGCAATGAAAATGTAAAAGCTAAAAGATGCTAACTATCTAGAAGCTTTGAAGATAAGAAGCTCTTCCACTCATTTGTTTTTGCTTAAGAATATATTGCTAAGCTATTAATAGAAACCTTTGAGGGTCATCCATAGGGAGTTCATCGCGCGCTTTCTGCATGGTAGTTGGGATGTTTGTTTTGTTAAAATATTTAATTGAAATTAAAGATGAACGATCGAAATAAACTTTGAATTCAAAATTTTTGTTTTTGTATTATATTAAATTATTATTTATGCTAAAAGTTTAAATTGACGTGAATGAATAAATTTAATTATTTAATTTATATTCTAACATATTTAACTCTTTCTTAAGGCTGGACTGAACATTATTTTACATACATGAGTGATGTGTTTCGTAGAGGACAGGCAACCATGTTCACATTCTGCGTAAATGGCAGGCAGCTCCTCAATGGACCACCTTCTTCATCAAATTTTTAATGCCTGTTTGTTTTTTAGTCTTAAAAGATAATGCAGAAGTTAGCGTATTACTGCACAAGTTTTGTATAAATATTTTTAGAGAACTGTTTTTTTTTTTCTTTTTTAATTTTTTATTAGTATTATTATTTTATGAATAAGAGATCATTTTATAGCTTCAAACTAAACTCAGATACAAAAGTGCAAAACCAGTTGAGAGAGGACTTCGAAACAAGCTTCAAAGTCCAACCAAACACAACTAAACACATACAAAAAAACAAAACTCCCAAACTAGTAAGCTTTTGTCAAAACTCATTCACAACAAAGAATAACATTTCATGTAGTCCTTTTAAATTTACCTTTTCCGATAATACGAACTCTAACTTCCTATTTTATCTTATGCATGCAGCATATGATGTTCAAATAGGGAGAGTTACTATATTTTAAATCATTTCTATGAAGCCAAATATAATTTACTGCAGCCCTTAAAGATAGCTTGCAGACAAAACATTTCAACACTTGTTTTTCTCCACTCCTGTACACTTATAGCAACAATCTCATCTGAACAAATAGGAGGAGACTTGAAATCACACAAGTCCATCAAATTCTTTTAAATTCTGCAGCAAAAATTACAACAAAAAAACAAATGATCACTGGATTCAACTTCATTTCTACAAAACATATAGTTTGTCTTTGTTGTAAAACCCCAAGAAAGCAGCTTATCTTCGGTAGTGAAAGCATCCTTCATAACTAATCAAACAGTGGCGGAGCTAGGAATGTGTCCAAGGAGGGACGGAAGCCGTGGAACTAAAATAATATAATATAATGACAATTTTTTTTTGTTCTTTTTATATATTATTTTTTTATTGTAATATATAAAAGTATAATAATTACAATTTAAAATATAAATTATAACATAATATATGTATAAAGAAAAATATAGCTATCAAATTTCATAAATATATACCAAATTGATATATCAGTTCACATTAGGCACTAATACAAAAAAAATTCAAGAAAAATACAAAATATAAAGTGTCTAAAATTGCATCTTACGCAATCAAGAAAAAAGCTCCAAATTTTAAAAAATTTATAGAAGACAGAGTAGCCTCATAAAAATCTACAATTACATTGCTCCTCTAACATGCACACCATACCTCTTATAAATTACAATGCACCTCTTACAATTACATTGAAAGCCTTACATTAAGACTACATTAATGGTTAGTGAATGAAAAATACAAAATATAAAGTGTCTAAAATTGCATCTTACGCGATCAAGAAAAAAGCTCCAAATTTAAAAAAAAATCTATAGAAGACAGAGTAGCCTCATAAAAATCTATAATTACATTGCTCCTCTAACATGCACACCACACCTTTTACAAATTACAATGCACCTCTTACAATTACATTGAAAGCATTACATTAAAACTACATTAATAATTAATGAATGAAACCAGTATGACTGTACCCATAGTCCAACACTCAAAACACAATTTTCAACCAAGCATTTTATCAAACACTTGGTAGGCTCAAAATACAAATGGACTTTTTTTTTTTTCTTAATGAACAATGCAATTCAACTTGTTTAACATTAAACAAAATCTCAATTCAATTAAACTTTTATTTTTTCAACATCACAAAATGGCCATCAGAAACTATAGACAAAAAGAAAGGAAAACCCACCCATAAACCAAAATTAAAACCCAAAACTTGAGATTTGTGCTGCTGTGCATATCCAAAACCATAAATCAGAATCAAAATTCAAAAAGAACAGATTTGGAAGCTTGGAAGACGGAAGGAAGACTCAAGGCCTTTTGCTTGGCTTTGTCGTCATGTAATCGCAGCCTTCAATACAACCTTCTGCAACAACAAATCAATATACACCAACAGATCTGGTTTAGATTCTTAATTAAACTCTTCAATAATCGATAAAGAATCAAACATAACTAATATTCTAAAACAAACAAAAATTTTCCGAAATCTGTAGAAAAGAAAAGCCCAAAAATCCAATCTTCCCAAAAAGTTCTCGGAAAACTATGACAATTTATTCCATGGAATCAATAAAAAGAGAATCTGAAGCAAATTAATAGATATTCTCTAACCCGAAAATGAAAAAGGAAAAAAGAAAAATAAACCCATTAGTAAAGTTATGAAGAATCAGAATTGGATCGACCATAGTTGCAGTTTAAGAAGAACACGGAAAGCTTATTTGCTCGTGAGATTTCTCTAGTTCTATCTATGAAAGGATTTTCGAAGGATTGAAGGAAGAATACGAAACAATTGAAAAAGGGGGCAAGGGGGGCGAGTGTGTGAAAAGAGGGAGAGAGGGGGGTGTAACAAAGAAAGAGGGGGGGAGGGGGGCGGCTATGTGAAGGTATGTCTTAAAAAAAAATTTCATTACTTTTTTTACTATGTTTTAGACATAGTGTCTTAAAAATTTTTTATTTTTTTTAAACCTTAAGGGGGGGGCGTGCCGCCCCCCTACGTGGCCGCCCCCCCCTCTCCCCGGCGGTATATCTGCCCCTATAACCAAAGGATGAACCCATGCTTTAGAATAGTAAATGATGCCTAATGACTTGCCACCAATCCACAAGAGGGCACTTAGATCTTAAAAACTCCTACGTATTAGAGCAATTATAAGTGTCAATTGAAGAAATAATCTAGAGAGGATTATCCATAGCACCTAAATCTACCATAGAAATCTTGTTTTGAATCTCTATAAGATCTTTAGATCTAACAGGATTCCAACACCAATAACCATCTTTGATTACATACGATACTCTAGAATTCAGATGATTATGAGCATCATAAATAGCTCGATGTCCATACTTATCCATAAAACACCATTAGAATGTCACCAATCAATCCAAAGGTGAATGTTACTATCAGTTCCCACATTAAACTTTAAAAAATTCTTGGTGTCCACTCTAAGCTTTAACAATTTTCTCCAGCACCAATAAATGAATCTTAATATGCCAAAAGCTACTGACTTTTAACAAGTTGAATTGTTTTCTATATCACTATAATTTTAGAGAATGTCAAGATGGTGCTTTGTTCCTGTTTTTGTTTCTAGCTTGAGGGAAATATAGTGTACCCGAAATTTCTATTTCGCATGGCATTGTTTTTAGATTAAAATAATCTTCGATAAGTTATTTCTATTTATTTATTAGAAAAAAAAAAAGATAAAAAAAAAAGCATAATATCCACTGGATTCAGGCCATTTTCAAAAAACTCATTTTGGGTTTAAAAATTTGGTAATAAGAGTCTTGGGTTTTAGCTTGGGGTGTGAATTTTTGATGTGAATCGCGAATTTGATACGAATTTCATAAAAAATTAAAGGGTTAGGGTTGAGGAGTCTGACTTATTTAATTAAATTGGTCGGGTTAAGATTGACCTATGTAGTCTTATACACATGTTTCGACACGGCCTGAACCCGACTCGTGCTATAATGACATGCAATTTTTGATATGACCCGCAAATCCAACATGAACTCAATACAAAATTAAAGATCATGATCATTTTCATTTCAAATGAAATAGATAAGATCCAATTAGTGTAAATTGAGGAGCAAAATTGTCCAAAAAAAATTATGACAATTCTACCCTTATTTACACTAACTGGATTATATTCATTTCCTTTAAAATTGAGAGGATCATTTTTCTCAAAATTAAAGGTTTAGGGTTTAAAGTTTGACCTATATAGTATTATATCCATATCTCAACACAATCCGAACCTATAAGCGAACTCGAATTGCTACTCCAAATTTTAACCCTTTTTTCAATGAAAAAAAATATATATATATATATGGCTATCGAAAAAAACCACGGGGTTGAGAGGGTGGAGGTCACAAAAGGGACCTGTGTGACTCACCCCTCCGATGAAGGGGAGGTATCAAGCCCTTCAGAGGTGGCTCGCGTGTAAAACGTACCCGTAACCCACAAAATCCAACTTCTTATTCTTTTCTCACATATATAGAAATTAGAAGCCCCAGCTCGTCATCTATGGGGATGGAGAGCTTCAGCGAAGAGTCAACCAGAGTGGCTGGCAGTGGCTATGAGGAGAACGAAAATTCGAAAATTGATCGTCCTTCAATCTACAGTATATCGCAACTCATGTTGCTCATAGTTTTTATATGTAAGTAATGTTAGAAATATATATTTATCTTACCATTTGTTTAACAATGTTTACGTGGTACTTTAAATTTTTTTTTTTAATTTAATAAAGATGAATTTAATTAAAAGAAAATATTAATGACAAGGCCGAAGGCTTCAAGTTGCTAATCAGGCCCATTAAACTGTACTTGATCAAGTTGGCTTCAAAAAGAGTATTTTGCTAACTAAACTAGTTTAAGCACGTAAGCATTGTTAAACAATTGCTTAAACTAGTTTAGTTTTGTTTGATAGGAGTGGGTTTGGAGCTTGGGCTTCAATCTGTATAAAGCAACGGTCAGGCCCAAAAGTTTAAACCTTGGCTTGAAGTTGGTTCAACCTTCGACCACCCCTCACTTGCCCCGAATTGCTATGATGACCAAAGGTCCAAAGAGTTTTTTGTTTTTTTGGGCGGAAAGGTCCAAAGAGTTAACAACTTGGAACACTCTTTTTTTTTTTTCTAAATTTTTAATAAATTCTTTATCAAATATTAAAGTTAACATTTGTTAGAAACTCTCTTTAAATTTAAAGAGTCAAAGAGTGAATATTAAAATTTTATTAATGTTCTTTCTCTTTTATACTTTTTCTTCCTTCCTCTCAACTAAAATAAATTTTTAATGTAAAGAGTCCAAAAGTTTATTTCATCAATAAAATAGAGTATTTAGTAAAAGTAGAGAAATATTTAGAAAGTTTGATATTTAATAGTTTGGAAAAGTGACTAGTTAAATTAACTAAAGTAGATTTTTTAAAAGTTAAATTTAGAGAAATTTTTAAGAGTTCATTGTGAATGATATTAATAATAAATAAATTAGATATAATACTATATAGGTTTCCTTCTCTTGGGAAGCTGAAAAAATCCATAAAAGTGTTAACTTTTGCGCTCACCATATGATTTATTAGGCCGCAACTAGAGTTTATTTTTGCTAGATTCTTACGAATTTTTCCCTTGCCCCTCTTTTCCCGGAAATTGGAAAAGGTCCACCTCTAGCTTTGTTTGTATTTGTTTGTATTTGTTTGCTTCCCTGTTGCTGTTGAAATGTTATTAAAAATAAATAAATAATAAACAACTTACAAAAAAAAAATAATAATAATAAACAAACAAATTTAACACGCATAGCAAAAGAGTACTTCATTTTATTATTATTATTTTTCCTGAGCATCAAAAAGAGTACTTGATCATCTGATACGTAATGACTCAAACTTTTGCTTTCAGTTTTGACCTAAACTCTTTCATATGAATATTTTTGTAATTACTGCAAAATTACCACAAGTACAATTTTGGTGCACAAACATGTTAGATTATGTGGAGCCTAGTTTGTGCTTGACTCGGTTCACACCTAACCCGATACGATAAAATGAGGACTACAGTTTAAATGAGATTTTTTTTTAGACTTAGTCCATTGAGTGAAGTTTTAACCCGCCTGTTTATATATTTTTGACCTAATTCAGGGTCTTTATATAACTGTTTCTGTAGTAGGGTTTTATATGCGCGTTTTGATGCCTCCCTTGTATTGTTTATCGAAAATAATAAAATTTTGTCGCAACACAATGGATGTACCCCTTGAGGGTGAACCAATTAAATATTTGTGTCTTGTGATTAATTGTTTTTCCATTTTCTTTCTCTTTTGCTTCTCACAGGTTTTGAAAAATCGGTGAATTTTCCTAGTAAGACAATGTTTCTAAGTTCTATTAGATTTATTTAAAATAAATAATAAACCTTCAAATAATTATGAAATATATTTTTATATCTAAAATTTTTTATGTACATTTAATTGAAGATTTATATCTTTTAAGTCAATCTAAAATTTTGGAGGAAAACCCAAAATTTTGAAGTGTAAGGAGAAAGTTTGCCTCCACATGGGCTAAATACAAAAATGTTAACTTGTTTATAAGGAATCTTTCTCATTTAACAATAAATTGAGTGATAGAGATAACATCTAGCCGCCTAGCGACGGCAGAGCCGCTCGCAACATGTGCATGTGATACATGCAAAGGCAATGGGCTTTAGGCACTATGAGGTGCACGTGTGCATCGAAGCGAGGAGCAATTGAGGAGCTCTAATTTATTTTGAAAATTAAAAAGTTGACTAAGACTAGTCTTGGTTGATCGAACTTGATGCATCACAACTCCATACAAAAATCCGAGAGGCTTGGGAGGAGCTTGTTTTGGTCAACTAAGCTAGCTGTTTCAGGTGCGACATTAAAAAAAATCTGAATGTTTTCTAGCTGTTATAAGGGTTTACTATGACATTTAAGGCGTCTATTAAAGTGGATTTGGTAATTACAAATTGTAACCATTGGATCAAATGATTTTTTACAATTAAATGTGTCCATAAATAGGATCCTTTAGTCATATGCAAAGACACACAATCTCATAGTTACTTTTTTTTTTTCTCCTACATATCTCTTCTGTGTTATTCTCTCCATAAACATGTTTCTTTTTACTCTAAAAATTGTCATTCTATATTAACATTTGGATTTCATTGTATATTGGGAACTACTTTATCAAATCTCGTAGCAGTTAAAAATTGGACCAAATAAATTCTAAAGATATCGTCGTTGCGATTGAGCCTTGAAGTCCCAATTTAGTTTTGCCTTCATAATTTTCCTTTTGATTCCACAATATTTTCCAATATTTTGTGTTATGGAGACATTGTCATCAATTAAAGTGATGAACCAAGACTTTATTTGTCTTGATCGCTTTCATGAACAAAACTTAACTTGTTGGCAACATAAGATGTTCTTCTTCCTCAACACATTGAAGTTAGCACACATCCTTGAGGATGATTTGGAGGATATTGTGGAGCCCACTTCAGAAGACAATGATGAGCTAAAGGAGAAGCAAAGGAAGTGGAAGGAGGTGATTTCTTTTGCAAGGGACACATCCTCAATGCCCAGTCAAATTCAATCTACGATGTGTACCTGACATCTCCAACAGCAAAAGAATTGTGAAAAATCTTGGAGACAAAGTACAAAATTGAAAAGGTAGGAATTGTAGTTTAAATCATTTCTAATTTTATGGATTTTAAGATTAAAAGAACATAGGGAACGACTCTAACCCCAAATCAACAAGACAAGCAAAATTAATCACTAATTACAAATCTTTACTTATAAAATTTATACAACAACTACAAAGTCAAACACTATAACACCCCAACAAATAATTAGGGTTAAGAGTGTTCTAATTTAACCTATGATATTTGGATTTGGGATAAGTGTATTATTTTGGACTTTTGTGGACTTGGGTCTCACTTAACGATCAGTGAGGATATTCGAACATTCGATGCAACCCTAGTCACGAACGTTGGACTTGGCACTCGAACGATCGATGGATGGTTATAACAACTTGACTTAAAGATGTTTCTATCATCCTGAACGTGTTTTAAAAAGATGTTTCTCCACCATTAGGCCTCATTTTGTTATTCTCAGCTTTTGGAACTTTAGAATGAGAGAGAGAAGAGAAAGGAGGAGGGAGAAGGTGGATATTGAGGGATTTTCACTATAGAGGAGGTATCATCTTGATTTAATTCATTCTAGTTATTATTTCTAGCATGATTCTACTTATATTACTCGCTGAATTAGTCTATTGATCATAGATTTGTGTAGGGTTTAGTAGATTGTGATATTAGGTTTATTTTGATTGAGTTATTAATGAGTTAATGGATAGATGATATTGTAGAACGTTCATAGTGAAAAAGCTACATGCCGTTATAATACTTGGGTAGCATTATAATACTTTTGTTATTAGAACTGTACCGTTGTAGTGCTAAAATTATGACAATTGCGTTGGTGAATATATTAAAATATATAGCGTGCTAAAATAGTATCGAAGTAGTATTTTCATAAAAACCGTGTAAAGAGGGGGCGTGCATGCGATTTGGTTACGCACGTAAACACGTCGTTATGCTGCTCAAGTTCTTTAAGATAAAGGCAAAACATAGGAATAAGGTTTCTTGAGGTAATTGGGGATCCTAGAATTTGAACCAAAAAAAAAAAAAGATTAAAGGTTCGTGTGTAAATACGTTATAAATGCAAATATAAATTATAATCAAGGGATTCCTTTCAGGAATTAAGCCAAGGTTGTAAGTATAATGTTAACTGACCCTGCACTATATTATAAAAAAGCATGTGATATATGTTTCTATTGAGCCTTGATATTTTGCATATGAATATGATTATACTTTTGATGATCTTAATGTGTGTTAATAGAAAAGATGTTTTCAAAGGGAAATGTTTTATGAAGAATTGAGATTTGGAAGAAAAAAAACCAGATTTGCGAAATTGTCATGATATCACATATGATATAAAAGATAATGTTATTTGAAAGGAATTAATAGCTACTCAGCAATTAAGTAAAATTATATACTTAATATCCCGAGTTAGAAAGGGGGAAAACAAAATTGTCTAATTGGTGGTTAAATATAGTTATACATTTAGCACCTCTAAGTTGTACGAGGGATAAATTTACAGCAACCCGGCGCGTTAAGTGGGAATATTTGCTTAACAAATTCCATCGGTTAAGTGGGAGTAGTGACACTTTTCAAAGAGAATATAAAATGTATGAGAAAAGAAAAGACATGAGAAAAGGAAAATAATATTAAAAGGGAAAGAATGGGAAAATGAGTGAATGATGTTGGATTTGCATATTTATTTATTGCATGAGATTTATTATGTTTTATATGCTTTATGGAATGATTTATTGTTACATATTATTAGATGTAGAGTTATATGTATATTAAAAAGAAGGAAAAAATATAAAAAAGCCCCTCATACTGCCAGCAAAATTAAAAAAAAATCCTCCCCAACTGACAAGTTGTAGATGTCGGCCCTCTAAACTACCAAAATGTTATAAAAAAAACCTATTTTCAAATTTTTTTTCCTAAAATACCCTTTGTTTTTAATAAAAAATAATAAACTTAATTTTTTTTTTAATCATGGGGTGGATTGGCGAATCCAATTTTTTTTTTTTCAATAAAATAAAATAAAAAAGTAAAGTTTATTATTTTTATTAAAAAACTAAGGGTATTTTAGGAAAAAAATGGAAATGAGTTTTTTTATTTTTTTTATAACATTTTAGTAGTTTGGTGAGCCGACATCTACCACTTGTCAATTCGGGAGGTTCTTTTCAATTTGGTTGGCAGTATGTGAGGCTTTTTTATATTTTTCCCTAAAAAGAAAATAAGAGGATTATATATATATATTAGTTTTTTTATAAAATGGTTACTTGATCAACTATGACATTTTTGTGGCAAACTTTCTTATTGAGGAAACACTAGAATAATTGTTTTGACAAAATAATCATTCGATTTTATTAATAGATTATGAAAATAGAGTAAATTGCTCTAACAAAACAACATCACAAATACAGCTTGGAATTTTTTCCAACCAAATATCATCAATGATGTATTTAACTGTAGCCTTGGCTAAGCAATGGGCTGCAGAATTAGCCACTCGAGGGGAGTGTACTTGCCAACTAGACAGAGATGTAAAAATTATTTGGGCATCTGCCACTATCGGACCAAATCTATTGAGACAACGACCTGTAAAGTTCAAAGCGGTTACCATTTGAAGTGCGTCACCTTCCAAAATAATGTTTTGTAGACCCAGCTCCTTGCAAAAATCAGCTGCATGAAAAACTGCCAATGTCTCTGCCACAATGACCTCTAGATTTTCGGTCTTAGTTAGACTTCTAGATGCAATCACCAAAACATTGTAATCCTTTACAATGAGCTCGATACCCACTGTCCATTAGCAACATCCACAGTAGCATCTGAATCGATTTTATACGTGCCTTCAGGAGGGGGTTTCCACCTTGCGAGGTGTTCACCCCCCACCTCCGTAGTAGGACCAGTCGCATTCATGTTTGCCCTTTTAAATTCATCATCAACCTCAATAGAACCTTGTAACAGAATATTAGGGTGGAAGAATTCCCCACCATGCACCACTGAGTTCCAACAGAACCAAATCTTTCTAGTAATCCCCACAAATAGCTCAAACTCATCCAACTCACACGTGCTGAGCATCTCCTCTACAAGCTAACGAAAATTAGTTTCACATAAAATGAATTTCTGAAAAATTTTCTTGCTCACACCCCACACATCTGATGCCGAAGGGCAACTCCATAGGATATTAACTAAGCTTTCGCACTTCAAATCACAGATAGGGCATGCAAAACTGTCAACTATACCTTTGCGCAACAAATTAACTTTGGTTGGGAGAAGGTTATGGCATGCTCACCACAGAAACATTTTCACAACATTTGGAACGTTTAGTTTCCAAATTATCCACCAATTAACACTGCCAGGATGTCGAGAAGAACACTCCCCCTGATCGAATTTTTCATTTCCTTCTCCATATGATAAGCACTGCAAACTGAGAAGTCCCCTGAGTTGTACCCCACCAGATTAACACATCTTTTTGACTAGAGCAACTAATTGGCAACTTATTGATAACCATCACCTCAGCATGTGAAATTTTTTTTCAATCAACTTATTGTTCCACCATTTCGAGTCTTGATCTATAAGCTCTTTCACCGTCGCATTCGCCTCCAAAAACTGTACAGGTGATTGAACAATGAAATTTGTTGGTGTGGGCAGCCATCGGTCCTCCCAAATTTTAACATCGGATCCATCCCCAATCCGCCAGATTAGCCCATTTTTGCAATAGAGAATTGGCTCTTTAAATACTACGCTAATCAAAAGATGGCCTCCTGTCGAGTGATGCATTCAAAATTGTGCACCCAGGAAAGTACTTCGCCTGAAGGATTTGAGCCACAAGGCTGTTAGGGTTTTGGAGCAAACGCCAACATTGCTTAACAAGCAAGGCCTTATTGAAATAAATACAATCACGAAACCCCAATCCTCCCTGTGCCTTAGACATTCCCATTCTTTCCCAGCTTATCCAGTGGATCTTGGAGTCGTTATTTCGGTGCCCCCACCAAAATTTATGCATTAGTGCATTGATCTCCTTACAGAGAACCTTGGGCAGCAGAAAGACACTCATGTTGTAGGTAGGAATAGCTTCGACCATCGCCTTCAGGAGGATCTCCTTTCAGCTTCTAGTCTTGCAGACGCTTCCAAACACGATCTTTTATACTCTTTGTTGGGACAGTTTCCGAATCCGACTTTGCGTGATCCTGCGAACAGAAAAAAATTAGACACAAGAGCTTGTCGGGGGTTGCCGGTGGGGGATAACTCCGATGCCTAAGTCAGTTTTGTCTCAGAGAATTGATCTCCACAAAGATGGCTTAGAATCCACTTTTCTGGTATTGAGTTACATACCTGGCAACCGAGCTTTTTCTCCTTTTATATGATGGCGAATTTTCCGAGATCATTTAATGACCCCCTTATTGTGGGACCTCAAGCTTCCCATTTCTTTTCCAAACCCATGCTGGCCAATAAAGAGCCTGTCAGGTGTCACACAAGTATTGGTCCACGACATGTAAATTTCAGTCTTCAGGTCACATCAATCGAATTCTTGGAGTTGGTGTATCTCGAAGATATGCAGGGACGGGACTCGAGGAAGGCCCGCTTTAAATGCGGGCCTTAATTAACTTTGTCCCTTCCCCATCAAGATCCATCATAAGCCTTAGCTGGGAAACCGAACTGAACCTCGAGATGTAATCTTCGATAAGCCAATCGAACCTCACAACTTCAGTTGGCCGTCACGCGGCCTTGGGCCTTTCGCCTATTGACCGATCCTTAAAGAGGGAGGTTGGGCCTTTGATAATTTTTCGGGGCCAACCCTCAACTGTTACCCCCTAAAATCCCTCGCGTCATGCGTTGAGAATGGCGGGAGGATTTTATTGTATTTTCTGAAACGAACCGACGTTTATCAATTTGTCGATTCGTTTTCCGATGCATCTGGAGCATAGGGTACCGTGTCCTCTCTGGCACCATCCCACGTGTCCGTTCCCCATCCATGCCTTTTCGGAGATCATATATCCTGACATATATAAGTACATTTACAAGAAAGATTCCTTCTTATCTTCTCCGCTGTGAACCTCTATGTGATTACCGCCCCTTCTTTGGCCTTCTCTGTGGTGACAGATCTTCCGCTTTCGTTTTAAACTTGGAACCTTTCCCCCCAAATTCGATGGGAAAATCTTCTAAGCTCGGTGCTTCTGGGGCGCCTTCCACCTGGTGGTCCTCCATAGGACTGGAGGATGCAGAGAGGTCAAGGGAAACTTACGAAATCCCTAACTCTGTAAATATTCGGATCCCCAAATCCGATGAGGAAATCCATAAGAATATTTTAGAGAACGAGGTGTGTATATTCAAAAATTCTCTTTAGACCGGGCTCCATTTCCCTTTCCCTCTGGTGGTTCGTGAGATCCTGCACATTTTGGGGATGGCTCCCACCAATTGAAGCCTGGTGGGTGGCGGAATGTCATCGCTTGTTGCGTGGCATGGCAAATGGTTCTGGGTGACGGCGTTCAACTCTCCACGCCAGAATTCTTGAACTTATTTATTCCGATTAGGTATGGACATACTTGGACCTTTCAGGCTCGGAATAAGAAGTTCTTTTCCTCTCCAAGCACATGGGCCAGCAACCCCCCTTTCGAAAAGTCCTTCTTCTTCGTCTCTGGGTTGGGATGGGAACTTCCTCCCATCCTGTGGGACCGTGTGCCTGACGTCCGAGTTCCTCGCCACTAGAGGAACTTATCATCAGCGAAGTTCCCAAAACTGAAGTTAACCGCAGCCCAGCAAGACAAGCTTGACCGCATGGTAGCTTGGTCTTCGCAAAGCATAAAGGCAGAAAAGGAAGAATCGAACTTGGGATTCTTGCTTCGCCCAGCTTTCTTATAGAAATATATGGGCTTTTCTGAGCACAGATGTGCCAGAATGGCTAGGATTCCTGATGTGCTCTTTGGCTTGAAGAAGAAAGGGAAAGCCAAGGGTTCGACTAGGCGAACGAGATCTAAGGGTCCGAGCCCTACACCTGTTAAAGAAGTCGAACCGTCCGTTTCCTCTACCGAAGGTTCGGTTTCTCTTTCTTTGTCTAAAGAGGAGAGTTCGGGAGAAGGGCTAGAACCCCCCATCACAGAAGGCCCAATTATCCTTGATGATAGCCCAGATGAAGACGAGGATGAAGTTCCTCTCGTGTTGAGGGCTCGTGCCTCCAAAAGAAAAACTCTGGAGGAAGCGGAGGACAAGGATCTTTCCCCGTCACCTAAGAAAATGGAGGTGGAAAGATCTGAATTTGCGGCGTTCCCTGAAGAGAATCCTTCGACAAGGAAAACTCGAAGCGTTAACCTCATTATTAAGGGCGAGAGCCCTAAAGTGACAATCAAGGGAGCCCCTTCTAGTAGAGTCGAAGGAGGGGATCTAACTTTGCCGGCGACCAAATCTGTTACCGCCATTGTAAGAGTCAAGCCAGTGGCTACTTCGGGGGTAGATGAACTAGACTATTCCATGAGCGAGGCAGGTCTGATTCCCGGGGTTGAGGGTAGTGCGGTTGCCCTTACTCAGGAAGAAACCGAGCTTGTTGCAGCACATACCGCCTCCGGGAATTCAGGGTGCACCCGAGCTTCCAGAGGTAAGCCATGACGCTCTTCACGATTGTCGTTCTGGAGGTTCGGCACCCAACGGGGCTAGGTCCTCCAGGGCCGCATTCGCAGGTGGTCCCTCATGGTGGGGGACGGTTGGGTCCCAAGGAGATTCGGTTCGAGGTATGAGTTATCATCATCATTTCTACAACTTCGATTTATCTTTTGAGATTTGGGTTACTCAACATTTTTTTTTGTAGGATTCCTTGGTTGCCGTAGATTCACTCGGCAAAAACTTGTATTCTTGCCAAGATTTGTTTCTCGAGTTAAAGAGGAAGTTGGAAGTTCGGGAGGACGAACTCTCGGCGGCTAGGTCTACAATTGCGGCTTTAGAGGTTCGAAACCTTGAATTGGAGAGAAGGTCAGCCGACCGTGATAAAGAGCTTTTCAAAGCTCTGAAAAAGCAAGAGGTCTTGGAGGTGAGGTCCTCCGAGTATGACCAACTTCGCTTAGCCATTGATGCCGGGCAAGCGAAGATCGATGAACTGACCTCCGAAGTTCTCAGGCTCGATATGATCAATTCTGAGCTTGGAGGGGAGATGGTCGATCTTCGGTCTAGGCTTGCATGGGCAGCACAAGTGGAGTCTGAGTTATCTGGTCGTTCATCATGGTTGCAGGGGGTCGTTGACGAACAGAAAGGGCTTATCGCGGGATTCAAGGCAGAGGTTGCGGATCTGTCTCGAAATCTCTGCTTTGTAGAGATTGAGCGTAACTCCACACGGAAGAAGTTGAGCGATGCCCAGAAACTTCTCGCCTCGTTGCAAAATGACAAGATTGTGGCATTGGAGAAGGAAAATGCCGACCTTCAGACACAAGAAAAATCTGCCACTGAAGTGGCACATCGCCAAATGTTGAAATATCGCGATGCGATCGAGAGGGCAAGAAAGTATCTGCACCAGCTTGACATAGTTCACAAAATTAGAAACCGCACTTGGATCCATGGATTTGAGTGGGGGTTGGAGACTCTTCAGGCGATTGCGATGAGCGAGTGATTGCGGGACAGAGTACCCATTATCAACATCCGCGACATTCAGCCCGACCCCCTAGCCTTGAGCGAACTTAAGATGATTGGGGTAGAGGAGTTGCCAGACGCTCGTGGATTTTGGACTGTTCCACCCCCCATAGAGGTACTTCGACCAGCAACTGGAGGTGAAATTGGGGTCGAACCCAGTAATGCGGCCGGAGGTGAGGCCGAAGCCGGACCTAGTGATGCGGCCGGAGGTGAATCTGGGGCCGAACCTACTGATGGCGGGAGTGCTCTCCCCCCATAATTGTATATAATGTTCTCTGTATGAACTTTTATTTTATAATAGAAACGACGTATTGTTCTTTTTACATCTCAGCCGCTTTGTGTTAATTTAGATTTTGAACCGATGGGGCTCATTAAGGATGGTCGGTCCAGACCTTTGTATTAGGGCCTCCCCTTTTCTTTTGTTGTTGTTTTTATGATGGGATTAAGTCTAACCTTCATAATGAGGTTCTTTGACTCTGTCCTGCTATCTGACTTCGTTTCTTTTCTTGTCTTTAAGTGTTGGGCAATGCGATTCGGAGTATTGTCCAGGTACTTTCGTACTTTACCGAAACGGGACTTTGTCTTGTTATCCCATTTTGGAAATCTGAAGGGTCTCGTTCTGGGGCATCAGTAATGGCAGGTTGCACAGTAAATGGTGGTAGAGTTCTCCAAGAGGCGCGCCCGTTGGGTTTTCCAAATCCCATACGCCTATTTAAGGGGGGGCTAGGTGTGCCGTTTTTTCACCATCGTTTTTCATTCTCCTTTTTCATCCGTCACAAGTTCTCTTTCTTTCCTTTTTTCTTCAAAGTCTTAAGTTATGGATGGTGGTGCACGCCGGAGAGGGCCTCGGAGAGTTCCTGCCCCTCAACCTTCGCCCAGCTTTCGTCAGAGCAACCGGCTTCGAGGCCAAGTCGGGGTCGATAGGGCCAACCCCCCGTCGCCAATTCAAAGGATCGTGGTTTCGGACTCTTCATCCGTTAATCGCTTTTCGGGGTTTGTCTGTCACTCCGACAGCGACCCTTTCTTCATCCCGGGTGTAGTGCCCGGTCTACTGGAGGAGGAGGAAGTGGAGGCTCCCCCGAACCTGGCGGAGGGGGGGGGGGGAGAACCCCACAGTTAACGCCGGCGGTGACAAGGTCGTGAAGGATGACAATGGTCCTCCTTCTCCCAGTTGGGAGACCACTTTTTCGGCAGCGAGACCCAGCAGGGAGCGCGAAACGCCCAAGCAAGCCAGGGCCCATAATTTCTACCAAGGGAGAAGGCTCGGTCGCTTGGAGAACCGGGTGATTTGTCTGGAAGCGGAGATTCGCCGCCTCCAAGTGCAACTCGCTCCCTTGTGCGAGAAACTGCGTGATCGGCGCATGGCACTGGGGTCCGAGTTTGGGTTGGACGTCTATGTCGCCGACGGTTTCTCTTTTGACGAGGATTAAAGCAGAAGTTATGCTTCTGCTTCAGTCCCTTGTCCTTCCTTTCTTTTTTTGTAAGGGTTGGTGACCCGCAGTTTGCCAATGTTGCTGCCCTTGTTTGGGCATTTTTCTTTATTTGTTTTGTTCTGTTTAAGGGGAAGGCCTTTGAGCCTCTTGCTCCCGTCTGTTATCTTTGCCCTGTATTTCCTCCTTTTTGAAATGAAACAAGTCGTTACGACGTTTTATCTTCAATAATTTCCGTGTGAATACTCCATTTGCTCACGCTATTAAGGACAAAATAAAAGTAACAAGGTTTTGTTTTACCTCGTTTTGCCTGTACATGACGTGGCTAGGCTCGGCCAACTTATTTGCTTTGTTTTACGAACCCTTTGTCGCCATATCAGGTTCGGCATGTCAAGGGGTTGGCGACCTCAATGACGGAACGATGATCTTGATCTTGTGTTCGGCATGTCAAAGGGTCGGTGACCTCAATGACAGAACGATGATCTTTTGATCTTGGATCTCATGTTCGGCATGCCAAGGGGTCGGCGACCTCAATGGCGGAACGATGTCTTTTGATCTTGGGTTCGGCATGTCAAGGGATCGGCGACCTCAATAACAGAACCATGATTTTGATCTTACATTCGGCATGTCAAGGGGTCGGTGACCTCAATGACGAAACGATGATCTTTTGATCTTGGGTTCGGCTTGTCAAGGGGTCGGCGACCTCAATGACGGAACCATGATTTTGATCTTACGTTCGGCATGTCAAGGGGTCAGTGACCTCAATGACGGAACGATGATCTTTGAGCTTGGGGGAAGAGATTGCATCTGGTCCCTATCACACTCACTCGCGTTGTTCATGTATACACGGGGGGAAAAGATGGAACAACAAAAGAAAGACAAATTTTCATCAGTGAACAAAATACAACTTTGAAAGTGTGAAAGATTACTGGTAGTATCGCTTTAAATGTTTTGCGTTCCAGGGATGGGGCAATCTTCTTTTCTCTGAAGTCTCAAGGTGGTAAGTGCCAAGTCAGTTGCACTCTACGATCCTGTAGGGCCCTTCCTAGTTTGGAGCCAGCTTTCCATCTATGCGTTCCTTAGTTGCCAAAGTCACCTTCCTGAGCACCTAGTCACCAATTTTGAACTTTTGAGGTTTGACCCTACGGTTGAAATATTGAGTTGCCTTCTGACGATACGAGGCCATTACGATTTCTGCTTGATCTCACCTTTCGTCCAAGAAGTATAGTGATAGCTTCAATCCTTCGTCGTTAAGCTCAGGATTGTACTTCTGGACGTGAAGGCTCGTTAGCTCCATTTCTACTGGGACGACGGCTTCTGACTCGAAGGCTAGGCCAAAAGGAGTATCCCCCGTAGGGGTTCTCTTGGTGGTTCTGTAAGCCCATAGCACTTCGTGCAATTGCTCAGCCCATTCACCCTTCCTGTCTTCAAGCTTCTTCTTTAATATCTTGAAAATGGTCTTATTTGTAGCCTCTACTTGTCCATTAGCTTGCGGGTGCCCCGGTGAAGAGAAGTAATTCTTAACTTTAAGGCCTTCACACCAGTCTCGAAATGCTTGACAATCAAATTGCTTTCCGTTATCTGTGATGAAGGCATGGGGGAGACCATATCTGCAAACCAATGATCTCCAAAGGAACCTGGTGATGTTCTGGGAGGTGATGTGGACGAGGGCTTCTGCTTTTACCCATTTGGTGAAGTAGTCGACTGCTACTACTACAAACTTGACACCTCTCTTTTCGGGTGGAAGGGGACCAATAATGTCTACCCCCCCACATGGAGAAGGGCCATGGAAAGGAGATTGGAGTGAGCTCCTTAGGCGGGTTCTTCTTGTCGTTGGCGAACTTTTGACACTTATCACAGATTCTCACCATTTCCATGGATTGCTGGTACATCTTAGGCCAGTAATATCCAGCTCTGATGGCCTTATGGGCAAGGATGTGCCCTCCGGAGTGACTGCCGCATACTCCTTCATGAATTTCTTTCAGTGCATAGTCAGCTTCGCCCTGGGACAAACACTTGAGGAGTGGCAGAGTAAGGCCTCGTCGATAGATGGATCCATCGATGACTATGTATTTGGAAGCTTTTAAGCGTATCCTGGTAGCAGCTTTTCGGTCTGCTGGGAGTTGGCCCTCCCTGATATATTGGAATATCTTCCTGGCCCACTCTAGCGAATCCTGTGTCACACACACTTGGAGGCCACCCATGATGGCCGGCGTAGACAGTAGGCGAACTTGTTCTTCGGAGTCCTCAAGCTCTTCTTCTTGTGCTGACCCAATTCGGGCAAGCCTATCCGCTTCTACATTTTCTTTTCTAGGAACTCTCTTTACATGGAAATGCGCAAACTGAGCCGAAAGTTCTTTAACCTTCACAAGATATTTCTTCATTTTTTCTCCCTTCACTTCGTATTCGCCTAAGATATGGCCCGCTATTACACGCGAATTAGTATGAATTTCAACATTTTCAGCTCCAAGTTCGCGAGCAATTGTTAAGCCTACTATCACGGCTTCGTATTCTGCCTCATTGTTGATGGCCTTGAAGTCCATTCAGATGGCATATTTAATCTCCTGACCTTTTGGGGTTGTCAGAACTATGCCAGCTCCACTTCGTCTCTTTGTTGCCGAACCATCTACACAGATCTTCCAAAGGTTACTTACTGGTCGGTCTTCCAGGTTGTTAGGGCTTGTGAACTCTGCTATGAAGTCGGCCAACGCCTGGCCCTTTATGGCTAGCTTAGGCAAGTACTCGATATCAAACTCACCTAGTTCTACTGCCCAATTTACTAGGCATCCCGAAGTATCGGGCTTGAACAACATTCTTCTCAAAGGATGGTCGGTCAATACCCGAACCATATGGGCTTGAAAGTAAGGCCTCAATTTTCTCGCCGAGGTTACTAACGCAAATGCTAGTTTTTCAATCTGCGGATATCTACTCTCTACACCTCATAGAGCCCTGCTAGTATAGTATACGGGTTTTTGCACCCCCTAGTCCTCTCTGATTAGGACTAAACTAACGGCAGAATTAGATACCACGAGATAAACATAAAGCGGCTCACCTTCTATCGTTCGGCTAAGCTGTGGGGGATTAACTAAGTATTTCTTCAATTGCTGGAAAGCCTCTTCACACTCTTCCCCCCAAACGAAAGCCCTTTTCAAGATCTTGAAGAAAGACAAGCACTTGTCTGTGGATTTAGAAATGAATCTGTTAAGGGCGGCTATCCGCTCGATGAGCCGTTGAAGCTGCTTTGTGTTCTGGGGGGATTCCATCTCCAAGACCGCCTTTATTTTTTCCGAGTTAGCTTCAATGCCTCGATGCGAGACCATGAAGCCCAGAAATTTCCCAGAAGATATGCCAAAAGCACACTTGGCGGGGTTAAGCTTCATCTTGTAACGTCTCAAGACGCTGAAAGTCTCTTCAAGGTCGGTTAGGTGATCCTCAGACTTCAAGCTCTTGACCAGCATGTCATCTATATATACTTCCACATTTCTCCCAATCTAGTTTTTGAACATTGCGTTTACTAGACGCTGGTAGGTTGCCCCAGCGTTCTTCAAACCGAAGGGCATCACCTTATAATAATACAACCCACGATTTGTAATTAAGGAGGTTGCCTCTTGGTCGAACTCGTGCATTCGGATCTGATTATAGCCCGAGAAGGCATCCATAAAGCTTAAGAGGTTATGACCCGAAGTGGAGTCTACCAGGAGATCGATTCGTGGGAGCGGGAAGCTGTCTTTGGGGCAGGCCTTGTTAAGGTCGGTAAAATCTACACACATCCTCCACTTCCCTGAGGACTTTTTGTCCATCACTACGTTAGCTAGCAAATCAAGGTAATGCACCTCGCTGATAAAATTTGCGCCCATCAGCTTATCTACTTCTTCGGCTATGGCTTTGTTCCGCTTAGGAGCGAAGTTCTTTTTCTTCTGTTTGACCGATTTAGCAGCAAGATCTATATTCAACTTGTGTGAGATGATACCAGGGTCAATACTGGGCATATCTTCGTGCGTCCAGGTGAACACATCAAGATTCTCTTTTAGGAATTTCGACAGCATGGCTTTCGACTCTTCCAGCAGCTGCGACCTGACTTTCACCACACGATCAGGGTCGTCAACGGCTACTTCGATTAGGTCTTTATTCGGTTCTGCCCTCTATAGTGCACCTTCGTCTCTCGCTTCAAAGTAGGGGTGAGCAAAACCCGACCCTACCCGCGAAACCCACCCGACCCTACCCGCCCCAACCCGAAAAATTCGGATTTTTAGGATTTAATCGCGGGTTCGGTTTATTTTTTTGCATATCCGCACGGGTCGGGTCGAGTTACGGGTTTGTTTTTTGAAAATTGCGGGTACCCGACCCGACCCGCGATTTGTTATACACTATAAATACTTTTTTATGTGTTGGATGAGATTCCATTATTTATGTGTTGCATTTATATATTGCATTTTTTAGATGGGTTGAATTGGATGCTAGTGTTTAGTGACTATAGTGTCTTTATTTTTGAATCTTTTCATCTTTTATGAAATTTTGAATTTGATATTAATTTAAATGTTTTCTTGAATTTGTTGAACTTTTGATAGTTTATGTACATTTATTGATTCATTGAATATGATTTTATGCCCTTTTTATATTTTATAAGTTGATGCACTTTTATGAACATTATATTTTATTAGTATTATTATTTAAATGAGTATTGATTTTGATAAATGTGATTTTAGGTCTATTTTTTTTTAAAAAATGGGTTTAGGTTTTTTTCATTTCATGTACAAATAAAAATTGGGCAAAAAAATTGTATATTTGAAAATTGGGCAAAAAATTAAACTTTATCCAGAAAAAATAAGTTTAGAGCACTTTTTTTGACAAAAAAAGCCTAATTAAAATTAACTCAATTTGAGCCCAAAGCCTAATAAGAATTCGGGTTTAAACCCGACCCGCCCCACCCCGCAAACCCGAAACCCATCGGGTTGCAATGAAAACATGCGGGTTGCGGGTTGAATTTTTTCAAACCCACACCCCGCGGATCGGGTTTCGGATACCCGCGAAACCCGACCCAAACCGACCCATGCTCACCCCTACTTCAAAGTAGACAGAGAGTTTCTCTAGCTTGAGGCTCTTTGAGGGTCAAGTTATAACATTGACGGGCCTCCCTTTGGTTCCCCTTCACCATCCCCGTTCCGTGGTCTGTAGGGAACTTCATCTTCAAGTGGTAAGTGGACGTCACTACCAATAACTTATTTAGGGTTAGTCTTCCCACTATTGCATTGTAAGCCGATGGTCTGTCGATGACCAAGAAGTCCATCATAACGGTTTTCTTCCTAGGCGCTGAACCCGCGGTAAGTGGGAGGGAGATCGTCCCCACTGGGAGGACCTTCTCCCTTGTGAAGCCTACAAGAGGCGCGGGAGCCGAGGCCACTCGCTTCCGTTCAATCTTCATTTTCTCGAAAGCAGGGAGAAACAAGATGTCGGCTGAGCTTCCATTATCGACCAAGATGCGGTGAATGTTGTAGTTTCCTATCATTAGGGTTACTACCAAAGCATCGTCATGGGGATAAAAGACCCCTTCTTCATCTTTCGAAGAAAACGTGACGGCGTCTACCTCCATCTTGCGAGCCTTCGAAGGCCATTCAAGGGAGAGTATTTCTTCAGAAGGCAACTTCCTGGCGTAGGCTCGCCTTCCTGAGCTGGAAAAGCCACCAGCTATGTAACCTCCAGCGATAGTGTGGATTTCTCCAATGGGTTCTCGCCCTCTTTCGGGCTCCGTACGCCGGCGGACATTACGATCGTCGCGGCGTCTTGCTTCACTATCGGCCCGGTGATGTCTTGCTTCGCTATAGGCTCGGTAATGCCTTGCTTCACTGCCGGTCTGGTAATTATTTGCATGGCCTCGGCATCTAGGGGGGGTAACTGGACGACGATGGTCGTCGTATACACGAGCTTCGTCGTGGCGACGCTGCTCGATGTGCGGCTTGTCGTATTTCGTATGTCGGTTGGCTTCTACAAATCGGGCCAACTTTCCCCCTTTGATCATTTTCTCTATTTCCATTCGTAGGGAGACACAATCCTCAGTCTTATGGCCATTGTCTTGGTGGTAATCATAGTACTTATGCATGCTCCGTTTTTCTGGAAGGGCCTTCATTTTCTCGGGCTGCTTCAAACCCGGGTCATTTCGAATCTGCATGAACACTTTTGATACACTCGTGTTCAACGGAGTAAAGTTGTATTCTCGTTCGGTTATGGGCCTACTCTTCTCAAGCAACTTCGACCCTTTCTTCGAACTTTTCTCCTAGTTGGAAGCCCCTTCTCCTCTGCGGAATTCTTTCTTCTTAATCTGCTCCTTAGGCTTCGCTTCCCTTTCTGCGTACATTCTCATCATTTCTTCTTGGCTGATGAATTCTTCAGCCTTTTCCATAAACTCCTGCAGGGTTGTTGGAGTCTTTTTTTGCCAATTCGAGGACGAATGGCCCCTTGTGCCAAAGCCCGTTTATGGCAGCGATCAAGACCACGCTCTCCGACATTTCTTCAGCCTCTACCCTCTCCTTATTAAACCTCTAAAGGAAATCCTTGAGGGACTCCGTTTCTCCTTGCCTCAGTGCAAGCATGTACTGCAGCGTGTTCTTGTGCTTTCTTCGACCGCGAGAAACTGCGTGAGAAAAATCTTTGTCAAGTCTTGATAAGTGCTGAATGTTACACATTCAAGCCCCTAATTCACATATGTTAATCTCTTAGTTTCATTATAATATGATGTTTTGTGTTGTTTTTGTGTTTTTCCCTTATTTTGTAGGTTTGGAAGAAAAGAAGTCAATTCCATCAACTCGAGCTCGAAACACATGAACTGTGCAAAGTTGCTGAAAATCTGACCTTTGTGCACTATTTTGACCATAACTCTTAGCTCAAAACTTGGATTAAGGCACGGTCAAGTGCGTTGGAAAGAGGACTCAGAGAGGAACAAATCATCAAGCAAGAGTTTATTCATCCAAGGTGCGCTCGAGCACCCGAAATGACGCTCGAGCGCCATGGCGTGCTGGCGCGCTGCGAGCATCATGGCACCTGACGCTCGAGAGCCCAAAACTGACGCTCGAGCGTCGTCGTGTGCTGAGAACCTCCGAAGTCGGCAGAACTGATATGGAAAGAGGGTAATCCGACCCCAACTCAATCTTGACTTCCTAGGGTGCACGAAATTGATTAGGGTTGCTCCTAAACTCTATAAATACTCCCTTAAGTCCTCCAAAACAAATAGACAAGCTTGAGGAGAAGAATCAAAGGCTTCAAAGAAGGGTTTTTCTAAGTTCTTTATTTCTCTTTGGTTTTTCTTTGTTATTTTCTTATGGGGATGATTTTCATCCAAATTATGTGTAGCTAATACTTTAGTTAGGGCTCGATTGAAGCCCTAATCATGTCTCTTTAAGGTTTCAATTTGTCTTGCTACAATTTTTGTTTTGATGCTTAATTGATTTATCTCGGGTTTTTGTTCGTTATTCATATAGGTTATGTATGGGTTTGATCATCTTATGCATATAACATGTGTAGAGTGTTATCTAGGTCAATTTGGATGACCGAGTCCTGGGCCTAGTAGAGTGACAAAAGAACCAATTGCGGGTTCTTGGGGTAATCAACATGAAAGACCGGAATATACACCATGTTCTAGGTCTTAGTGTGTTTGTCGATCTCCATAGATTTATGCTTTCTTGAGGAACAACTTAGTATACACCCATGCTAAATCCCTCAAGAAAGAAAAGAGTTAGAGTATACACCCATGCCTAATCTCATTGTTTAGGGAGATCAATAGCTTTTGGAGTATACACCCATGCCCTTAGGCTGGCAAACATTGAGTATCATGATATGATTGTAGCATTGTGCATATTGTTTACCTTATTTGAGTATGATTAGCGGTGGATATCGAAGCCCTAGCCTCTTATTCTTATTATTTTAATTCAATATTTTTATCTCATCTCATTCAAGATATCTTTTTAGGAATTTCTTTTTAAACATAGTTTACCAATCCTCGTGGGAATGATCTCGTATTTGCCGTCTATACTATCGTTTTGATCTTGTGCACTTGCGAGTAAAACGTGCATTTATTCGCCTATTTATTTAGGTGGATATTTGTACAACAAGTCTTCGAAGCTATCTATGGAGCTGGCGAGTAACCCTCCAAACCATTCCTGAACGCTGCCCTCCAAAGTAAGGGGAAATGCGTGGCAGGCTTTCTCGTCCGTTGTTGCATGTAAGTCTATATGGGCCTTGTATGATTTCAAGTGGCCGACAGGATCATCCGTCCCATCACAAGGCCTAACGGGGGGTACTTTGAACTTTCCAAGTATGGGATGACTCATAATACGCGGGGTGAAGGCAGAACGTGTATTCTGGATGATCGAATCGACCGCAGAAGGTTTTCCGCCCCTGTCACGAAGCACCGCGTCGTACTTGGCCTCCAAACTCTAAATTAGGGCAATGACATCCCTTTGTGGAGGTGGAGGGTTAGTCGGATAATGGCCTGCCTCAGGGTTTTAACGATTCCCCCTTCAAAGTTCAACCGACGTCCGGCACCTTCCCCTAGGTGGGGCTCATCTCGGAGGGGACGGCGATGCTGCCTGAAGTTTGCCTGGTCACCGCCCGAACTTTCAGGCGGACGCTGATCGTTCACTTGTATGTACTCGTGTCTTTCTTGCGCGACCACCTCTTCTCTGGAAAGGCTTCCTCTTGCATGGCGATCGCCGCCGCGATAATCCTCTATTCCCAAGCCTTCGTCACCTACGTATCCTTCTTCGTCGGAGGTCGTCTCATCGTCGTCATCTTCAGAGAAGTCCTTTCCCTCGACATGCACTCTCCCATGAGAGCTAGGGTAAAGCTGGCGCGTGAGGGATGTGTTTCGACGCTTAAGGGCCTCTATCTCTCTGGCCATGCGTTGCATCTGAGCCTTTGGAGTTTGGGAGGCGGTTCTCGCTGGCGGAGTCTGGAAGCTGGTGAATTTTCCTTTATCTACGTAAGGGGTTTCCGAAATAAAGGACCCGGGCTCCACTCGTTCCCCCTGCTTGTCGGGGGGACCTTGTGGAGTATCTTCAATGTTCATCACTGTCGGATTGGTTTGTAGTAAGAACGAAATCGTTCCCACAGACAGCGCCAAACTGTTGGGACAGTTTCCGAATCCGACTTCGCGTGATCCTGCAAACAGAAAAAGATTAGACACAAGAGCTTGTCGGGGGTTGCTGGCGGGGGATAGCTCCGATGCCTAAATCAGTTTGTCTTAGAGAATTGATCTCCACAAAGATGGCTTAGAATCCACTTTTCTGGTATTGAGTTACGTACCTGGCAACCGAGCTTTTTCCCCTTTTATATGATGGCAGATTTTCTGAGATCATTTAATGATCCCCTTATTGTGGGACCTCAAGCTTCCCATTTCTTTTCCAGACCCATGCTGGCCAATAAAGAGTCTGCCAGGTGTCACACAAGTATTGGTCCACGACATGTAAATTTCAGTCTTCAGGTCACATCAATCGAATTCCTAGAGCTAGCGTATCTCGAAGATATGCAGGGACAGGACTCGAGAAAGGCCCGCTTTAAATGCGGGCCTTAATTAACTTTGTCCTTTCCCCATCAAGATCCATCATAAACCTTAGCTGGGAAACCGAACCGAACCTCGAGATGTAACCCCCGATAAGCCAACCGAACCTCACAACTTCGATTGGCCGTCATGCGGCCTTGGGCCTTTTGCCTGTTGACCGATCCTTAAAGAGGGAGGTTGGGCCTTTGATAATTTTTCGGGCCCAACCCCCCAGCACTCTTGAAAGCTTGAGTTCTGGAGTTGCCAACAAGTGCCGGAAGACCCAAATACTTATCATACTGTTGAGTAGCCTAAATTCCAAACAGGTCCAGAATCAGTTTCCTCGCCTTGGGGCTCATATTTCTGCTAAAGAAAATAACAGTCTTCTCTTGATTTAATTTCTACCCTAAAGCTTGCTCATAAATATCCAACAACCTGTAAAGCCAGCGCCAATGGAGAGGATTTGCCTTATAGAAAATGAGACTATCATCAGCAAAAAACAAATTATTAATTCGAGGCCCCCTTTTGGAAGTAGGAATCCCAGTGAGCGCTCCATCCAACTCCGCCTTGTAAAGAATAGAACTCAGTGCCTCCACACAAAGGATGAACAAATAAGGCGAAATGGGCTCGCCTTGTCGAATCTCACATGCTGGTAAAATCTGCCCTGTTGGAGAGCCATTTACAATCACTACATAGTTGACAGTTGAAACACAACTCATGATAAGAGCTATCCACTTCGGATTAAAACCCAAACAACAACCTATAACCGCCTCCAAAAAACCCCACTCCACCCTATCATAGGCTTTACTTATGTCAAGTTTTAAAGCCATATAACCCTTCTTGCCCCAAAGTCTTGTCTGCATGGAGTGTAAAGTTTCATAGGCCACAATGATATTATCAGTAATCAATCGGCCTGGGATAAAGGTACTTTGATTGTAAGAAATGATATGTGGAAGCACAACATTCAGTCTGTTGGCTAAAACCTTCGTAATGATTTTATACAAAATATTGCAAAGACTAATAGGCCGGAATTCACTCACCTGATCGGGACTTTGAGCTTTCGGGATTAGTGCAATATACATGGAGTTCAGTGCATCATTCATAACACTATTATTTAGAAAATTAAGGATAACACCACATACCTCCTCTCCCATTACCGCCCAATTGTCCTGGTAGAAATAGGCTGTGAAACCATCTAGCCCTAGTGTTTTTAAAGGCGGCATCTGATTCAAAGCGAAATATATTTTTTCCCTTGTGAATGCCCTCAACAAGCCCCGATTCATCTCATCAATGACTTGCCTATTAGTAGCTCAAAGACACTCATCCATTCCGCCGGAAGCAACTGACATAAAAAGATTTTTGTTGTAGTTTATCAACGCCGCTCCAATTTTGTCATGTGTCTCACAAACCTGCATCTTCTCATCCAGAATTCTACTAATCTGGTTGGCTCGTCGTCTCTGATTGGCACACACATGAAAATACTTTGTGTTCTTATCACCATGTTTAAGCCAATTTTCTTTGGCCCTCTACTTCCATACCAAGTCCTCCTGATCTATGAGACTATGCAGTTCTTGTTTTACAGTGGTAATATCCCCCATTTCAGAAGCTCTCCCACTACCTTGCAAGACGTCCAACTGCTGGGTCTTTTGTTTAACCAACTCATTAGAGTGGCCCACATTTGATCGTTTCCACCTTAAAAGTCCTTGCTTGCATTGGTTGAGCTTGGTTTAAAAATTCTACCATTTGTCCTCCCGTCTGACCTTCACCCACCACACTTGTTTGACCACCTGCTTGCATTCTGAATTGAGCCCCCAGCTAGCTTTAAAGCAGAAAGCCCTCCTCTTATGCTCAACAAAAGACTTTTTTTGGAACAAAAATGATAGGCGCATGATCAGAGTTGCGGGCTGCCATCACAAAGATATCCACAGCAGGAAACAAAATGCACCATTCCTTGTTGGCCACAACCCTATCCAGTCTCTCCAAAGTAAAATTACGACCTTCTCGTTTGTTACAACAAGTAAAATGAGGCCCACTCCACATCAAAAAACAAAATCTGAGACACAAAAGACTGTCCTTCCACACTCAGTGAAGACTGCAAACCAATCTCTTGTGGATTAATGAAGAGAGTACCCAGAAAACAAACTCACCACTTCACCTCAAGCCGCTGTCAAAAGCAAGCCCTAGAGAGAAGAATTTTCCATCTTTACCAAACACAGTTTTATTTTATTATAAACACATGTTAGAGATATTTTCTAAAAATTGGCTTATATTGAAAATGGCCAGTTTTGATTAAACTTACTAAGACATGGATTCATACACTCACCTGTAAAATTGTGGTAACTTTACAAATATTGTAGGTGAGGAGGAAGATGAAGACCTATATGTTTATTTGGCGATTTATGCATGAGGCTGAATGGAAGCCTCAGTCTTTTGTGATAGGCAAACTTTTATTAGCTGTATGTAGCACCTTTTGATAAACAATGTTTAGAGTTATGTATATGGACACAAATTTCTTCCAACCTAGATTGGCAGAAATTTGCTCCAACCCCCTAAAAAAAATCACAAAAATTATAAAAAAAAAATGAAAAAATATCTTTTAACTCACTCATGAAAGTACAAGAGAAACAAGCAAATCTTTTTTTTTTTTAAAAAAAAAAAAAATCATATATACAACGGATTTCAACCCACTTAAAACAAGGCAAAAAAATTGTTTTTTTTTTTTTTTGCTTTGTTTTTCTTGTATTTTCATAAGTGGGTTGAAAGATATTTTTTTCATATATTTTTCTTAATTTTTGAGATTTTTTTAGGAGGTTGGAGCAAATTTCCTCCAACCTGGGTTGGAGGAAATTTGTGTCACATAGGTTTTGTATTCTCTTCTTTACTTTCATTTAAAATATATATTATATATATATATATGATAATATATATATATATATATATATATATATTTTGTTTTTAAGGTTAAATACTTTTTTAGTACTGTGTTTTAACTCTCTTTTTTTTTCACCATAGTTTCATTTCGTAACGTTGAGGTACTTGAGTTATTGGTAAAGAGACAGACGATACCACCGTCAATTTTCTGTCAAACTTTTTAACAAAAGCCCACGAATTTAAACCAAAACCTGTTATTGTCACTTAAGTTTTTTTTTAAATATAATAATAAAATTCAAAAATAGAGATTATTAAAAACAATTAAAAATGTAAAACTTAAAATTTAAAAATAAAAAATAAAAAATAGGCAAGGCGTGGCTTGAGCCACCCCTTAAAACCAATGGGGTAGCTTGCCACCCCCATTTTGGCCAATGGGGGTAGTTTGGTCAAATCACCCCCAAGGGCCTTGAAGGTGGCTCCAGCACCCCGGTTTTGGCCTGTGGGTAGTTTCGGCCACTCATTCTAGGGTTTGCCACCCCCCATCCCCATTCCTTCGAGCCACCCTTGCCCTTTTTATATAAAAAATAAAAAAAATAAAAAAATTTAAGTTTTAGATTTTTTAATATTTTTTAAATTTTCTTTATTTATTTTTTTAAAAAAAAAAAAAATCTTAAATGACACGTTGCAGGTTTTTGTTTAAACATGTGGCTTTCTGTAAAAAATTTTGCCGAAAAAAATTGATGAAGCTATCATCTGTGTCTTTACCAATAAGCCAGGTACCTCAACGTCACGAAATGAAACTGATGTGGATTTTAATCAATGATAATATTTTTAACACTTGCAATAGGACGAATCCTTGTAAGATAAGGCTATGTGGAGGGTGTCAAACCTCAAGGATTGTTTTTAGATGAATGTTTATTAAATGCTCAGAATTAATTCTAATCTAACTTAGAAAAAATATTTAGTTTTTGTTTCGGAAATGAAAATAAACATCAACAAGTAATGAAATAAAAATGAGAGAAACATAGGAATATAACTTCACCACAAACCTCGTGCCAATGGAAAATTGTATTCATATGGGATTCTCACTATGTGTGTGATATGATGTGCATAGTGGGTGTTAACCATATGACAACATCGACAAGAAAATACTTTAGTTAGAAGGTGATGATAACCTATCTTTGGTTGGCACAGATCGTCCACCTAAACACTAGTTGTGGTACAATTCGTCTTCCCTAGGTATGACTTATAAAACCTTTTAATAAGTATACACATTATCAAGAAATGAGTATAACCCATATTCGGTTGGCATGATCTGTCTACCTATATTACACTGATCTAAGATATGGTACGAATCATCTTCCCTAGGCATGGCCTATCTAATCCCTTAATTTTATGTCAAATAGTATCATTGCATAACTATCATTCCTATAATCACAGAAAATAGGAATGTCGATTTCAAGACAAATGACTTCTTATAGACAAGATGGAGTTTTTATCAAGAACAAGTATGAGCATTGAATCGATTACAAAGATTTTGTAAAACTCTAAGCTATGCAATTATCATTCACATATTGAAAATCCCAAATTGAAATACAATCAAACCATGGTCTTGGAAAGGGCTACATCAATTCCTATGAATAAGAAATTAGCTACTCGTGGAGGATATGAAATTCTCTATTAGTGAACAGAAATCCATTCCTTGAGTGTTGTGAGCTGCTGGCCAAAATTCCCCAGAACCAAGAACCCTAATTCGTGCTTACTCCTAGAAAGTCGACCCCCTTGGATGAGAGATTCAGCTCCTATTTGAATCCCCTTGAATCCCTAAAAATCACCATCCAATCCCTTAAACTAAGGGATTTAGTCTTCCCAATCCCTCATTGCAGGAATATGGAGTCAAAACCACTCTTTGAGGGATCTCAGAGGTAAATCCGCACTTGACCCAATCTTCTAGGAACATTTCTCTCCCCAAATCAAGTGTAGATCTCAAATCGGATTCTGGTGCAACTGAGTTCGCTCGAGCTAAATGATGAGTTCGCTTGAGCCAAGTTAAGTCTATTTCACTCGAGCCAAGTGATGAAGTTGCTTGAGCCATTTAAGTCCATCAGCATATATTTTGAAGAAATCCATAATGTAGAGTGCATATTCACCGTAAGACCTGAAAACACTAACAAACACAAAAACATGACAAAATATTATATTACAACACAGACTAAGGGTGAACAAATGCGAGTAAAGGGACTTGAATGCATACCATTCAAGGCTTATCAGAAACCAAGGTGGGGGAAAAAAAAAAAGTTAAAACCCAGGTACTAAAAAAGTATTTAACTCTTGTTTTTATTATATTCCTACCAAATCCCTTTGTTCCTCTTCTTTTATCCCAACCCTTTTATTCTCACTCACACCACCACAAACCCCAGAAGTTGCAAAAGATACAAGTCGAGAGAAAACCTCCGGTCTCTCAAAGGACCATCTATGTGAGATTAATAAAATTTCTTTCAAATTTGCCATTGCAAAAAACAAAAAACATGTATTTTTCACATGCAAAAGGACACATATCATTTTTATAGATCCTCCAACCTAGTTTGGAGGAAATCTTTGTCAAAACCTATTAGATAAATGCTAAGAGTATCAAATCTTTTAACTAAGAGATGTGTATCAAAATGATGTGGAGATTACTTATCGAAGAGAATTAAAAACAATTAATTAAGAGAAATGTTAGAGGTACTAATAAATAAGGTCCACATAATTTTGGTATTCATCTCTTAGTAAAAAAATTGATAGCCATAATATTTCTCATAAAAAAAAAATAGTAACTAAAATAGAGAATTACACTTTATGATTAGCTATTTTATAATAGAAAATTGATGTAGTCTTTAAAATCACTATTAGATTTGTGATAAATTACTATTGAATGTTGATTCAATGACGATTTTAAAAGACACACCATTTTTAAATAAACACATAATAAATATAAGACTGACTTAATCATTACTCTTTATATAATCATGTTGAAGATGCTCATCTCGGTGAAATCTTTCATTGTATATATGGTGTTCCCACACTCACTTGTGCTCAGATGAATGCATAAAAGCATTTTCATTCGGCTCTTTAAAGCACTCACATTGGGCTCAACAAAGTAGCTAAAAAGCTACTTTGTTAAGCCCTGTAACAAAAAAATAAAAATAAAAAGTCCCACATTGAGCTCAACAAAATACCTAAACTTTTGGTGACTAGCTACAGTGCTCAGCAAAGCAAAATTGCTGAGCACTGTAGCTCAACAATGCATCCATTAAATTAATAAAATAATGTCTCCACATCTCTCTTCTAAATAATTTTTTTTTTCTCTCTCTCTCACGCGTCTCCTTCTTCTCTCTTCTTTCTTTTCTTTTTTTTATCCGACGCTTCTCTCTTGTTCAATGTTACGTGAACTGCATTGAAAAGGTATTATCTTTTATTATCATATATTATATATATACTATATAATAGTATAATATATATATAATATATATATAGTATATATATATATATATATATATATATATAGTGGGAAAAGGGCTACTTATTCTATTTTATATTTTTTTGAACAATATGATCGTTGGTTCTTGTTAATTTGGCATTGCATGCTTTCATTTTTTTTTTTTTTTTTAAAAGACGTTAGAAAAATAATAAAAAAATATATATATGCCATTATGAAAAAAATGAATTTAAAAATATGACCTTTAAACAAATAACAAATTTTAGAAAATGTAATAGTTAAGAAATGATAAGGTTTCAAAAATATGATTGTTAGAGAAAGAATAAAAAAAATAGATAATGACTATTTAAATGGAATAATAAAAGTTGTTAGTTAAAAAAGCTGAGCTGGATGTAGTTTTTTTTGAAAAGTTGTTAGCTAAAATGGAAAAAAAAGTGATGTTTTAGCTAAAATTTAGCCAAACTTTGTTTGAGCCCAATGTGAGTGCTCTTAAAGTAGAGATTTTCTTACTTTATAGAGCAAAATTTATTTAGACCATTTTATTGCTTTCATTCGGCTCCTCACTTTGAAGAAAAAATGGAAAGTATGAAATGACTCTACTAGTTGGGAATATTTTTCTCCCTACTCCTCTTAAAACTATAAAATATTAATTTATTTCTCCAATTTTTTGCTTTTTTCGATTTTCTTTATTTTCCAATTTTTTTTTTTTTCTTTCTCTTTCATTGTTTCACGCAAGGAAATCAAGACTCAATTGGCTATCATTTTCTTCTTCATTCCCTACTTCAACTCAATGATAAAAAAAAAAAAAAACCATTAATTCAGGCAAAAGAATCCTTTATGTATAAATAATTGAGGAATGCTGGAGGTCCTTCTGGGATCCCTCTAGCATCCCTCTCGTTACTCATTGGACTTAAATAAAAAAAATTTAAAAAATTTTTAAAAAAAAGCTCAATGAGTAAGAGAGGGATGCTGGAGGGATCCCAGAAGGACCTTCAGCATTCCTCTAAATAATTTTGGGTTCTTTTCACCATATAAACAAATTTATCATTGCATCCTTTATCGTTGATCATCTTAACAATATTTTGTATCAACTTTGCTAATATTTCAGACCCTGTAATCTCTCTCATTGAATGTCAAATTTACAAAGGAAGATTTAAAAAATTATGACTATTAGAAAAATATAAATTTTTAAATATATGAAAGTTTATAAAAAAAAAAAATTCTTAAAATATTATATATAAATAAAAAAGTGAAAGTGAATCCTAATCTAAGAAGTTGAATATAAGTGGTTAGAAAAAATAAATAGTTAAAATATAAAAAAATAATTTTATCTTCAAAATAAAAAATAAATATAAAAAGCCGAATAATAATGCAATAAATCGTTCAATGGATTTGCTTGTCAGCCGCATACTTTTTTTTGGGGCCCATGCAATGACGTGGCAAGATCAGCCTGGGGGCGCTACAGACTTGATTTCCTCTATTCCCTATTCCCTATCCCAAACTCGTCGGAATTTGATAAAGTCTACGTGGTAAAAATATTTTTAAAGAGCCCAATTGAATTATGAATGATAAAAAGTTAAAACGTCTATTTCACTTCCGTCTCTGACCAAGAAATAAACAAAGAAAAGAAAAAAATAGCTCCGTACAGGACTAACTGGACCAACTGCACTCTGTCTCGGAGATAAATACAGCAAACCCCTTTGCTCGATTCTCGGGGCTCAGGCTCTCGCAGATACCTCCGATTTTAGGGTTCTTCAGTTTTGCCAGAAAACAAGGGGTTTTCTTTTCTTTTTGTTTTTTTGGTATTGTAAATAGTATATCTATATATATATATATATATACATATAATAAAATAGGGAGTTGTATGACTATAAAGCCAATCGCGTTTCTTGCTGAACACGAACTCCTCAACTGTGAGTCTATGCATGATCTTCTTTAATTTAGTTTTCATTTTTTTTTAATCTGTTTTAATTATTATCCTTATTTTTAGCTCATGCACTGATGATAATTTTCTGATTGAACGGCGTTTTGAGTTCTCTATTTTCTCTGTTTGGATGTTTTTGCAGTGAGATGCTTTGAATAGGGGTTTAAGGTTTAAGGGTTCTATTTTTGTTGATTTTTCGTTTGCCAGTTATAGTATACTCTCTCTGTAAACATGGCACCCTCTCATGGTAATTCTCACTCTGAAGCGGCGAAAATCGAACAAATAATGACTGAAATCTTTCACAAAAGCCTACAGATAATACTTGAGGTTAGGTCCCCTGACACTTCGTCGCGTAATTTTAGCTGCGAGCAAGCCATGTCGTCCCCGTCTTCGTCCTCATCGTCCTCGTCGAGCGTGAGGCTGAGGGATAGGTGGTTTAATTTGGCGCTTAGGGAATGCCCTGCTGTGCTAGAGAATATTGATCTCTGGCGCCAGAGCAATTGCCAACGGATGGTGGTTGATGTGGTTTTGGTGCAAAGGCCTGTTGATTGGGACTCGGTGAATTTTTCGCCTATAAGGAATTCATCATCAAAAGAACCGTATTGTTGGAATTCTGATCAGGATGAGTTCAGGTGTCAGGTCAAGAGTGAAAAGGTTATAGAGAGATGGGTAGTGCAGTATGAGAGTAGGAAGGTGAAGGATAATCGTAGTTCAGGCAGTAGGAGGTCAGGCAATAATACTTGGCATACATTGTACAAGAAATCGATATTGCTTTTGAGGTCTTTGTATGCGACTGTTAGGCTTTTGCCTGCGTATAAGATTTTTCGTGATCTCAATTCGTCTTGCCAGATACGAACATTTAGTCTTGTTCACCGGGTGTTGTCTCTTGTTGAACCCTTTAGTCGAAGAGAAGAGGCAGAAATGCAGCGATTTGGGTTCACCCCTTTAGAAACCTCTTCTGGTAGGATTTGCCTTTCAGTGTTGTATCGTTCATCAGACTTGGATATAAGCTCTGATTCATCGACTCCTATGTCCCCACAAGTTATATCAGATTATGTAGGCAGCCCATTGGCAGACCCGCTTAAAAGGTTTCCATCCCTACCTGTGGCAGCGGGGTCAGGGACTCATGGCTCTCCATCATCTTTGCCATTCTCAAGGCGGCATAGTTGGAGTTATGATCATGGTAGAGCTTCACCTCCTTTGGTTTCATTCTCACCTTCACCTTCACCTACATATTCAGAACCACAAGCTTCACTTTCTAACCGAAGTTCCCACCATTTCCCACCTATGAGCTTGCCTCCTCATCCGCCTGGAACATCGCTAGCTCATAAGAAGAATACAAGTTTTGATTACTCTCCCTCTCCTACATTTTCCCCCTCCCCTTCAGCATCACAACCAATCTGTATACCTGGGAGTCATCTGTCAAAGGGGCTTTTACGATGTGAAAGTGCCCCTGTAAATATACCCATTTCTAAGCTTGCTAATTCGCCATCATTGTCCAATAAACAATATTTGCCTCCATCTCCTCCCATTAGGAGCACAAGGTCTGGTACGTTGAGGACTGATAACTGTCTGGGTCCAATTCAGACGGGTGCAACAGTTGAGCAGGTAGATATTTCATCACAGTGAGTTATAGTTTTAAGAGTGTTTCTTTCTTTTGTTTTTTCTTTTGGGCGAGTGTTTCTTTCATTTATGATTTCTTTTTGTCTGCTGCAGTTGTTCTCTCCTGGAAAAGATGAGATCAGAAAATATTTTGGAACAAAGATGTCAGCCAACTGCTCACCACAGATTTCGTATTCCAGAAGCTCCAGCAGGTCTTTCCAGGATGATTTTGATTATCCTGAGTTTGGTTGCCCTTTTGATGTTGATGATGATGATATGATGGATCCAGGTAGCAGGTAATTCATGAAATTGATTCAATGGATTCTACTTCTAAATGACTAGAGTTGTTTGCTAATATTTAACATAAGTGTTTCCAGTTCCTTTGTTCTGCTAGGTAATGTTTCCCTTATGTACATGTTTTCTCAATGACATTCTAGATTGAGCATTTTGTGCTAGAGTTGTCATTAATAGTTTGCTTAATCAATGAGTTGGACACTATTTGAAAAATGTAAAAACATGATAGAAATTCATATCATAGTTGATACACAGTCTTGTTATATGTTCTACCATGTTTGCTAGATGCAATGGGCGCCCATTGCAAAGAAACCCCCCAAGTGAAGTGTGTTAGGAAGGCGAGTGAAGTGAGATATGTTAGGAAGGGATTAGAATGAAACTGCCAAATGCTAAGAAAATAATATTTTCTTTTCTTTTGTGTTATTTCTGTTCTTTTGTATTCTTTGAGAATTGAACATCCTTTCTGCTTTTGGGCATTTGATTTCCCATTAGACTAATTGACTTTGATGTGCTTGTCTCCCATTTTCATACTGGTTGTTTGGAAGGTTGACATATTTAAAAGAGTGAATTTCTGTATGCATTTATGTAATTCTACGTATTGTAAAACAAAATCCTGCTGCTATATTGCTGTCAGCAGTTCACATTCCAAATCATCTTGGGTTCGGTACTTGTGTGTGTTCCACAATCACAGTTGGATGAAATCTCTATTTTTCTGGGGCTTGGGATCTTTGACCTCTGCATGAAAGTAAGAATCCTCTTATCTTTGACAACATTGACTTGGGCTGAATAATCGCATCTATGCTGCTGTGTTCTAATGCTTACAAGGGGTAGAAATTATAAAATCTCTTGAAATTACCCTTGTGGTTGCTTATAACAGCATCAGAAATCTAACATATGAGTTATTGCTAACCATTCATGTGATTTGATATCAGTACCACAAGACTGACCAGTTCAAGCAATTGAATGATTGCTCTGCTTTTGAAGAGGATTTTACTTGAATTAGAGATATAATGTAGAACCGGGTTTATAGTGATGTTCGAAATAGCTTCTGGTAAATGCTGCTAGTGAAACCAGGTAAAGGAAAGCTGGGGTAGGAATCAAAGAAGAAGTCTGTCAAAAAGGGATTCAATCCTAAGGCAGGAAAGAAAAGGCTAGATCTTTCTTGAATCCTTGAATCTCATTTTAAGTTCGGTATAGGGTTAATTATCTGGATTCATAGCCCATTGAATACCCTGTTTCCCAGCAACCCCCATAGAAAAGATGGACTTCCAATTCAAAAGCCTTTGTTTCTTTTCTTGTAAAGACGAAGAAACAAATTCTACAAAATTAGTAAGTTTGCAGGAAAATCAGGCATCAACCTGAGGTTGGTTGATTTTCGGTTATCAGGGAAATCGGCCCAGTTAGCATCGCTCGAGCTGGGTAATACATTGGTACTACCTTCCCCTTGCTCGACTTGGCCCGGCTATTTCAATAGATTAGTCCCTCAACCGTGCACTTAAGATGTGTTTTCTCCCGATGTGAACTAATACTTGTGAGTAAGAGACTCAGACTTATGTTGTTCCTTATTTTAGTCCCTACTATGTCAAGGAAAGATAGATCTAAAAGTAAGACGTCTCAGGACAAAGGACAATTGAAAAAGGCTGTTTTTATGAAAATAATTTATTTGTAATGTGTTTTCAATTGTTTTCCTTTTGTCTTTTGTTGATTATTGTTTGTTGTTTGTTTCATTTTTTAAAAATTATTTTTGGTTTCCTTTTCTTGTTTTTTGCGACTCTGAGAAACGAAAACTGCATCTGGATAACAGACCCAAATAGGCTCTAGATCAGTCAACATATAGTTTTGATGAGGAACTTATATGATTTCTAGGAGGTTGAATTTTAACTTGGCCATCTCTTTCTAAGCAAAACAACTTAAACTGTGGATTTGTTATGAGGTCTATGATATTTTGCTGAAAAGATCAGTGGGAGTATATATCTATCAATTGTATTAAGTGGAAATACAGTGCATGGTATCTTCAAATTGTTTAAAACTCAAGTGGGTTTCTGATTTATGTTTAAATACTTGATTGTTGCTTTATACTTTGTACAATTTGCATACTTGGAATGTATGTTATCTTTTAACAAAATTGTTCTTTTCTAACTCTTCCTCATAATTGCTGAAAGTTATGACATAAATGAGGATGATGTTAATGAAATAATTGGTATGTTAGAACTGCCACCCCTCCACCTCCTCTGTTATGTTGGGGGCGGCCACCCCTCACCTGTTCAGAGGAGGTTGTTGCCCTGCCACCGTTACCTGTTTGAAGGGGTGGCCATCCCTTAAGACAACAGAGGGGGTGGCCGGCCGCCCCTCTGTTATTTTTTTGTTAGTTTTTAAAGGGCAATTTGGTAACTCAGGCGCACGTGCAAGGCATGTGCTAACGTTTTCCATCCCAAATAACGGCCAAATTTGACACGGGGCAATTCGAAATATTGTGGTAGTTTATAGGTCCGAGTTGTAGTTCATAAGTCAATTTGAGAATGTGGGGATAGTTTGAGGGAGCAAAGTGTTATTTACCCAAACAAATAAGTTGAATTAAATGAAAGATGGTCAACCATTGGAGATGATGAAGAAGATCAAGTGTTATAAATGGTGTGGTATTTGCCAGCAAATGATCAATAATTGGAACTTCTTCCTCCTCTTCATGGTCTCAAGAACTTTAATTTCAAACATAATTTGGTTTTACTTTCTTAACCCCTCCCCCCTAACTCCAATCCATACTGTTTGGTGTCACCATTCCCAATTGTTTTTTCCTGACAAAAGTTTGATCCTGTCTGGCTTCTTGTTACTTAAAGAGGGACAGCCAAATTACAAGTATTAAAGATGGATGTGATTTCAATTGATTTGTTATTCATATTTTGAATGCCAAAAATTGTTTTACTTCATTTATGACGTAGTTAAGAAATGTTTGCAGAGAGCAATGTTATCAACCTAGAACCAAGACATTGGCAATGAACATAATTGAACTCATCCATGAAAAGTTCCTAATCGGGCTGGGGAGCTTCTTGTATGGATCTTTTTGCAATTCTTTTATGTTGATGAAAATATTTTAATTATAACACATAAGAAAAAGTTATGTGCTAGAATTTACAATTGCATCTTTCTATGGTTAGAATATTCAAACAACTAAATCTTACCTTAAAATAGAACTTTATTTGCATAATTTTTTCTGAGTAACATATGTCATTGTTGATTCTCGGTATGGCAACCATATGAATACTGGAGAAGTGAGCAATGGAGCAGTCATCAGTGCCAACACTATGGGGAATGTGGATGCATTCAAACTCCCCTGGTGCCTGTGTTGGTTTACCAATGCCTTAATCCAGAACTGAAACAAAATAGATTGCCATGTGCTTTGGAACTGGAACCAATGAAGCTGATAGAGATGTATAAGCTGGTGGAGCACCATGTAGGTTTCAGGAGGAGGCCTGGGATTTAGAAGTTATGTAGGTTGGTTATTGATAACATTAACTGCTGTATGAAAAGCTTCTGATAGGAATCGTGGAATGAAAAATGCATATAAAGGGCTGGCCTTCCTCTCACTCTGCTCTTGATGAGTAAGGCCTGTATGGTTATGCTTGCACTCGCTGACACCATTCTGTCTGAAGTATAAGGGCAGGAGAATTTTATTTTGGACAAGGGATGTCGGTTCTCAGGTGAACCAGCCAGCTTTTCACTGCTAGTTACAGGGATTTTTGTTTTATATTAAAAGAAGGTTGAAAGGATGCAGTTGAAGTAAGCAATCTTTCAAAAAAAAAAAAAAACTCCCTTGTTTTAGAGTATGTAAACGGGAGTGCCCAACCAACTATTAGCTCTTTGCTTAACAGAGAGGTATCTTGGCATGTTTTGTGAGGTGTATTTGTCAAAACTCAGTATTTGTGATCTACGTCCTATAGGTGGCAGAAGAAATTGCTGTTGCCATTCAGAAACATTAATGTTAAATTCGTGGTAGCTTGCTTGGAAAGGGGGAAGTGGTTCCAAAAAGACCTGAAAAGAAGTGAGACCATTATTTTTGCTCAAGAGAGGGTCATTTAGTGCATAGACAAGTAGAGCATTGGGATTGGGTTTAATAGGAGAAATAGGAGTTCAAGAGTCCTTTCTCTGCTTATGAGGGTGATAGTTTTCTAATGGTGAATATGTTGATGGATAACAAATAATGATTGAAGCCAAATTATATCCTGATATCCAAAACCTCAGTAAGATGACATTTGGAACTAGCTGGTTTATACCAACATTCATAATCATAGGTTTGTTTGTAGGTCATATTAGAAGTGTTTCTGCCTGATAATAATGAAGATCGGCATTTGAGGCACTAGAAGGGTTTTATGATCTCTGGTCCGTGGCACCTTCAAGAATTTGAAATACGCTGGGATTGTAAATGACAGTGTTCCTGCCAATTTGGAATACAAAACATACCTACTTTACTCGTCACTGTGGTAATCCATAACCTATTGTGCGTTAATTAAGCCATTATCTATGTTGGCATTGTCATTCTCAACATTTATCATGGCATGCTTCCAAGCTGTACTTGCATATATATTTGTAACTTTATTAAAGGATTTACTGTGTCAAAGAACTGTGCACGGTTTTTGTACTGATGTTAAGGTTTTCTCTTGGATTATGCTTTAAGCTATAGATGTCCAAGCGGATTTACAAAATAGAAGCCATCCTTGAGTTGTCCACACCTTCAGGAGTGTATGATTACTTGAATTTCATGTGACATTACATCATGGGGCTGTTTAGTTTTATTGTTTTGGTGGTTTCCTTGGTTCTATAAGGTATTATGTGAAGTTGATTAGAGGTTTAATTTTTACTTACCAAACAAAAAGAAATAGATTTTGATTGGACTGGGAAAGCTTTCATTTAAAAAAGAAAAAAAAGAATGAAGCATGATTGTATGCTAACTTTTCCATGGTTTAAGGTGCCACCTATTTTCTAGTTGCAGTACAAATCCAAGGATGTGGACTAATGGGTTTGTTTGGTGCAGCTTGTTGCATTGTGTAGTGTCCATACTTTGCATTCTTATTTTTATTTTATTTTTGGTTTTATGTGTTCATTCAAGCATTATATGTTGGATATATTAGGTGGTAGGATGTCTGTTTATGCCCAATTGAAACATGTACTAACTCAATTCAACCATGAAAATTAATTTTTTTTAAAAAAAGAACAAAATGAATGAACACAAATTGTGGGCACACTGAGTAGTATTTGCAAGGTTACTTTGAAGTTGAAACACTGGGTAGAATCCATAACAGAGTCTCTGATGCATAGACTAGAAATTCCTCTCTTCTGATTTTTGTTTGAGCATATGTTGATATTTAGTACTTCCAGAGTTTCTTCGTGAAAATCCTAAATTCCTTCCTACAAAGCTAGAACCTTATTTGAACAAGATGACGACCCCCTGCCCCTAAAATTAAGATGATTTATTAACCATGCTGGGTACATTTTTGAAGGATTTAGATTAATGTAATCCTTTTTGGGAGGTGATTGGTGTAAATTTCATGGAAAACATTTTGATCATGGTAAGAGCATTCCAGTGGTGGGTTAAGCCTTAAGGGTGATTTTTTTGCCTATATTAGAGATGATGTTAGAATGCACTTTTAACTGCTTATAGTTTCCCACTAGTCCCTTGAATTCTGAAACAATTCCCCAGATTATGCCATGTAGGCCTGGTTACCCAGTTCCCACCCATCTTTCAATGTGCTTATCCCGAGAGTATGGATATTTCTTCGTGAAGCATGAGGGTACTAAAACCTTTTCACTAATCAATTGCAGAAGATGTAGTGTTTACGGGTCACCATCAATGAAATTAGTGAAATGGGAGGTTTTGTTGCTACAGCATCTTTGCTTCCAGAAACCAGAATAGCCACTTATCCCTTATGCGTTTGCCAAAGTAGGCTAGTGATTTCCTAAATCTTCGTTTGAAGGTGTACTTTACATCATTAGTTTTAAACAATAGCATTTTTCATTCATTATTATGAGATAAGATTTTTGTGCCTCTAGGTGTTGCTTGTTAACCTGAGATATGGTTAATAATTTACTGAATAGATATGATTAGATTTCTGTGCCTCTTGCTAATTTACTGTTTAGTTTCTTGGTAATACCCATATTGGACTAGAAGTATGGAGGGGATTTTTTTCTAATATTTTATTTTCTTTGGCCCGAAATGTTTGGAAGGTTATATGGGGTTTGTGATAAAAATCCAATGTTTGAGAAAGAGTACATGGTTTGTAAAGATTATTTCTACAGCAAAAAGTTAATCCATAACCTTTTACTATGGTCTTATACAGAGTGCTTAGCATTTGAAGTAAATTTTGCTGAATTTCGTGCAGTGCATAAAGGGTCTTCTGCACTATCAATTATCATAGTGGATCTTCTCTGCCTTTTAGATTGGCTTGATTTATCTGTGAAATAAAATTTCAACTTAAATTTTTTCTGAATGTTCTGTAGCGAATGAAAACTGACCTGTAGTGCATATCTCCCAGACCTGACTCTTTTGATCAGAGAGGACATCTTTGTGAGCCAATTGAGCCTGGAGGATTTTTTCCAACAAGAAAATCGCATGATGCTGCAGTGGGTGATCTTGTACGCATGTTGAAGAAAGCCCCACCTCTCCGTGCAGAATTTTCCAATTCATTAAATGTGCCACAAGCTTCTGGGCCTGAAATATGGAGCAACAGCATTCAAGAACGTAATGCTGCGGTTCAGCATGCAGCTTCTGCGAGCATGACGTCGTCGGGGTTTGTTACATTGAAGACAACTGCTGATGCATTAGAAGAGCTTCAGGGCTATAAAGAGATGAAGAACCTGTTGCTTAAGCAAGGTGGTAAATCCTAAACATAATCCAATTACACTGCAGCAGAATTTTCCAGTGGAGGTACGACTGGATTTTGATCCTTTGTTGATATTCAATCCTTTTGAACATGTGTACAGACTACAGCGGTTTGATTCTGAAGAATATGTTTATTAATGCTTATATTTCATCTTGTACATATGCATTTATATATGTTTATATTAACTTTATGCATAAGCTTGGTGATTAAATGAAAGGGTTTGACATAATTACGTTTATGTAAAAAATATGCACGCACTAAACTGATGTTCATATTGTATAAAATCGGTTTGGCTTATGGGTTGTGCATTTCTTTTCTTTTAGTCCTAGTTATTTGTTTTTCTGTACATGCTTATCAGTAGAATCTGTATATTTGCTGCGTGGTTTGTTCAATCAAGAAATGTACACATTACTCCATATTTCGGTGCCAACTTTTTTAGTGCATAAAATTGTTTTGTTAGGAAAATAAATCTCTTGGGGGTGTTTTAACGTCTTTTAAGTTTGTTAGCGGATACAGTTACAGAATCTTTTTAATTTAATCAACGTATGATCTTCTATCATTTTCATTATTCAGGATCCTATTAGTAAGATTTTACACCCCTAGATATCACTTCCGTTTGTTTTATTTTTATTTAAAGTACCTCTTTTTTTCTTTTCTTTTTTTAATTTTTCTTAAAGCTTTAATGTAAATAAATTAAATCCCAATTGTAGATTACATGATGAGATAGAGTCCTGAACCTAACTACCTAAGATCTCCTTACTGCATCGATAGGTGACGTGTAGTGATCAAAGGTAAAATAGGAATGAGGCTGGGATGGGCTAAACCAAACCCAACACACGGGAAAGACCTTTCCAACTTGATCTGAATGCAATTAGCCCAAACAATGATCCAATTCTAAACAAATAGTTGTCGTTTTCATTTTTAATGGTTTTCTTCTGTACTAATGAAATGATGACACATTGGAAGGATAAAAAGAAGTGATATAATTGTTTTTGAAAAATGATATACATAATTTTCCTATTTATTTCATTTCATTGACTTTTCAAACCTATTATTAGATTGGTGTGAGCAAGAGTCACATGTGGGTTCAACAGTTTAATAATAAATTTGAAAATTGGATAGAAGGAGACGGGTAAGAGATAGGTAAGAGAATGATGTGTAGTATTGCTTATTTATTTAGAAAAAATGCTTGTGGATCTTCTAGAGGTCATTCTAAGAATCCTTCTAGAATTGTTTTTGATTTTTTAAATCAAATTGAGGCCCACCTCTCAATGAAACGTGGGCTCTAATTTGATTTAAAAAATCAAAAACAATTTTAGAAGGACCTCTAGAAGGTATTTTAACAAACTCATTTTTTTAGCTGCTATTGAAGCACAAGTTCTATCACAAGAGGATTCAAATGTTCAAATTACAAGTAAACATGATTTTTGTAGATAGGATTAGATATGGATAAGTGATGTGGTTATCACGTTGCTATACTTTTCAAATATTTTACTTTCTGATTGTATGTAGTCTATCTCTCGTAAGTTGTAACAAACCTCTTACTCCTCCTTTTGTAAACTTTTATGAATAATTAATATAACACCACTAAAGTGGTACGAGCGTAGAAACAAATCACAAGTATATTGTGTGATTTATTAGCTGTGATTCAGAGTATTCAAATGACCACGAAGTGCACATAAGCTTCTTTTTTTTTTTTTTTTTTTTATTTATTTTAATAATAATAATAATAATAATAATAATAGTATTATTATTTTAATTCTTTTTGTGCCATCGACTACTAAGTGATGAGTCATTATGTTAATAACTAGCCCATGCAAATCACAGTTGGTACTAGCTTTTTTAACCCATTTGACGCAAATCAAGAATGCTAGTCTGCATTCAATGCAAGCTAGAAAAGGGCTTTACCAATACACACAACAAATGTGACTGAACCAATATACATTATTATTAAGGGATTCATGCTGAACGAATAGGAAAAAGAAAAAAGAAAAAAAGAAAAAAAAAAAGTGATTCATGCTGAACGGCCGCAACGCTGGTGGAAGACCACAATCCTATTGAACGATAGCATCAAAAGTCTACGACCTAGCTAAGGTGCTATTGCCAAGGGCCTACGACATAGCTAACATGTTTACTGTTGGGAGCCTAGAATTCAGCCTCGGAAGCACCACCACTGGTGATCTGGTGGTCTACAACTTACATCATATGTTGGTTGGGAGCCTATAATTTAGCCCTGGAAGCACCACCATTGGTGATCTGGTGGTCTACGACTCACATCATATTGGGCAATTAGCCTGAGTATGGTCATGTACCACATATTGGATTATATTGAGTAACTGGCCAGAGCATGGTCATTTACCCCAGATTAGCTTATATTGGGCAATAGGCTAGAGTATGGTCATGTGTCCCCGATCAATTTAGATTACGCAAATGGCTAAAGTATGGTCATGTGCTCCATATAAGATTTTGGTAATTGGCCAAAATATGGTCATGTGCTCCAGATTAGATTATATTGGGCAATTGATCAGAGTATGGTCATATACCCTAAATTATATCTCATTTGGCAATTGGTGGAAGAATGACCATATACCCCAAATTATATCTCATTGGGCAATTGGTCGAAGGACAATGTACTCCACATTATATCTCATTGAGCAAGTAGTTGAAGAAGGACCATGTACCACAAATTATATTCATTGGGCAATTAGTTGAAAGAGGGACATGTACCCCACATTACATATCATTGAGCAACTGTTTGAAGAAAGATCATGTACTGACAATTGGTCCAAAAGAGAGCATGTACTGTACATTATATCTCATTGAGCAACTTGTTGAAGAAGGATCATGTACCCCAAATTATATCTCATTGGGCAATTGGTCGAACGAGGACCATGTACCTCAGATTATATATTGTAGGATCCAAACAGAGACTCTACATAAGGTCCATCCCCGGGCCTAGGTACACACTTATAAAATTTTCATAGATGGATTTACTAATCATTTAAGAGAATTGGAGGATTTCTGTATGACTCAAATAGATACTCAAAGCAAGGCCCATCAGCGGGCCCAGGCACATACTTATAAAATTTTCATGGATAGATTTACTAATCATCCAAGAGAATTGAAGGACTTCTGTAGGGCCTAAGAATTATCTAAAGCCCATGTCACCGGCCCACAGATTATGCTAGAGGGCCTAGGGGGTCATATATATTTAGAACTTAGGTATTATGTTACACACAACAATCATCTCCCTCTCAATTTTTCACTCCACTCTATAATTAACTTAGCCATCGGAGGGGACTTACTGGCAAACGCTAGTGAGCCACTCTACTGACCTCATCTCTTTTTGCAGGCAAAACTTTTCCCTAGAAGGTGGCCTGGAGTCAATGTGAAAAATCGGACATTTACATATATCATTGAGCAACTGTTCTAAGAAAGATTATGTACCCCAAATTATATCCCATTAGGCAATTGGTTGAACAAAGACCATGTATCCCATACTATATCTCATCAGGTAATTGGTCGGAGCAAGACATGTAACACTGGGCAACTGATTACTGCAAGACAGATAGCCAGAATAAAGTCATATTCCCCACATCAATCAATAGAGCAATCATCTAGCCAATAAGGAATGAGGGAGGTCACCAAAAGATTCAATGATGTAACTCAAGCGTCCAGGGTTAGCCATCTGACCACAACCACCATAAGAAGACCATTACCATATCCACGATTCATGATGAGGACGGGTGGCGTAAGAAGGACAAGGCATAACAATTGGATTCAATGCTGATTGGGTTGACTGAATCCAAAAGGCCCAGGAACCTCCTTACCACTCAGAGAAAGCCCAACATCTATGATTAATTGGATTGATTAAGGCCAGATAGCAAAGGAGACCCATAATGGCCCATATTAATCATTGTCCAATGTCTGAAAAAGGAGGCCCCTGGGGAAGTAGAAAACTAAAAAGGGTCCACGTTAGACCCAAGCTTCTGAGAAGAAGTTTGAAGCCTAATGATTGTGAAATAAAGTTCCAAGCTTCTGAGGTAATGTGATCAGCTTCCCCATAGGCCAAAGACCCTCCAACACACGAAGAAGCAGAGTAATGCCCATTCATGTGGGCAAACATCAAAAGAAGAAAAAACCCTTGCATAGGCTCAACCACCCACGACCAGATCTAGCTCTCACTAGTGTCGTGGCAACCGTGGACTAAGCCCATGTTGGTAGGTAAGGATGTGATCAAATGAAACTGTTGCCTCGACCACGTTGATTATGCACCGTGTGGCTTGGCACAATGATGGGTCTCATAGAGGTCTGAGCGGCAGAGGTGTGCCCAGCAGGATATCTAGCGAATTCCCAGCTTAAATTTGACTAATCTACTCTCTCAAGTATTTTCAGCCATTAATGCCTCATATTGAGTATAAATCACATTACTGCATGCAACGTAAGACCAAAGGAGAGCAGTCCTCAAACATTACCATTTGGGCAAACCTATCTTTTTTCACCTACCCATTGCCCAATGTCACCAATCCTTTTTGCATTACTATTGAACAGGTGGTTTAGTGGCTTATATAAGGTGAAATTATACAGGAAGTAAGGGGTCATCATAAGAGGGGATTATCATCCATCACAAGAGAGCCACAATCACAACCACAACTACACATAACGGGCAGTAAGTACAAAATTAAAAAAAAATAATAATAATTTTGAGGGTTTAAAAATAAATTTTTAAAATTATATTTTTAAAAAGTTAAAAAATTTTGAGAGAATTTTAAAATTTTAGAGGGGCTACAGCCCCTAAGAGGCCATGTGGCTCCACCCTATTAATCCCATAAAATGAAGGTGAAATGGAGATGTGATTTTTATCATTACTATTAGTTGTATTGAAATGGAAGGATAAACTAATAGTGAAGAAAAGGATATGCTAATAAATTAGAATATCAAAGCTGATTTAAATATATTTTAACAAGGAAATTTTATCTAAAGCTTAGTTGTGAAACAGATCAGAATGTAGTCGCTTAAATTCTTTCCAGAAAATAATAAAAAAGAAGTCAAATTCGCTTGGTAACATAGCCATATTGTTAGTTGATGCCAATGGCAGAGTAACGCTTGGGAGCAACACTTTTTCTGGAATTTATCCGTAAAAAATGATGTGGGATGGTAAAAATGTGATTTTGCATAAGATTTTATTTTATTTTTTATTTTTCTTTTCGATGAATGAAAAATTTTTACTAATGAAACAATTGTCACAAACTCACTCCAGTGAAAACTGGAAACCAATCAGGAACTACAAAAGTCACTTCTGTAGAACACACCTCAGAACTCTACACTATAACAACATTTCTTATACAATCAATTATTTACAAGCCACTGATCAACACAATCAGCTACAAACAATCTATACCTTTAAATCAAAACAATAACTGTTCATGGATTCCCCAACTATCACACAGGGCAATATTTTCATGAGTTTCCCTAATTTTTCCAATTGTAATAATCTTTGCCCTACCCTCCCATTTAATCCAATCAACAACTTTCTCCTCTGTTAGGTGATAATTTCGATGACGGATATTCATTCTTTTATATTACATTTCTGCGATTCCACATCACTTTTTACGGATGAATTCCCGAAAAAGTGTTGCTCTCAAACATTACTCGTAATGGCATTCCAAGTTCCAATTTGGTTCCCACAAAAATTAAAATAAATAAATAAATAAATAAAAAAGGTTCCAATTTGGTACTCCCACTTTGCCATAAACAGTTTCAATATCTAGTAAACATGCACAACTTAAGCCCTATGAATCTATGATAAGCAATTTTTTTTTTTCTTCTTCTTCTTTGAGAGAGCTTATGATGAACTTCATCGACAGCTATAGAACTCAAGAAAGCTCATAGTTGACAGATATCTTGCTTCAAAAAACTATGATATATCTTGGACTTCTCAAATGGTAAATTAAAGTTGTTTTTTTTTTTGAAAGATGGGGGCCTTTCTTGATCGATGACATTCCACTTCGTATATTCCAAGAGTGATTCGAGATGAGCAATTAACTATGATCAATTCTTGTAATATGCAAGTATATACTCTGTAAAGCCTATGAAAAAGACCGACCGCCTAAATCACACTATTGCTATTTTGTTTCAGTAGGCTGTTAATTATTTCATTATAAGCACTTGATGTGACGCGCCCTCTATTTCAGCAAATTAATCAAAGATTAAAGTGTACTTAAAAAATCTGGATCTTTTCTTTGTGCATGATATTGATGGATTTGTGGATGCATTTGATTGGGCCATTAGGCTAAGTACAATGGATAAGACAAATTTCTCTCCTAATTTATATGCAAAAAGCTCTATCAATCCCTTAACCAATGGGGATCGAGCTTCTTGATCACTAGTGTTGTCAATTTAAACAAACTTTAATTTGGATTAAATTGTTTGGAAGTGTGGATTGAAGACAATTAAGGGAAGCGAATCTTCTCTTAATTTTGTCAATAATTAGACGGTCCCAGCTAATAGGCTACATTGTTAGTACAGTTTAGGGTTTGGAACAAACCAGTTCTAAGTTTGGGCATATAATTTTGTCTTGTTTAGACGTCACTAATTAAATAATATTACTGGAATGCAGAATTATGTCGTATAATGACAAATCTAACCAAGTGGCGTCGCTATAATGTAACACCAACAACCAACTGTGTCTTAAACCCACTTCAACAAGAGTAACAGTCCATAGACGACGATATATTTGCTTGAATATATTAATTTTGATTAGAGATGAAAAGGATTTTCTTCTTCTTTTTAGGTCTTTCTCTTTTTCACTTCAATTCATTATAGATACGGGTTTTTTCGCTGTGTGATAGTAGTTATAAGTAATGGTATGAATTTGATAAAATATTAATTAAATGATTAATTTTTTTATTTTTTTATTTTTTTTATAGTCTAAGCTTTGGAGATAATTGATAATTTAATATGATATTATAATAGAAGTCCTAAATTTAAACATTGACTCTATAAGTTTACTCTATTTCAGTTAACTGTTTTACGTGTTGGGCTTATTTGTTGATGATGAGTTTAAACCCATACGTAAAAAATAAGAGTAAAATATTAATTAAATTAGACTAATCGGTTACTTCTAATAACGTGAATCAATAATTCAAACCGCACTTTGTTAGGAAATATATCTTATTTCCCCCAAGACCCCCGTGGATGNGAATAATAAGAAAGTAGCAAAAAACAATCACACACGACACAAAGATTTTAAGTGGTTCGGCTTAACAAGCCTACATCCACTGTTGGAGACGACCCGGAGAAATTCACTATCAAAAGATGGAGTATAAAAGTAACAGGGAGAAAAAACACTCAAAACCCAAAGCCCCAATACACCCGTATCTCACCCTCACACGACAGAGGAAAAAATAACAATTGGAACTCTGCAATTTTTCTTCTCCCTACGCACTACACCATGCGTTCTCCACCTCTCTTTTTTCTCTCTCTCTCTTTCTTTTTTCCCTCTCCCTTTTTTCTTCTTGCCGTGTATTTCTTTTCTTTTGGCTTATCTCAAAAAAACTGATGGACAGCCCTTTTTATAACAGCCAACGTCGGTTATAAAATCAAGTCCAATAAAGGCTTGGAGTGGGAAAAAAGAAGAAATCCTTCCTTGGCTTGGAGAGGAAAAAGGAAAAAACCAAAAGCCTCAAGGAATTCTCATCTACCGGCTATGGAATTCCAGGAGAAAGAAGGAGAATAAATTGGGCCCAAAAAAGGATTTAAGTCACGCCCAACAATCTCCCACTTGACTTGAATCCCATCAAGTCGAAAAAGCAAATCTCCTCAAGTCGTCTCCCCTACCTGTCCTCAAGCTTGAAGACCAACTGAAGCTGCGCACAGCTTCAGTTTCTCAACAATCACACCTTTTGTAAACATATCTGCTGGATTCTCTGTACCACGAATTTTCTCTAGTATCAACTGTTCGCTTTCCAGTAGTGAACGTATAAAGTGATACCTCAGCTGAATGTGCTTCGTCCTCGAATGATACGCCGGGTTCTTCGCAAGAAAAATAGCACTCTGACTGTCACTGTGTAGAACGCTCTTCTCATTCTTCTTACCCAACTCATCCAAGAAACCCTTTAGCCATACCATCTCCTTTCCGGCTTCTGTCACAGCCACGTATTCAGCTTCTGTAGTAGAAAGGGCCACAATTTTCTGTAACTTTGAGGCCCAGCACACCGCTGTACCACCCAGGGTATATACAAACCCTGTAGTACTCTTCCTGCTATCAACATCACCAGCTAGATCAGCATCCACGTAGCCCTGCAGCTTCAAATCTGCTCCTGTGAAGCAAAGGGACATATCTGAAGTTCCTCTCAAATATCGCAGAATCCACTTGATTGCCTCCCAATGCTGTTTCCCTGGATTGCCCATATATCTGCTCACAGCTCCCACTGCATGTGCAATATCCGGTCTAGTGCAGACCATTGCGTACATCAGACTTCCGATAGCTGAGGCGTAGGGCACCTTGCTCATGTATGCCTTCTCTTGATCCGTCTTTGGTGACTGATCCTTAGTTAGTCTAAATTGACTTCCCAAGGGTGTGCTTACCGGCTTAGCTCCATCCATGCTAAACCTGCCGAGAATCTTCTTCACATACTCTGTCTTGAATCTTCAGTATGCCATTAGCTCTGTCTCTAATGATTCTCATACCCAGGATTTGTTTTGCAGCTCCCAAATCCTTCATTGCAAACTGTGATGATAACTGTTTCTTCAAGTTCTTGATCTCTTCCATACTGGACCCTGCAACGAGCATATCATCCACATACAGCAGTAGGATGATATAAGAGTTCTTAAAACTCTTAACATAACAGCAGTGATCTGCATTGCACCTCGTAAACCCAGCAAAGTCCATGAAGCTATCAAACTTCTTGTACCATTGTCTTGGAGCTTGTTTTAGGCCATACAAGCTCTTCCTCAGTTTGCATATCTGACTTTCTTTCCCCTGCACTGTGAATCCCTGTGGCTGCCTCATATAGATATCTTCCTCCAAATCACCATGAAGGAATGCTGTCTTCACATCTAATTGCTCAAGATGTAGATTCTCCGCCGCCACAATTCCCAGTACCAATCTGATGGTTGTCATCTTCACCACTGGTGAAAATATGTCGGTGTAGTCAATACCTTCCTTTTGCTGAAAGCCCTTGACAACCAATCTTGCCTTGTAGCGCTTGCTACCATCATGCTCACCCTTTATTCTGTACACCCACTTGTTATGTAAAGCCTTCTTACCTGCTGGCAACTCAGTCAGCTCCCAAGTCTGGTTAGTCATCAATGAGTCCATCTCATCCTTCATGGCTAACTCCCACTTGGTTGAATTTTTAACCTGCAAGGCTTCATCATATGTCTCTGGCTCACCGCCATCTGTCAACAAAATATAGAACAAGGAGGGTGAATAACGTTGTGGAGGTCTAATGGTTCTTGTAGACCTTCGGACAGCCGTTGTAGGTGTTTCCTGCTCAATCTGTTGTTCTTCAGTTTCTTCAACTTCAGGATCTTGTTCAGCTTCTGGATCCTCATCAACTTTTGAATTCCTTCTTTGAGCTGCACCGTTAGGAATCTCATCCAAGCTGATAAAATCAGGCTTCTCAGCCTCTGACTCTGCATTGACGGATTCTGCATTTGAACCGTCCTTGTACACAGCCATTTCATTAAAAGTAACGTTCCTACTTCTAATGATCTTCCGGTTTTGATCATCCCAAAACCGATACCCGAATGCCTCATCCCCATAGCCAATAAAAATAACATTTCTTAGACTTAGCATCTAACTTGCTACGGGCATCAGATTCAATGTAAACATATGAGACACAACAAAAAACTTTCAAGTGAGAAGATTTACCTCCTTTCCACTCCAGACTTCTTCAGGTAGTCTATGGCCCAGAGGAACAGAGGGTCCTCTATTTATCAAGTAAGCAGCAGTACTCACTGCATCCGCCCAGAAGGTTTTTGGTAACCCAGCATGCAACCTCATACTCCTTGCACGCTCATTGAGGGTTCTGTTCATGCGCTCCGCGACGCCATTCTGTTGTGGTGTCCCTGGGATAGTTTTCTGCATCTTAATCCCATTTACCGCGCAAAACTGTTTAAATCCCCCGTCTTCATATTCTCCTCCATTGTCTGATCTTAGACACTTCAATTTCAAACCAGTTTCTGTCTCTACCATGGTCTTCCACTCTTAAAAAACTTCAAATACATCAGATTTTTGCTTTAAGAAGTAAATCCATACCTTTCTGCTTGAATCATCTATGAATGTTGATGTAGTACCGCGAGCCACCAAGAGATGCCACTGGGAGAGGACCCCACAAATCAGTGTGTACCAGGTCCAACTTCTCAGCTTCGGAGTTCTGCCAACATTCATTGAAACTCACGCTTCTTCTGCTTCCCTAGGATGCAGTCTTCACACAAATCAGATTAACTGACTTCAGTTCTGGTAGTTTTCCCCTTTGACAGCAACACCTTCATCCCTTTCTCGCTCATATGCCCAAGCCTTAGGTGCCATAGTTTAGAGTCACCCTTTGCAACTGCAACTGCAACTGTATCTCTCGGATTAGTTAGTCATACATAGCATGGTGCCTACTTTTTTATATCCCGAGCCAAGAGTTCTGGCTCCTTCCATGCATGACTTTCACTCGACCACCGTGGATATTTTATGGATGCCTTCTTCGTCATGTTTCCGCACTGTAATTCAGTGTCTCTTCTTCGGCTGTGGGACATGTCTTGACCTTTTGGTAGCTTCCATGCACCGAATTAGCTGTGGACATCTGGATGCGACAGTCGCCCATCCCACGAATCTAGAGGCGTTCCGTCACCAAGTACACTTTCCCGAAATCTCCAGCAACGTAGTTTTCGAGTACTTCACTGATCGGCAGTGGTATGAAAAGAGGGCTCCCGAGTCCAGACCCAATTGAGTCAAAGAGGACTGTCAACAGTAAAAATTATGCATCCTGTATTTCTTCTGTTGCCACGGACGTCTGCGGAGTCGTTCCCAAGTCTTCTTCCTTGGTTCCTTGGCAATTTTTCTTGAAGTTGGCCAAGTCTTGCACAATTCCAACACTCTAGCTGTCGTCCAGATCTGGATTTGCTTCTACCCTTTCTGGATTTTGATCTGCCCTGCCAAAGTTCCTGTCTTGTACTCTACCTCTTGTCTCGAGGTTTAGGGGCTGCACTAGAATCGAGGTTTTCACCGGCGTTCTTTTCTCCGAAACTTCCTCGCTTAGAATCAAATCCCGTATTATCTTCATAACTGAGTTGCTCTTCCCTCAGAATTGCTCACAGCCATCCGCACAGCTTCCCCAGCTATTTGGCAACGACGCTAAACACAATCAAAGCACAAATCTCATCATCAAAATCAATATTACTGAGGATAATTTGATTTGGATAGTGTTTTGAACTCATTGAGATGTGCGCATACCGAGGCTCCTTCAAGCCATCTTTAAATGAACACTTCTTCATCAGAGTGCACCTTGTTGTTTGCCTGACGGTTTCTCATACATCTTGACAAAGCCGCCATCAGACCTGCATTGGTCCTTTTCCTAAAACATTGTGTGCCACTGATCTTGACAACGATAAACCTGTAACTGCCAGGGCCTTCCGATCAAGTAGGGCCCAATCGCTATCGTATCATATCGTCTGGTTTGCTCCCAAAGAGCAGATGTAGTTCATTCCCATAAAGTACATCTTCAATTTGCATCTTCCAATATGCAAAATCTGAGCCATCAAATTTTTCGATTCTTTCTGCTTTAACATCTTCTCCTGCCATCGCTCCCACTCGAACCAAAAGCTCTGATACCAGTTGTTAGGAAATATATCTTATTTCCCCCAAGACCCGTGAGATGCGAATAATAAGAAGATAGCAAAAAACAATCACACACGACACCAAGATTTAAGTGGTTCGGCTTAACAAGCCTACACCCACTGTTGGAGACGACCCGGAGAAATTCACTATCAAAAGATGGAGTACAAAAGTAACAGGGAGAAAAACACTCAAAACCCAAAGCCCCAATACACCCGTATCTCACCCTCACACGACAGAGGAAAAAATAACAATTGGAACTCTGCAATTTTTTCTTCTCCCTACGCACTACACCATGCGTTCTCCACCTCTCTTTTTTCTCTCTCTCTCTTTCTTTTTTCCCTCTCCCTTTTTTCTTCTTGCCGTGTATTTCTTTTCTTTTGGCTTATCTCAAAAAAACTGATGGACAGCCCTTTTTATAACAGCCAACGTCGGTTATAAAATCAAGTCCAATAAAGGCTTGGAGTGGGAAAAAAGAAGAAATCCTTCCTTGGCTTGGAGAGGAAAAAGGAAAAAACCAAAAGCCTCAAAGAATTCTCATCTACCGGCTATGGAATTCCAGGAGAAAGAAGGAGAATAAATTGGGCCCAAAAAAGGATTTAAGTCACGCCCAACACACTTAAAGGTATGGCATTTCCTATTTTTAAAAGAACTTCTAGAAACAATGGTATCTCCAATTATAGCTTCTTTAGGATTAAATTTATTATTTATTAATCAGATTAAACTTTTGCTTGCTGAAGATGAGGTGTGAAAAGCTTTAAAGATAATTCCAATGAGAAGGACAATATGAAACTAAAATGAGATTAGTGAAGTGGGCTGAGATGCTTTTGCCAAATGCTTACATTTTACATTTTCTTTTATCTCTGATATCACCATTACATATATATAAACATTGAAGAACTGTTCATTCTCTTGCATTACAATTTGAAAACAACAACATGACGTAATATCCTTAAAGGGGTGCTTTTGATATTTAGTGAGTTTTTCATTGGTTAGGATTTGGTAGTTGGATTAATTAGTTTGATATTTTTCTTTTTAGGTGGTGGCTAGATGGGTTAGCTTTGCTTTTTTTGATTGGTTGTTGATGTTTTTATTGGTGGTGGCTTGTGCTCCTACCACACTTTTAGCAGCTTCTTTGTATGATTATAACTTGTACTCTTGTAGTCCCAGTTGAAGGATATTAAGAGCATATTTGATATTAATTTTGCAGATAAAAAGTATGATTTTAAATAAAATTGTAAAAAATGTATCATTCATAAATACGTTTTTGAAAAATTTTGATTTGAAAACATTAAAAAGAAATTGTGTTTTCAAATCGCAGGCAAGTGGGTGCGTTTTTAAAAATGCACAATTTTAAAGGCTAAGGGGCCGTTTGGGTTTGTAATTTTAAAAAGTATGAATTAAAATAACGATTTGAAAACGTAATTTTTGAAAATGCAATTAAGCGTTTAGTAATATTGTAGTTTGACATTTTAAAATTGCAGTTTAACCTTTAAAATTATTTATTTTTTTAAAAAGTACAATTTGTCTGCGATTTGAAAAATATAATTTTTTTTTTTTTTTCGTTTTCAAATTACAAATTTTTAATAACTCATTTATAAATGATACATTTTTAGCAATTTGGTTTAAATCACACTTTTGATATGCGAAATCACAATGCCAAACGCACTATAAACTGAAATTTTACTAAACATGTAATTGTGTTTTTAAAATTCCACATTCTAAAAATCACTATTCTAAAATGACACATTTTAAAATTTTACTAAGCCAATTTAATAAATGATGGACGAATATGCATGGTTTCTTCTTGAGTTATTATTTTTATTATTATAACATTTTTTTCCTTTATCTGAACAGCGGATGTGCGGTTGGAATATTTCAAGACAAAGTCATTAATTAAACTATAAATTTGAGGACTAAGACAAACATTCGCCCTTCCAATCTTTCATACCTGATTAGTTCTTAATTAATCATCTCTGATCCCGCGCTTGGCGTTCTTATTGTCTTTTGCTTCAACATTCTTGTACCCTTAGACGTTAAAACGACAAATAATTCCCTGATAATGACAAAATTATTACAATAAACAACTCCCGAAACTTATGAGTGTGCCGTCGCTAGTTATATATTCTTCTCCCCTTGCTCTTGCTAACTTCATCAGATTTTGTTGCCTTTCCATCTATAACACTCAAAAAATATCAACAAAAATACAAGATTTTATTGGACTTACTCCGATCGACCAGGTATCGTCATCCACGTGTCATGCACGCAGGTGCAGGATACTCTCTTATACCAAAACTAATTAAACCCTGTCATTTCGAGATTAATTTGGATAATATATTATTGGATGCATCATAATTCTCTCCCACTATTTGGCAGCCAATAGCCTTCTAGTGTACGTAAATCAGTAAAGTTGATTGATGAAACTTTATGGTATGGAAAATCTATGCTTTGATTTCTGAACAAATTCTTCCCCAGCCCCCCAAGAAAAAGAAAAGGATGAGGAATTCCATGTCAATGGTGCACCAAACAAAATGGTAGCCTGATAATCTAAAAGATCCGGTGGATACCCTATAAAACATTTCAACGAAAAATGATGAGTGTGATACTTATCATGATAACAATTTGATTGATTCAATAAAATTGTAAAAGTTTCATGAATTTTAAACTTTTAGGGTTTTGTTTTTTAATTAAAAAAGTCTACTTTAATTTAGACGGGTTATGCGGGTTACTTATGGGTTAAGCGAGTTGTCTCATGGGATTGACTAGTTTATTAAACGGGCTAATTCGTGTCGATTCGAATCGACTCGAATCCAATTATACAAAATCATAATCCGTTAATTACATGTTGGGTTTTTGTCACGCTTGTGAATCGTGTTAAAAAGTGATAACCCTAGTAAAAGTAAGCTAGCATTATGGTGAAAAAATGATTCTTACATTGATAACGAGAAATATGTATAAAACTTTATGGCTGGTGATATTATTAACCTTAAATGTATTATGTAGGAAATGGGTCTAATCCACACATAAGGAGAGTTGAAGAGGTGGGGGTATTAGAATTTGGTTTGGACTTCTTATATATAAAGAAGACAACTGTTTTCTTGAGAAGGTTTAGGACTTCTCCAACTATTCCTAAGTCTAATATGATTTTGTTACAATTTCAATTTCCTCATGATTTCAAAGATGTCTTGTCTTCAATAATCTAATTAAGAAGATTCAATTGAGTCAATATATACTTGAGAAGTCCAATCACAACATTGAAAATATCTGCAAGCCCTTCCACTTTAAGAGATGGAAAGAAAGGCAAAATACTTTGCCATCCAAACTTTCTCAAAGTTTCCTATGTCTTCATTGAGAAGAATCTACTGACAAAATGAGTAACACATCACAGTAGATTAAGAAGTGGTAGAGGTGCACATAGAATATGATTATAATTGTCAATTCTATCTTATATAAATCAGTTTTATAATTATTACACTACTTACCCGATTGCAAAGAAAACTTGGAAAGCCTTATAGAACAAATATAATATTATAAAAGAGGCGGGTGCAAAGAGATCATATGCTGCCAATTGCTTCAATCATTATCAATAATAGATGAAAAAAATTGAAGACAACGTTGCTGTGGCCAGCATTATTGACAAGCCATTGGGGTGTTGTGGGAGAGAATTCTAGAAGTCCATGATCACTCACAACCGTGTAATAATTAAGGAAACTAGAAGCCAAGATACAATGATGACACAAGAGAGCAACAAGCATTCCACCAGCAAGATAAATTTAATTTATGCAATTAATAACTTCCTCAAAGGTCATTCTCCGAGAAATGCCCAATTGGCCAAAAATAAATGTATAAAATGTTGGATTAGGATCACTACAATTTTAAAGAAATTTTAAATTTTAAATTTATGTGAATTTAGGTCATTCTTTGTATTTAACGATTTGAAAAAGGCTACTTATTAAAAATGTGGTATGTTACCGAGGCAGCCAAAATTTTTTTTCCTTAAAAATGCTTCTTCTTGAGAAAATCAAAAAATAATTTTTAGCTCAAAATTTTTCTACAACATAAATGATAAAATATTGATAAAAAGGTACAGAATTTTGATTGATATGATTGATGCCATGCTTATTGAATCAAGCGCTTCCTCAAATCTTTGACATGAAACAATTTAAATGCTAATCAACAAGGGTGGCAAAATGGGTTGGCGGGTCGGGTTCGGGTCGACCTGCTTGACCCGCCAACTTGTTAAGCTTGAACCCGAACATGACCCGTTTAATAAACGGGTCACCCGAATATGACCCGTAGTTTTAACGGGTTAACACGACACGACCTGCCAACCCGTTTAGTTGACGGGTCGTGTCGTGTCATGTTGACCCGACCCGATTAGTTTATTCGGGTTGGGCTTGGCCCGAATTAAGCAAGAGCGAGGCAACAAAATTTTATGACCCGACCCGACCCGACCCGTTTAAGTTAGTTTTTAATTTATTTTACGTTTAAATAAAATAATAATAATAATAATAAACGGGTCATAAACGGGTCAACCCATTATGACCTGAACTCGATTACTACAAATCCAAACCTGTTATCTTTGTGTCGTATTTGTGTCGAGTTCGCGAGTTGTATCAAAATTACTACTCCTACTAATTGTCATGTTTTAAATAAAGTGCGATACAAAAATAGTAAATTCCCATATTTTGAGTTGTGGAAGCAGTATAAATAAAAGTTTGAGATATTTAAGAGTTTAGAGTGTTTAGCTTTTGTAAGGCTAACAAACCTAAAACCAAAATTGTGTGTTAGAATAATCACTTATACTTTTATTGCATATACAATTATTAGTAACATATTGATTTTTGGATATTCAAAATTAACATAACTTTTGTATCAGGTAATTTTATTTTCACGATAACAAATATACTTTTGAATTTAAAAATAGCGAGGTCAAGAAATTAGAAAAAAATATTTTATTTGAATTTAATTTTTCCACTTCTTCACAGAATCAAGAAAATTATTTAAAGGGTTAGAAATGGAAAAAAAAAAAATGGCCTGATTGTTATATTTTAACGTTGAGAGAAATCCACTTACTAAGAAATTTTGATATCACTTGATGTATTTTTTAGAAAAATATTGCAAATAATAAGATGAATTTACTAACTTCTAAGTTTTCTTAGAAGTTAGTAGACTTACTACCAGTTGTAAAACCATATATTGTAATTGTCTACTTAAAAAATAAAGTCCAGTACTGGATTGATCAATAGATAAATTTAACTTTAGGCTTGTTATGATGTTTGTTAGGTGAATGGTTGATAAACACGCAGCAGGATGGTTGTTTGTTAGGTTCTAAAGGAATTAATTAGACCTTAGATTAATTCTGAAGAAATCTAGACATTTTCAAACATAAAGTTTGGAATTAATTCTGCTTACTTTTATTAATTACTCAAAATTATAAATAAAAGAAATACAATGACATAGACTTGGAGATGAACTCCTACTCGTACTAAAAGATAAAACTCTTATCACCCTACTAAAAAGATAAACTCTTATCATGACATGATAAACTCTTAACTCTATTATAGAATAAACTATAAATTTATACTCTCAATAGAAACCTATTGTTACTATATATTCAAACTCTTAATTGAAATAAATAAGTGTCGACATGCCAAAACTTATTATCATAACAATGTTTTCATTTCAATTCATTTCCTCGGATTACCCAAGTTACTTCCGGCCGTAAGCATGAGAATCAATCAAATGAATGTAAAAACCTGAATAGAAAAAAAAAAGAATGTAAAAACCTATTTTTTAAATGGATAAAGAAATTTATGTAAACAAAACAGAACATTTTGTGGAGCACATACTAGGGCTCTGCTTGTTAACTCTTTTGGGCATTTGTTTTTGTTGGAAATGATAATAGAAATGAATGATGTGATATAAAGTAGGGAGAATGTTTTAAATTTTTTGTATGGAAAAGTAAAAAAATTTTGTTTTTTAGTGAATTTTTTATTTAAATAGTAATAAAAAATTAGTGATGTGATATAAAAAGTAAAAAAAATTGTTAAAAAGTGATTGATGGAATATTAAAAGTGGTGTTAATTTTGAGGGAGGAAAAAAAAGGGGAAGGGGGAAGTGGTTAACAAACATAGCCTAGATTTTCTAGCAAGCAGGTAGAAACGTGCCATTAAGCGAGTTATAAAATTCTTATCTAATTAAAAACAATTATGCCCAATTTATTGAAAGTATAATTGGATAAGAATTGAAAGTACCTTATAATTATGCCCAATTATGCCCAATTTTCATAACATTGCTATATATATGATTTTTTTTATTTTTTTTATTTTTGCTTTGTTTTTTCTTGTATTTTCATAAATGGGTTGAAATATATTTTTTTCAATTTTTTTTTTTTTATAATTTTTGTCATTTTTTTGAAGGGGTTGGAACAAATTTCCTCCAACCCGAGTTGGAGGAAATTTGTGTCCTAATTAGATTTAATAGGAAGATTAACTCATATGTTGGTCATAAGAAAGTACTATAGTATTAATTGTTTACTTATTTTATTTTTTTACACATCCCTATGATGTGAATGCAGTTATCTTATAACTGTTGGAAGGTTGAGTTTTTTACACTTCTAAATGGATTTTTCTCATGAGAAATGTTATATATAATCTTAAGTGTTTACTCTTAACTGTAATTTACTCTTTAATTTGACAATGAAAATCATCAGTTGATACTACATGTAATTTTATTGTTATTTCACTCAATGATGATTTTCACTGACACGTCATGAAATAAGCACGTAGGAGTGAACACTTGAAAATATGTGTAACACTCATCTTTTCAAAAAATAAAAAAAATAAAAAAGAAAAAGAAAAAATGTAGTCACAATTCAAGTCTTAGACTATATTATTGACTCTAAGTGAACACTACAAAAAAACCGGTGATTGTAGTTTTTTTTTTAGAGTCGGTTTTGAAAACCGACTCTAAAATAATGGTTGTGGTCAGTTTTGCAAAATCGACCACAAACCGAAAAAGTTGTGGTCGGTTTTACAAAACCGAATACAAACAAAAAAAAATTGGGTTGGTTCTACAAAACCGACCACAAAAAAAAATTATTTTGGATCGCTTTTACAAAACCGACTACAAAAGAAAAATATTTAGAGTCGGTTTTACAAAACCGACTACAATTAAAAAAATATTTTGGGTTCCTTCTACCAAAAATAATTTCTTGTAGTTGGTTTTATAGAAGCGACACAAATAATTTTATTTTGGGTCGCTTCTTCAAAGCCGACTACAAAATAAAATTATTTTGGGTCGCTTCTACAAAACCGACTACAAAGAAATTATATTTTGGGTCTCTTCTACAAAACCGACACCAAAAAAATATATATTTGGAGTCATTTTTACAAAACCGACTATAATTAAAAAAATACTTTGGATCCCTTCTACAAAACCGACTACAAAAAAAATATTTTTGGTCGCTTCTACAAAACCGACTCCAAAAAATAAGTGGTAGATTTAAAAAATTCAAAAAGTAAGAGCCTTATCCACAGCCACATGTGTGGCTGTGGTTGTGGTTAAGCCTTATTCAAACTCAACTTTTTCTCTCCCCATTTTTCTCTTCAGACACACGCACGTCGCACACTCTCTTATTCTCCCCCCTTTTTTTTTTTTCTTTCCCCCATCTCCTCTCCCTTTCTCTTCTTTGAAGCTACCAGATTTGAGCCCACTCGTGGCGGATTTGAGCCCGCTCAACGGCGGATCTGTGTTCTTTTTCTTTGTATTTTTCCTATGCATTTTTGTTGTTTTCTTTCTGTTTGGTTGCTGAGAAATGGTGGGGGTTTCTTTGCTGTTTGATTGCTGAGAAATGGTGGGGGTTTCTTTGCTGTTTGGTTCATGAGAAATTGTGGGGTTTCTTTGCTGTTAGGTTTCAAATATGCTTATACTGTTCACCAAATAAATCCCAAATGAGAGCTTAAATATATTTTTCTTTTTGGCCTGGGAATGTATCGAAAGAAAATATCAGGAAAAAAAAAAATTTTGAAATTTGCGGTTTGTTTTCTGTTTGGTTGCTGAGAAAATATCAGTAACCAAATTTTATTTTATTTTTAAATTATTACTTTGTTTTGGAGTCGGTTTCAACCCAAACCGACTCAAATTATAGTCTCTTTTAAAAAAAACCCGAATTGTGGTCTGTTTTTCAAAACGACCACAATTATAGTCGATTTTTTAAACCGACCCGAATTATAGTCGGTTTAACAAGGACCTGAATTGTGATCCTTTTCCAAATGGACCACAATTATAGTAAGTTTTTCAAACCGACCCGAATTATAGTCGTTTTTGGTGAAAAGCGACCTTAATGGAAAAAAGTGACCTTAATATAAATTCTTGATCGCACATACAGGTCCCTTTTTCAAACCGACTCAAAAAAAAATTTAGAGTCGCTTTTAGGCTAGTTAGAAACCATCTCTAAAAGGCATGTTTTTTGTAGTGGAACATTGCTACTTCGTTGAGTGAAAGTATAATAAAAAGCACACATTCATGATACAAAATCATCTCTTGCTTTTTTTTTTTCTTTTCAATTTTGATAATAAAATAAATGAGAAATTACACTTTAACCCCCAATTAAACTACCACTAAATTTTCAATATCCCTCCAAACTTTCAATTTTCGTTTTCCACCTTTTTTAATGCCTTTTTTTTCCTCTTTTTTTTTTTGCTTTTATTATTATTATTATTATTATTTCGGAATTTCTTATTTTATGCAAAATATTTTTTTCATTTTGGCTCTCGGAGGGGGGTCATGGCAATTGGCAACCCCTTTGGTACTTAATTAGGATACATTGCAAAAAGTAAAAGTTTAGAGGGAATATTACAAATTGAGTTGTACCTAATTAAGTGTAGTTTCTCCAAAAATAAATGAGAGAATTTTGGTGCATTTTAGTATTGAAATAAACGAGTAAATGAGATTAATAGATTAGTTAATGTGTAGTAGTTAGGGTATATTTGGGATTGCGATTTCATAGACAATAAGTGCGATTTTAAACTAAATTGCAAAAACTGGATTGTTTGGGAACTACGATTTTAAAAAATTGCGATTTGAAAACGCAGAAAATCTGCGATTTTAAAAAATTGCGATTTGAAAATGCAGAAAATCTGTGTTTTCAAATCGCAGGTAAGAAGGTGCTTTTTTGAAAACGCAAAATTTTAAAAGGCTAAACTGCGATTTTAAAGGCCAAACTGCGATATAGCCAAACGCTTAACTGCGTTTTCAAAAATCATGTTTTCAAATCGCACTTTTTAAAATTGCTATTTTTAAAATCACACTTTTTGAAATCGCAATCCCAAACAGGCCCTTAGTAGAGAGAGAATATTATGGTGAAAATTTGATCCCACAATGACAAGGAGAAAGATTTTGTATTACACTATTTAATGGTCTAAATTTTATTTTATTGTATTTAATCATATACACATCGTCACATAGTGAATATATTAGTATATTTAACGGTACATATATTACCACGTCATTCAAAATTTTTAATTCTTCGGAGAGGATCTATTCCTAAAGAGAAGGCCTACTATAATCTAGTTTCGTTCCAATTTTGATGTTCTTATAGTTTCAATATTTATTTACCTTGTACTACAATTTGAAAGTTCAACTACCGTGGATCGTGGTCCATCCTACTCCTCCTTATCGATCTGCACCTATAAGTGCTGCGCCTAATTAGCTTTAGATGTCAGAATTTATTTTATGTAAAATTCTTAAAAGCTAGGACAAATATCAGTTACCATATAAAAAACGTAGAGAATTTCACTTTTTTGTTGCTGTTTTTCTTTTTGTAAGTGTACTTTTTTTTGTTAGTTATTTACATTGTTCATGCTCGATCTTACGTTAAAACGGACCGGAAAGTCTTTGACATTATTTTCTGTTGCTACTATCTTTCATGAGCTTCAGTAATGACATGAACTTGTCTGTGAATCGTCACTGTCTCAATTCCAATTCCGCTGCCGCCTCTGTTTCCTCCGTAGGTTCCTCATCGTAGCCTCTAAAATCTCACTTCTTGTTTTTTTTTCGTGGCAATCTAGCCTCATTCTTGATCACAGATTCCTCTGTTTATCATAGGTGCTTTTCTAGGCCACCACTTTTCCGAGCAAAAAACCATCTGTCAATTGTACTAGTGTTTGTGGTGACTTTATCAGCTCCATGAACTCGATGGAATATGAGCCGATTGATTATCTCTTCAACCCTACTTGCATTGACGAACTCCATGAATTATGTAGCTTGGAAACAGAAGATTTGTTCTTCCCGAGCAGCATTGGAGATGGTGCAATTGACGATGATGACTGCCTGGAAAGATTGCTCCAACTGGACGAAGATCAGCTGGGGGAATTTGATTCCATCTGTCAAGATACAGTAATGAATCTTGATCATCAGAGTGCTTTAGGGATCAGATGATCATGGAATCAATGAAGAAAACCAAGAAAACGTGAGACTTGAAGAAGAAGTACTGATGCAAGAAAGCAGCTTGACCGATCTGCTTTTGATGGGAGCTGAAGCTGTTGAAGCAAAAAATTGGCCTCTTGCTTCGGCTGCGATTGAGAAGCTTAACAATCTCTTAATTGATATAGAGAATGGTTATGGAGATGACTTATTTAAGAGGTTGGCTCTTTTGTTCACTCAAGGCCTTCATTACATGAGCATTAACGCTCTCAAAATGCAGCACGAGATTTACCCGTCGACTTGTTTGGAGGGGGTGCTATGCACGGTATCGCGGAGATTTCAAAATGTAGCTGAACACAATAACACTATTTTTGCCTTTCAGATTCTCCAAGAGCTCTCTCCTTACATGAAATTCGCGCATTTCACAGCGAACCAAGCAATCATTGAGGCGACACGAGGTGATCGCGAGGTTCATGTCGTTGATTTTGACATCATAGAGGGGATCCAATGGCCGCCGCTGATGGTTGAGCTTGCAATGAGGAAGGATACTACTGTCTTCAGATTGACGGCCATCATAGCGGACAACAAAAATGCTGTACATGTTGAGCAGACAGGAAGAAGATTGAAAGAGTATGCAGATTCAATCAACCTGCCCTTTTCCCTGCCTCTTCCATCTTACATCTCCCATCCTACTCCTCCGATCATAACCCTATTATTCTCAACACTATTACTCCATCTGTCTCGCTACCTAAACCTTTTAGGTTTGAAGAGTTTTGGACTACTCATCCTCAGTGTCAGGATATTATCTCTTCTGCTTGGTTTACTAATGTGGTTGGCAGCCCTGCTTTCATGTTATCCAAATCTTTAAGAAATACCAAGTTTGCTCTTAAATCTTGGAATAAATACCACTTTGGTCATATTCCAACTCGGATAAATTCTCTTTCTAGTCAATTGGATGCTGTCCAACAAATGCCCAACTCGAGTAACCATTACCAATTGGAGATTGCCCTTAAAGCAGAAATCAATGATCTCTTGGCCCAAGAAGCTTTACTATGGAAGAATAAATCTCGTGAGACTTGGCTGACCTGTAAAGATCTGAATACCAAGTTTTTCCATGCTTCTACTCTGATCAGGAGAAGGCGGAATTCTATTGACTATTTGAAATCACAATCTGGTGCATGGATCTCTGACAGAGCTTCTATTGGGGATTGTTTCACTTCACATTTTTCCTCTTTATTCTCTTCATCTCAGCCTATCATTGATACGGATCTTCTGAGTTTGTTTGATAAATGTATTTTTCCAGATGACAATCTCATTCTATGTGATATTCCCACTGAGAAGGAAATTTTTGATGCACTCTCTAGCATTGGATCTACAAAGGCACCTGGCCCAGATGGTTTCACAGCTCTTTTTTATAAAAAATACTGGATTATGGTGAAGGATCTTGTCTTAGGGAGCATTTGGGATTTCTTTCGTCGAAATCATCTCTTGTCAGAGCAAAACCATACTTTTATTGTATTGGTACCAAAACAAAATGGAGCCCATTTGGTCAGCCAGTTTCGACCTATTAGTCTGTGCAACATCATTTACAAGATCATCTCAAAAATTCTTGCCAACAGGTTCAAGCTCTATCTTCATAAATTTATTTCGCCTTATCAATCTGCTTTTGTTCCTAGACGAAATATTCAAGATAACTCAATTCTTGCTCATGAGTTGCTTCACTCTCTAAAAAATAAGAAAGGCAGGGGAGGTCTTATGGCTGTCAAGATAGATATGGAAAAAGCCTTTGATCGTATGGAATGGTCATTTTTATTCTCCATTATGCATCAATTAGGTTTTAGTCCAGTCTGGATCAATTGGATCAGGATTTGTATAACTTCCCCATCCTTTAGCATCCTGATTAATGGTAGTCCTTTTGGTCACTTTTCCCCCAAAAGAGGCCTTCGGCAAGGTGATCCGTTATCTCCATTCTTGTTTATTCTTGGCACTGAAGCTCTGTCTAGAATTTTGATGAAACAAGAATCATTGGGACTTCTTAAGGGAATTTCTATTTCTAAGAATAACCCCCAAATTACACATCTTCTTTTTGCTGATGATCTTATTATATTTGCCAAAGCTACTTCTGCTGAAGCTTCAGTTATTAAGGATTGTTTGGCAAAATACTGTGGATGGTCGGGGCAAGCTGTGAATGTCTCTAAATCTTCTATTTTGTTCAGCAAAAATACTACGTCAGCTTCGATCCATAGTATCAACGGAATCATCCCCTACAAGACTACTTCCTCAGCTCCATATTATCTAGGGCTTCCTCTGATTATAGGAAAATCAAAAAAAGAAGCATTTCAGCCTATTGTGGACAAGGTCTTGAAAAAAATTACTGGATGGAAGGCCAAGACTCTTTCTCAAGCTGGTAGGACTGTACTTATTCGTGCTACTGCATCTGCTATACCAGCTTATTCTATGAGCACATTTCTCCTACCAGATAATATTTGTTCGACTTTGGATAAATTATTCAAAAATTTTTGGTGGGGTTTTCCTTTGGATAAAGCAAGAAATCTGTGTCTAAAATCTTGGTCTTCTATTTGTCTGCCTCGGTCTCATGGGGGCCTTGGATTCCGAAAAATGTCAGCTTTGAATTCTGCTTTGATAGCAAAACTGGGATGGAAATTCTTAACCAGTCAAGATAGTCTTTGGGTACAACAATTCCGAATGAAGTATATAAAGTATGGAGATTTCTTTTCTACATCTTCTCTCTCTAATGCTTCCTTGATTTGGAAAGGAATCCTTCGTAGTAAGACTCTACTCTCAGAAAATGTTTGTCTCCAGGTTTCAAGATTTTCGCATTTCCCAATTTGGACAACTTCTTGGATTCCTATGTTGCCTTCTTTCAAGCCTCTTCCCACTCATCCAGATAACCGATGTCTACCCTCTTTGCTTATTTCTGATCTAATTCAGCTAGACCCGGTACAATGGAATGCTCCTCTCATTTGGTCAGTTTTTGATTCAATTTCTGCTTCTGCTATATTGGCTCTCAAAATTTCGGAAAATCCAAGGACATCTTATATCTGGACACCTTCTCAATCTGGGAAATTCTCTACTAATTCAGCTTATTTATCAATCATATCTCATAATTACTCTGAGTTGACCTCCCAAAATTCATCTGTTTGGAAGAAGCTCTAGAAGTTACAATTAAATGATAGATTACAGCTGTTTCTATGGAAAATTGCTTGGAACATATTACCTACTAGCAACAGAATTGGAAGAGTCTCTTCATTCAATACTACCATGCTTTGTCCTTTATGTCATCTAGCTGAAGATTCTTTACACCATTTGTTCTTTCAGTGTGATATTGCACGGGTGGTATGGCGAAATTCCCAATGGCCTCTAGACTCTTTAACTTTCAGCTTCCCCAATATGCTAGATTGGGTCAAATTAATCCTCTCACCAGGTCCTCTTCTTGGCATAATTGATGCAGATATCCATAATTTTCAAATATTTGCAACAGTCCTATGTGATTTGTTATGGTTCTATCGGAATAAAGCTTACCATGAGGATCTTCTCTTTAATGGTTTGTTCATATCTGATATTATCAATAAGATTTCATCTGAACATATAGCTGCTTGGGGCCGATCTTCTGCCTCAATCCCTACCCAAAAGGAAAAGTGGATCCCTCCTCCGAATTCTTGGTTCAAAATCAATTTCGATACAGCTATTCGGAAATCATATTCAGCTCAAGCAGCAGTATGTCGCAATCAACATGGGCACATTATACAAATGGTTTCTGAGATAAATCCTCCATGCAGTCCAAATTTTGGAGAAGCTATTGCTGCCCGTCTGGCAACCACTTTAGCCTCTTTTCTAAACTTAAAGAAAGTCATCTTTGAAGGTGACTCCCAACTGGTTGTTTCCGCTATGTCTCAACCACATTTACAACAAGATTGGCGTCTCTCTCCCCTTATTTCCAATATTATTGATTCCATACCGAATGATCTTATCTGGAAAATTCGGAAAATCAATAGAAATGCAAACTTCTGTGCTCACTCTGTGGCACATTGGGCCGCAGCTAGATTGTTTTCTGGCCGCATTCCCATCTCTTTTTACCTTTATTGTAAGTGGAAAGTACTTGTCTTCCCACTCTTATTTCAGTTTATCTTAATTAGGCTTGTTTAGTTTTAGTTTAGTTCTTGTACCCACAAAAAAAAAAAAAAAAAAAAAAAAAAAATCAACCTGCCCTTTATTTTTGATCAGATGGTGATGGAAAGAGGAAAAGATTTTGAAAGGATGGAAGTTGGTAATACTTTCATAGCCAATTGCATGATTCACCAACTTCACATGCCCATCAGAAGCTTTTCATTGGTCAAAACTTTCCTGGGTGGTATTATAAAATTGTCCCCTAAGATTGTTATTTTAGTACAGGAAGAATTGTTCAATTTTGGCAGAATCCCATCCATGTCCTTTGTAGAGTTCTTCTGTGAGGCCCTTCACCATTACACTGCACTTGCTGAGTCCCTGGTCAACAGCTATTCTGGCGTGTACAAAATGGGGTTAAGATTGATAGAGAATGAGTTTTTGGGGATTAGGATTTTAGATTGTTTTAAGCAGTTTCCCTGTGAAAAGGAGGAGAGAATGTTGTGGAGAGAGGGATTTTGTTCCTTGAAGGGATTTGGGAGAATCCCAGTGAGTTCTTGTAATATTTCTCAAGCGAAATCCTTGGTGAGCTTGTATAGTGGGGGGTATTGGGTGAAACATGAGAAATGCAGGTTGGCCTTGTGTTGGGAGTCAAGGCCAATGACAACAGCATCCATTTGGGTGCCAAAAACAAAAAGGTGAGAAAGGTCAAATACAATTGTATTTATTTTTTTGTTCAAATCTGTGCATGGTTTATTGAAAGATCAACATATACGTCGGAACTGCACTTGAGCGTGATTGTGACTTTTTATTTTATTATAATGTTGATGAGGATTTGCGCCTTGATGTCCTTTTTATTTTTCTTGAGCGTTGGATCTGTCTGTTGTAAACTCTAAGCACAGAGCAATTCAGAAAAATATCTAATGAATATTATACAATTCAAAATAAGCTGTTGGCTTATATAAGCCTTACAAAGAGATAAAATTGAAAACAAACAACCTACGTTTTAATGATCCTAATAACATGGTAAATGGCTAAGGAAATTGTCTGACTCTACCTACATGTCCTAAATAATAGGATTTATTAACTGAATGAACTTTTGACTCCTTCAACTATATATAACTCTAACAACCCCAACAATTCATCTCTTAAACTGATTGCAGTAATGCTTTCAGTTTAGTCGTGGTACCACACACACACCCATTGACTCACGCAGCTTCAAGAACACATCCAGCTTAAGTGGTTTTGTCATAATGTCTGCAACTTGTTCTTGTGTGACACAATGCTTCAGCTCAACAACTTCATCTCTGGTCAAATCACGCAAGAAATGAAACCTTACATCAATGTGCTTGCTGCGTCTATGCATGACTGGGTTCTTGGATAGCTTAATGGTAGAATTGTTGTCACATAACACAGTGGTACACTGCCTTGAGAATGACCAAGCTTCTCGAATACTCTCCTCATCCACACCCCTTGACAAGCACAAGAGGCAACTGCCACAAACTCTGCTTCAGTAGTGGACAAAGCAACTACAGGCTGTTTTTTTAGAGGACCAGGACACAACTCCTTCACTAAGTAGAAACACATAACCAGAAGTGTTTTTCCTGTCATCTACATCTCCTGCATAATCACTGTCTGTATATGCCATCAACTCTCCATTACCCTCCTTTCGATAAAAGACTCCTATATCCACAGTACCTTTCAAGTATCTTAACACCCTTTTTGCAGCTTGCAAATGCAACTCAGTTGGATTTGCCATGAATCTGCTAATGAGAGACACTGATACGCACGCGAGCGCGCACCGATTTTACATTTATAATTAACCGCTCGCATTAGATCACACCTTTGCAGGATAGTTCTAAAAAGAGGGTATCGATCCGCAGGGACTGTGATGGTTGTTCGTCAAGCCTTCGAGGTGTTCTCCGGCTCAACTCATGAGAACAAAAGTTGTTTTGATTTTAAGACTAAAAGACATAAACATAAATGACTTAAAGATAAATAACATAAACTTTAAATGACATAATTGAAATGACATAAATGTAAATGACATTAAGTGTAAAAGACATAAATGTAAAGACATGAATGTAAAGATAAAGGTAGAATGCAGATTGTATCTAACTTCGGATCTTTAACAAAGGCATAATATGAGCGTGTAAAGATTGTCAATCCTTACAACAATCTCATCAAGAATTTACTATCAAAAGAAAATGATAAAGCATCATAGTTGCGCACTAGTCACTCCTAAATGACATAAATCTAAACTACATGTGAGATAACTAGTGTTCCCTAGCATGCGATATAAATTCTCTCAATAGCCTACACAATTTCATGACATAAGCATAAAGTATCATAGGTTTCCACTCCACTTTCCACCTATGCTAAGTTATTCTAAGTGTGGATTGCGTCGTGGTCCCTAGCATACCCTATCAAACTTACATAAAATCATGTCACAAGTACCATTGCATAGCATGGAAATCATTCAAAACTCAAACAATTCCTCATAGACAAAGAACAATTTTCATCTCAAATGGTATAATCATTAAGAACAAATCATTTGCAAATGCAACCACCATACCATTTATACAAAATTCAAAGCTAAATACAATCAACCTCAACTCATAACCCCATGGAAAAATTACATCAAACCCTAAATAGGAATCATCTCCTCAAGGATTTGGATTTCTTCATTGAAATTGAAGAAATCCATTTCCTAAGGAGTATTGGAGTTATGGGTTGAGTTCTACCATTTATAAAATAACAAAACAACACAAAAGGAACAAAAACAACACTGAAATAAAACTCAAAAAACGTTCTGTCTCCCTCCTTAAAACGCTCTCGGCTGAGTTACATTTATAGAGCAAAGGAAGCCTTGATCTTTTTTAAGGAAAGATCAAGCTAAAGATCTGAAGTTCCAGCTGTTTTAGAGTCCTCTAGGAAGTGATTTCGGTGCCTACAACTCGCTGGCAAGCCACAATCTTTGATTACTTTTCAGATATTTGAAGATATTTGCTGATATTTTCGCTTCCAGAAAGTTCTGGAACTTCACACACATATTTGACCCCCAAGACGTTCGAATATGATCTTTTACATAAAATAGCTTTTGTGCGTCTTGAAGTCTTCTTTCCAACGCCCCTAACATTGCCTTAATCTGAGTTTTGTACTGAGAGTTATGGCCAAAATAGTACGCAAAGGTCAGTTACGGAGCTGATTTGGATGCTTCTGGAAGCGACTACGATCGATCCCAGATTTTTGCGATCGATCCCAAGCCTACGATCGATCCCAGATTTCTTGCGATCGATCCCAGCTTCCTGTGGATCGATTCAAGGGCATTTTTGAGCTCTTTCAACTTCCCTTGATGCATTTTGAGCCTAATTTTGATGATTTTGCATGTGTTTTCCATTATGCCCTACAAAATAAGATAAAACACTAAAACACACTAAAATATTATAAAACAATATAAACTAAGGTATAACACATGCGAGTTAAGGGGCTTGAATTATAACATTCAGCACTTATCAGACACCACATAAATCAAGTCTGGCCTTGTTGCAGTTAGATACATAAGACTTCCGACCAATTGTTTGTACATGGTAGCATTCACCTTGGATCCTTCTTCATCCTTCATTAGTCTAACGCTAGGAACAATGAGATTCTTCACACTATTACTCTTCTCCATCCTAAACCTCTCCAAAACATCTTTTGCATACTTTCTTTGACTAATATAAATGCCTTCAGGATTTTGTAAAACCTCCACAGCGAGAAAAATATTTCATCTTTCTCAAATCAGTCATATCAAATTCAAGTTTCATAGAATTCTTGAACTTAACAAACATACTCTCATCATTACCAGTAAAAATTAGATCATCAACATATAAGCTAACAATCAAAATTTTACCCCCATCTCCTGTTTTTATGAATAAGGTGTGTTCACAGTTGCACTTCTCAAATCCTTCTTTGACAAAATATGCTTCAATCTGGCTGTACCATGCATGAGGGGCTTGTTTAAAGCCATACAATGCCTTCTTCAATTTGTACACCTTATACTCTTCACCTTTCTTCTCATAACCCTGTGGTTGCTCAACAAACACTGCTTCATTTAGCTCTCCATGCAAGAAAGCGCTTTTGACGTCAAGCTGATACACACTCCAACTATTTCGAGCTGCTAAAACAATTACCATTCGAATCGTATCCCACCTAGCCACAGGCGCAAACACCTCAGTATAATCTATGCCATGCTTCTGTGCATACCCTTTCGCCACCAACTGAGCCTTACACTTGTCAACTTCGCCATTTTCGTTGAGTTTAGTTTTGAAAACCCACTTTACTCCAATCTTCTTCATTCCTTTAGGCAAATCTGTCAACTCCCAAGTCCCATTTCTTTTGATCGCTTCTATCTCCAAGTCCATTGTAGCTCTCAACTTGGAACTTTGAATAGCTTCTTCAAAGGTAGTCGGATTTGAAGTTGAGGTAAACAGAACCAAATTGTTGTGCTCAACTTCTTCTTCTGAAAATTCTCCCCCACTCACATAATCTTCCATCTAGAATGGTACTCTTTTGTTCCTCCCTTCTGGTGAGCTTTCTTCAGATGTTGAAGAATTCTCTCCAGGTGACTCACTTGAAGATAAGCTAACCTTTCCTCCTTCTTCTTCTGCTGCCACCTCCTCTTCAAATTCTTCTTCACGTTGATCATGTTCATTTCCTTCTTCATTACTATCTCCCCACTCGAGGATATCAAGTCTTGCTTCTTCATTACTTTTCCCCCAATCCCAGCACCCGTTTTCTTCAAAAACCACATCTTTGCTTACAACTATCTTCTTGGACGCTAGATCATAAAATCTATATACTTTAGACTCTTCACTCATCCCTAGCAGCACACACTGAAAACTCTTATCATCCAGCTTCTTTCTCTTACTGTCTGACACATGAACATGGCCAATGCATCCAAAAACCCGAAAATAATCATGTAACGCCCGAGGAATTCAAATCTCTTAAGCATATTATTAAACTAAATGATATATGTTGTGGAAACATTATCATTTAGCTATGATAGTAGTTCTAGAGACATTCATGAAGTTTAAGAGATTTCTAGGCAAAACCCTTTAGAATCTCTTTAGAAAAGGATCGTTTTCTGACGACCAATCTTGTAAGTATCAAAAACTGGGTCAAACGAACTCAGTTTTACTCAAACTGAAGCCCGTTATGCTTGTATCGAAACCCTCTACGACATAGTAGATTTTCGATAAAAGTCGATTCGTTGACCTTTTTAGGCATAAAGATGATTATTCATCGCTTACGTGGCACTTTTGACCCGGGCCTTATTTCTAAAATGGAGTTTCACCATTTGGATTTTATATCATAAATGGACTCTATTTAGTATATAAATGGTTTTTACTTCGGTTTGGTGAATCGGAATTCAATTCCGAGGCAGTTGACTTTATGGCCTAAAAACCGAGCCTTAAAACCTCCAACTGTCGAATTTAGCTTTAAACTGCTAAATCCACTAGGTAGGGCCAACTCTTCATTGATTTAGAAGCCTAGGGTATTGACACTTGGCATTGGGAGAGGTTTCTAGAAAGAATGCACTAAAAGCCAAAGAAGTCATAAAAAGATCTTGACTTTGAGGGCATTTTGGTAAACTTGCATGGAAAGCTTACCTCCCATTGAAGCAAGGTTGATTTGAACGTGTATAAGGGCCATCTAGAAGCCTTGGCTTCTCCTATAAATGTGAGAAGAGGGGCCAGCACCGAAATCACTCATCCTTGCACCCAAAACAGAAAAATCTCTTCATTCATCTCACTCACACCCTCTCACGGCACCTAGGGGGTTTTTGAGCAATTCTTCTCCAAACTGTCCAGAAATTATACACAGCCTTGCTTGAGGTGTCCAGAAGCTAACCCAACCTTTAGAAGTCATTTTGGAGTCCATTTGAGGTATGAAAGCTTCATCCTCCTCAAACAGCTTCAAAACCGGGTCAATAGAGGGGTGTTGGGAAATTTTTGTGGTTTTTCACAACCTGTTTGCATGGGCTGTGTATGATCACTTAGGATGGTTCTAAAACTATTTTATATCATGTTTCCATTGATCTTTGGGCTTTGGAATCATGAGAAAACATCAAGAACTCATCCTACACCCATTCGGCCTCTATTGAGTATTTTTGTGGATTTTTTATGCTAATCTGTTTTGCTAAGTACTCTTTGATGATATTTGATTTGTCTAACATATATTTGATGTATCTAATATGTGTTTGGAATATGTTTGATTATTGGTTTAGTTCAAGGATCCTAAAGTGCTCAAAAGACTAAAAAATGGAAGCAAGC
>FXXK01000364.1:390289-476635 GCA_900184695.1 Betula pendula
ATTTAATTTTTAAAAAAACTAAGGGTATTGTAGGAAGAAAATATGAAAAGTGGCATTTTTATCACATATTGTTAGTTTGAGGGTCGACATGCACCACTTGACAATTCATAGGGCTTTTTTAAAATCGACTGTCAGTTTAGGGGGCTTTTTTATATTTTCTCCTATATAAAAGAAATGCTATATTCCACAATTATTTCACAATGTTGACATGACAGTCTCAACCAACTCTACGATTTTATTTTTTTATTTTTAATAAGGACTAATTCAAAGGTTAGTTGGAACTTAGATGTCAGCATTGTGGGATAAGAGTAATGTTAAAAACCACATTTTTATCCCATAATTATTCTCGAAGATCAATCGATCGATGGAGACAGGAAAAGTATGATTATGGTTTTAACACATGATTAGGGTTTAAAGTGTAAGATTAGGGTTTCTAGTATGAAATATGTCTAATATTAGAGTATGATTTACAATGACGTGAAGTAATCTTTTAAGATATCCGATATTGAGGATGAGCGATCGAGGTAAATTAATGCTTACAAAATGGAGGTTCTTATCATGTACCATGTTTATTTAACTTAATATTCTTTGAATGCATATTTCTTATTAAATAATTATGTGGTGAGCCTAATGTTTTCAACGAACGTTTATAATTGCATTAAGACGGATATTTATATCTATTAAATGAATTATGAAAATTGAACATATGTTCTGTGGATTGTCATGTACGGATGGCAGTGACACGAGTATAAAGGCTTGACTCTATGGTTCATGGTTTATTTTATTTTGTTTGACTTTGGATCCAATAGTTTTATAGATGACTGGTGTAACCATATATGTGTGGTGGTCACATAGACAATATTGTTAGTGGCGTGGATCACTTACGGTTCAAATCCAGTCGGGCACCTAGTGATGACAAAAGGCGTGCTTTACCAAGGCATCGGTGTGTACTACAAGTCCCATGGGACAACGTAAACCCTATCAAGAATGGGTTAAGGGCTCGAATAGACAATATGAAGGAAAATTATGATTTATGCGTAATTATGAATAAAGTTTTAAATATCTTGTTAGCATGATCTATGCATTAAAATAATCTATGAATTGTCCCTAGAATTATGCAAATCCCAATTTCAAACCAAAACCATTTTGATACTAGCATACTAACAAAGGCAATACTTGCCAATTCTGCAAAACGCATGACATTCTCCATTAACAAAGTTAAATGTTTATATTCTGTAAATTAAGGCTCACTGCATGACAAGTTCCGTGATAATTTACTTATTAAGTTGTAGACTTACCTAGTTACTTTTTCACCTGTAAAACATATCGGTGTTTTGTAGCTTAGCAGGTTATCAAGGAAATAAACTGAGGCGATTCGTAAGGCTGAAGATGTTAAGCGAAAAGCTTGTTTAGACAGGTTTGCATAGTGTAGTTCAAACGATAATGATTATTGTGAATTGCCTTTTCTTGGAAGCTTTGTGTTTATATTTGGTGATAGATGATAATGTTAAAGTTATTTAGTTTCAACTTAAATCATTATTTTATGATTTCCGCTATATTTTACTCTAATAACTAGTGTTTAAGGTAATAATTTCAGTTAATTAGTGTGGAGGCACTACGAGTAACACTTCGAGTTAATTCCTTTAATTAATTAATTTTGGGGGCGTTACAAAGAATGTTTGTGCCTCTTAAGAACGTTGGACTAGCCTATATAGCAAAGATATATCAGGGGTTGGAGCTCAACGTTGGCCCGCACCCCGTTGTGGGCTATGAGCCAAATAAAATATAAGGATTGTTAATGAAAATCTTGTGTGCTCTTTTAATTGAAACTTTGGTACATAATTATGAATTGTCGAGGGTTTGGGAACCCCCAGATAGTTCGCTATCTTTGCCATGCAGTGAAGGATAAGAGGCCCAAAATTTTAATTCTTATCGAAACTAAAAGCTAGGGAAATATAATTTTTTTTTTTTTTTGCGAATAAAGCTTACTTATGATAATATGTTTGTGGTGGATAGTATAGGCATAAATGGAGGTCTAGCATTCCTCTGGATGGAAGATGTTAATTTGGAAATACAAAATTACTCCAATAGGTACATCAATGCTGTAACACCCCAATCTCATATTGAGAAGATGAAGAATAGTCCATATAGAGTGGGAAGATGAAGAATAGCCCACATAGAGTGGGTAGTTTATAAAGAAAGTCATGAGTGCTAAGTTCCACATTGCCTAGTTACTAGGTGAAACTGGACTTTATAAGTGATTCTAGAAAAATTTCAAAATTGATTAGTCCTTTTGGGGTTATAGCGCAGATGTGGCTAATGCTGTTTCCTAGGTCGTTACTAATGGTATTAGAGCCACCGAGTAACGTCATGCCATGTGTTATTGGAGCACTACATGACGTGGCCTTGATGAGGACGTCATAAAATTAAGAGAGGGAGTTTATAACACCCCAGCCCCATATTGGGAAGGTGAAGAATAGCTCACATATAGTGGGTGGTTTATAAAAAGGGTCATGAGTGCTAAGTCTTACATTGTCCAATTACTAGGTAAAACTGAGCTTTATAAATGATTCTAGGGAAGCTTCAAATTTGACTAGTTCTTTTGGGTTATAGCGCAGATGTAGCTAGCGCTTTTCCCTAGGTTGTTACAAATGCAGTTGTAAGAAATGCAAAAATAAAATTTCCTTGGAAATTCAGAGGCTTTTATGGGAATCTAGAGGCATTGCGCAGAGATGAAGGCTGGCAGTTGCTGAATCATCTAAAGCAGTTTTCTCCGCTGCCTTGGATGTGTGTAGGGGATTTTAATGAGATCATTTAACAATCCGAAAAGTTTGGTGCTGTGATACAGCTTGGGAGACAGATGGAGGTGTTCAAGAATGTGTTGGAAGATTGTCAGCTAAGTGATATGAGCTTTACGGTATCCAAGTTTACATGGTGTAACAATCAAACTGATCATAATTTTAGTAAAGAAAGGCTTGATAGAGCAGTAGCAAACTCTAGTTGGTGTGAAAAATTTGGGGCCGTGGAGGTACGGGTTCTAGCAACAGGTGGATATGACATTGTCCACTCCTAATTTCATATGGGAGTAGGGGTAGAGATTATAAAAGCAAAAGCCATGTTTTCAAGTTTGAAGCCAGTTGGATGGTTAAAGATGAATGTTCAACTGTTGTTCAAAAGGCTTGGAAAGCTCAGATGCTTGTGGGAGACAAAGTAAACATATTCAAGCGGGGTTGGCAGAATGTAAGCATACTCTAATCTATTGGAGCATAGCATGAGGGGGGAAACAAAGGGTTTGCTAAAAAATAAAATTAAACGAATAGAGAAATTAAAAGAAAGTAATGAGCCATCCTCGGTGTGGCAGATCAAGCAAGCCCAGACAAAAGTAGATGATCTATTGGAAAAAGAGTATGTGAAATGGAAGCAAAGGGCAAAGTCGAACTGGCTGCAGCTTGGTGATAGGAATACCAAATACTTTCATATGTCTGTGAATCAAAGGAGAATAAACCATATCAATAACGTGTTGGATGTGGAAGGGGCTTCTTGCAATATGCCAGAAGAAATCAGTAAGGTCTTCATTGATTATTTTTAGGAATTTATTTTCTATTTCTGGTCCTACAGGGGTTGAAGAATGTCTAGAGGTGGTGAATGAGCAGATTACTCAGGACATAAATGAACAACTCACTAAGGCATTTACTATGGATGAGTTTAGTTTTGCTCCATCACAAATGGCCCCATTAAAGTCACCAGGACTTGATGGATTCTTAATATGTTTCTATCAAAAATATTGGTCCACACTAAGAGTGGAGGTATGTCAGGCTATCCTATGTTGTTTGAATTCTAGAAGATTGAACCCTGATATTAATGAGACGTTTATTGTCCTCATCCCCAAAATCAAAACTAATCAAGGGTTATTGATTTTCGTCATATTAGCCTTTGTAATGTGTTCTATAAATTAGTTTCCAAGGTGCTTGCTAATCGTCTAAAGAAAATCCTCTATTGTATTATCTCCTTAAACCAAAGTGCCTTTATATTTGGGAGGCTTATCACTGATAACATCATTGCTGCTTTTGAAACACTACATATAATGAGTACGAAATTGAAGGGGCAAATGGGGTACATGGCTTTAAAATTAGACATGAACAAGGCATATGACAGAGTTGAATGGTGCTTCTTGGAGGGGGTTATGCGAAGGATGGGCTTTGATGAGAGGTGGATAGAATTAATGATGATATGTATACAATCGGTGACTTATTCCATTTTGATTAATGGTGAACTGCATGGGAGGTTGTTCCAACCAGAGGCATTCGTTAGGGCGATCCTTTATTGCCTTATTTGTTTATTATCTGTGTTAAGGCGTTGAGTGCGCTTTTGCAGCAAGTAGAACGAGATAAGAAACTTATAGGGGTTCCAATTTCTAAAGGGAAATAAGGACTAACCATTTGTTTTTTGTAGATGATAGTCTCCTTTTTTGTAAGGCTCAGCCTATGGAGTGGCACAAATTGCAACAAGTGTTGAACATCTATGAGAAGGCATTGGGGCAACAGCTAAATAAAGAGAAAATGTCTTTGTTTTTTAGTAGGAATACCAATTTGAGGATTAAATGACAAATTACGACAATATCAGGACTCCGTTCTACGTAGGCTTTTGATAAATACCTTGGATTCTCATCAATGGTGGGGAGATCAAGAACGCGTGCCTTTCAAAGCATTAAAGGTAGAATTTGGAGCAGGATTAGCAATTGAAAAGTTAAATTTTTGTCACAAGTAGGCAATGAAATTTTGTTGAAAGCAGTTGCTCAAGCTATCCCGACTTACACTATGAGTCTTTTCTTGTTACCTAAAGGTCTTTGTAGGGATATTAACTCCATGATGCAGAGGTTTTGGCAGGGACAACAGGGTAAAGAAGTATAGATCCATTGGGTGAAGTCGGACAAAATGGGGGCCTTAAAATGTCAATGTGGTATGGGGTTTCGTGACCTGAAAAGTTTCATTAAGTGTTATTGGCAAAGCAAGTTTGGCAATTTCTTCAGAATCCAGAGTCTTTGGCGGCCTAGATTATTAAGGTAAAATATTACTCTTATGAATCTTTCATTGATGCGAATTTGAGTAATAGACCATCTTATTGTTGGAACTGGTGTCCAAAACTCCAATTGGTCATAAGATATTTTTAGATGTAATGCAATTTGTTGTTTATTTCTTAATTTGATTATTGAACATTTGACATACTTATCATTATTTTACATAGCATATATGTGGATTTGTATATTTACCCGTTATATGCATGTAGATAATCCATACGTTACATTATATTTGTTTATGGTGTGAGTAATGGTCTTCATCACACAGAAGATCATAGTCAAAGGTTCCTTATAATTTATTAAAATGTTGTTCGTGGTCGTAAGTGGAACTGAAAATTTCACCTAGACTATAACATATCAACCTTGATGATTTGTCTTAATCTAGTGAAGCAGGTAGGGCTTCAGGTTGACATAGTTGATGTAATAGCAAGGTACGTAGGTATATACAGGGCTATACACAGAACAGGACTGCGTGAGCTATCATTGTCTATAATAACTGTCGTAGAGAATGATGAGCTTGCACGAAGACTTATGACTATTACTCTAAATCTGGAGAAGTTTGTGAACCAGATGTCAAGTGAGGATTACTTTGATATATTATAGAGTGAGACCAATTATATAGTCAACACCCCTGTACGTTGGGTAATCAACACGTAGCATTGTGGAAGATAACTCTTCAAGAAGGAGTTCAAATCCTTTGTACGTGAACAAAGAGATAAGAAAATTTTCTTTATTTTAGGATTAATAAGAATAATTATCCTGAATCTTAGGCTTAAGTGTTTCAGTGGTATTTAACTGAAACTGTGTATAGGGTGAATAAAATCTCACAGGATACATTGGGATAAATCATGAAAGTTTGAATCCAAAGATGTAGTGAACAAAGTGACAATTAATCATCTTTAATTCGAGTCGTGCTAGGCGTCCGTCACAGACGGACGCCTAGCGTCCGTTTTCCATGGGAAAAAAAATGTTTTTTATCATTAAAAAACAGGCTTAAACTTATCAAATTCTCATTTTATTTTTCTCTAAGGTTATGAAATGGGGATTAAATAAGCCTGAACCTGTTTTTTGTTAAAAAAAAAAAATTTAATTTTTTCATTTGAGATAAAAAATAAAAAAAAAAATTTAACCAAAAACAGGTTCAGGCTTATTTCATCCCATTTCATAATCTTAGAGAAAAATAAAATAAAAATTTGATAAGTTTAAGCATGTTTTTTAATAATAAAAAAAAAAGCAATTTTTTTTATTTATTTATTTTTTTTGTCCAAAACAGACGCCTAGCACGACTCCTCCTGACGTGCCCACTCTCATCTTAGCCCTTTTTGCAAATCTACCTCACCATGTTTTTAACGTGGAGTCATAACCGTATCAACATTATTACTAATTATCTGTTGGCCCTTTTTGCAAATCTACCTCACCATGTGTTTAACGTGCAGTCTTCTGATCTGTGGATTCTCGTGGGCCTGAGAGAGGCCCAGGTGGGTATATCCTTAGAGGCTCTTTGACGATGGCTTGGAGGTACAACAATCTATTGATACCTTCTTCTTGGACTAGTCTTTCCTAGCCCACATGGATGTCCAGTTCCTCTTGGGCTTTTCTTAAAGCACCCCGATTTTTGTTCAACAACGAGTCAACGAGACTTCCCATGGTTGTGTCCGTGCCTCCTGATATCATATTCTACATGGTGTAATTTTTGTTATTAGCTGTAAATAATAAAAAAAAAATTAATGATTCTTATGACAAAAATTCAACTTAAGTAAACACAATTGACAATTCCACGGCAACTATATGCATAAAATTCAACAATTTATTTTACAAGTGTAATTGATGAATTTACGGCTCAATAAGTATGACATTAGCTCTTATTTAAAACTTCTCATTTTTAATTTGTTCTTTTAAAAGCTAGTTTTTAAAATCAAAACACTTTTATTTAAAACAAATCCAGCTTGCAGGGTATTCATAAATCATGCTTAGGTGAAAACAAAAGTACAAAATCATTTTAACTCTGAAAGACTTTAGTTGATTTCATAATAGATTTCAAATTGTTTTTTTTTCATAGTTCAAAAAACCAAAAAAGAAGAAGGAAAACTTCATAAAACTCTTGAACTTCCACGCATTTGAAATGACTTACTCAAAATTTAAAACCTCTCAATATATGTAATAAACTTCTAATTTATTTCAATTTCTCCATTTGTTATGATTTTCAGTTAAATCCTATTAAAAATTTTAAAATACCCTTTTTTTTTTAACAAAATTACTAATAAAAATTTAGAAGATTCAGACTTGAGTATTTTTACAAATTTCATTAAATCCTGACTAACGCCTAAATCCTTGTAATTTTTTTCTTTCTTATTTTCTTAAAAAAAAAATGGGTATTTGAAAAATTTTGGCACCTCTTCGTTATGAGAATTTAACTAAAAAATCCTAACATAATTGAGAAATTGAAAGTTTAATAGCTTAAATTAAGACTTTTAAAACTTTGAGAAGGCATTTCAAAATGCGTGAAAGGTCAAAAAGTTCTATGACGTTTCTAAAAAACAAAAAACAAAAAGGAATCATGTGAGTCGAACAATATATAACCTTCTCTGACCTCGAAACAAACCATCACAAGGCTCGGTGAAGTGAATTGGAATCTCCTATACCAAATAATAGATAAAGTTGGGTAGTTTAAGCGGAGAGATTGTAGGGCTAGTTATTTGCGGCAAATGAATCAAGCAACCCTCTCTTTTAAACTAATTGAATTTTTGTATTATTTCGACAGGGTTTCATCCTGGCAATGAAGTAGCATTTTTCATTATTTAATGTAATATCCCAGCAAAATCATTTAACTTGTAAAGGATTTAGCGGTTCATCTCACAGCTTCAACTCTCCAAGTTAAGATTCAGGGACTATACACTCTCAGGAAAAAAGAGTCTATAGTGGAAGACTTGTTACTTTAAATAAGTAGAGATAACAATTAATAAAACCACAAACACAACATACCTGAATAATAGAAAATCAAATCTATCTCATAAATAATATAGATCATCAATGTACGATTAAAAGACCAATCGTCAAAATACTAAGATATGTTACATCAAAGTTCTAATATCATAATCAGAGCCTAGCTTTCAAAAGATAAAGTATAAAGACTATATCTATCATATCATATCGGGAATCTCCTCCAATTCTCCACATCTTGATTAGCCACACATGGTCAAGCTCTTCAAAGATCATCCAGAGAATGCTCTCTAATTGGATTGTACTCTTCGAATGATCCGACATCGTTTAAACTATCTATCAAACAACACATGTTTCGTAGGTGAAAAAGATACAAATATAAGTTTACGAGTACTTTATAAGTAACAATACACATGTTATACAGATTATTTAAGAACTCAGTTTATAAAGGAGTTATGCAATATATTTTGTTTTATAAAGCAATGACATAATAGTACAATATAAGATATATGATAATTGAGATAAGTATGTGATATGTCAACAATTTGGTCTACCCAAGACACTCACCCTTTCTCGGCAAGATTTATGCATCCTGAAAGACTTCTAGTAAATTTTTGGTGCTCCTGACATTGCATAAACGTATTGTCTTATACTAGCAATCCAATTGAGTCTAATCTCGAGTGGCCCACACTGACTAGCAAAGCCGTAACAATAACCACACTTAAAGAATGATGCGCCGATCATAAAATTATAAGTATTGGATCTGAGGCCTATATTTAACAATAAAACAATTGACCATAGGGTTAACCTGTAATAATAGTAAGACCATGACCCTTTTTTCGCAGAAGACGGTGTACCATGTCATACGATACAACATTAATCTTTCATCATATTTTATATACATGCATTTTAAAAACCCATTGTTTTATTATCTTGTTAATCATAATTGTTTTCACAAGATGGAGTTCACCATAACCAAAATAGGTATTTCATGAGAGTGGTAAAATTTATGTTTTGTTTATAAAATAGGGTTAACAGAAATTTTAGTACCTATATATGGTTGGTTCAGCCACCCCCAACTTGCACAAAAGGATGGCCAAAACCACCCCTAAAGCCCAACCACCCTCATTGGCTCTTTGGGGTGGTTTGGCCATCCCAGACCAGCTTGTCTAAGGGTAGCCGAAACCACCTCAAGTCCAAACGGTAAACAGAACACTTAAAGCCTCCAATGTTAAAAAGTTTGTGCATGTTTTTTTACCGTTATTTAGAGTTTTAGCTTTGAAGAACAAAAAACAAAAACAAAAACAAAAAAAACACCAACCATTAATCTCAAATGTGGGTTACAAATTTTTTGGGTTTGCCCAACAGGAGTAGATACACAAAGTGGTTATACCTCAAAGAGATTCCCATTAAAAAAAAAAAAAAGTCTGTATACAAGTCAACTGACAAGAACATATTACAAACCAGTAGAAAACCTCCTTTATTTGTTTTCTCAAGTCCATTTCAACGATCACCTCTTGCCAACAACACTTCATATTACTTTATTCATCATAACTCTAACCTCGCCAACTTAAACACTTTAATTAATAGCTAGCCATAGAGTTTGGCAGGAAGGCGTGGTGTAAGGAGAATCTCTAATGGAGTTGCTTTTGGAATTGTTAAACCTGGGCTTTCAGTCATATCAATAGCCTCATCCAATATTGGGGTTGCCAAGTCAAAGCCATGAAGGAGACGAGCAAGTGTCAAGTTCAGGACTTGGAGCGCAAACGACACACCTGGGCATGATCGTCTACCGGAGCCAAAGGGAATAAGTTCAAAGTGTTGACCTCTAACATCAACACTCACATTGGCTGCGAGAAATCTCTCCGGTCGGAAAGCAGATGGATCGGTCCAAACCGTTGGATCTCTTTGAATCTTCCATACGTTTACCACCAGTCGGGTGCCAGCAGGCACACGATAGCCAGCAATGGTGCAATCTTCCAATGCTTCCCGCGGCCCTAGAAGGGGACCAGCTGGGTATAGGCGAAGGGTTTCCTTGATAATGGCTTGGAGATAAACAAGGTTTCTTATGTCCGACTCATCAACCTGTCTGTCCATACCAACATGAAGCTCCAATTCTTCTTGTGCCTTCTCCAACACGTGCCGATTGTTCAGGAGTAATGAGATCGCCCATGTCAGTGTCCCTGCTGTAGTGTCACTACCACCGAGGATAAGTGCCTGCATACAAGTTTAAAGATAATGATGATAGATACGTTAAATTTGCTTATCTAAAGAGTTTAAATTTTTTAAAAAATAATAAATTTAATAATTTAATTAATATTTTAGTATTCTTTCTCATTTATGAATTCAAACTTATTTTTAATAAGTGATATTCAACAAGTAGAAAATTTAATTAAAATTGAAGGTGAATGATTGAAAACAAATTTCGAACTTAAGATTTCTGCTCTAATACTATGTTAAATTACAACTTATCCAAAAAATTATTAAAATTAATTATTGTCATGCATAATTGTAGGTGCACACTTTGTACAAACAAAAGGGTATAATCGTTTAAAAGAATGAAAGGTTCTAACTAAAATCCTTAAACTCTTTAATCCTTGTTATTAAGCTGCCATAATATCACAAAAATTTGAGCAGCCTAAGAGAGGTAGATCCCTCATTTTAGGTGGACCTTGTAGGCGTCTCTTTCAAACTTCTCAAATTTCTATGTTATTCGGTCAAGTAACACTATTCAGTCTACTGTTGTACGACTGTCATACAATTGAACTGATATGACAGTGAAAATTAACTCTTTTTTTTGCTATATTATTCAGACAGACTTCTTAGAAGGGAAGAATTTTTTAAAAGATGAATGGTAGGTTCCAACTAAAATCTTTAAACTTTTCACTAGGGATATTGCCATCCCTTGTTTTGAAGCTATCCAAATAGGATAGAGCTGGACGTCCAGCGTCCAAAAGTCCTCACAATGGAGAAAAATAAAAAAAATAAAAAAAAAAAAAAAAAAAAAAAAATTGCTCTTAAAACGGACGCTACACGTCCGTCTTATACGGATGTGTAGCACGACCCATCCAAATAACACACAAATTTGAACAATTTAAGAGAGTAGGGTCTCGTTCCATGCTGTCCAAAACAAGTAGGCCTAGCATGCAGCCCAAGCCCAAGCCTCCCTCTCTCAGACTTCTCAAATCCCTATCCCTTCGTGAGCTACGTATGTTAATTAATATGACAGGGCCCCAGAATTGGCCCAACACTTGGGCCTGTTGTTCTTGAGATGACAGGCTCAATCTAGAACCTATGTGGGTGGCAAATTTCACCGCTAGTGTAGGAATAAGCCCAACTAAGAATAGTTTTTCCGATGCTAATTTAACAACAAATTCAAATTCTTCCTTGATGATTAATCAACGTACCAGGCAAGTAGACTTGATGCTAGTATCTGCATCATATTCAAAATTAGAGAGATGACCTTCCTCCTCAAGTGACAACATCACATCAATGAAATCCTGCTCACCCTCAGCCTTAACTTCACCACAAACTCTCCTTTGACGGTGCTCCTCCAGCCACCCTCCAAGTATAGGAATCCAACTCCTTCGCCGTCTTCTTCATCGCCCTTTCATGCCCCTGCAAATCCAACCACCACAGAAACGGAAGTGCATCCGAGACCACAAAAATGCCAATCAGATGAAAGAATTGTCCGATTGCCTTTTGACACCTCCTGGCCTCGCCATCGTCGCAGGCAGCCGAGGTCCCAAAGTAACGTTTTCCGGCCACCATTCTGACCACTACATTGAGTGTCAACTCCTCTAACCACCGGTTAAGCTCCACAAGCAAGGGACGGCCGGATTTGTTTTGGACCCACAAACTGTACAGCTCCCGTATCGCCACGTCAACTTCAGAAGCCCTCACGTGCTTGAGCATCTCGAGGCGGCGGTTGGAAAGAAGTTCAAGCGTTGCAATCTTTCGCATCTCACGCCAGAAGGGGGTGTAGGGTGCGAAGCCAAAGACGGCATAGTTGTAGCCCATGTGCTTTGCAGCTACTGTAGTGGGCCGTGAAGCAAGTGCCTTGTCATTTACGGTAAAGCATTCCCTTGCTACTTCCCAACTGCTGACAACAAAAGCACGGCGACTGCCGAGGCGGATATTAAATGCTGACCCGTACTTATCGGCCATTGCTCCAAGGGTGCGGTAGAGAAGCTGATCCCCGCCGCCTAGCAGATGGAGGTGGCCAATAATTGGCCATGCGCCGGCTGGTTCTGGAGCCTCACCGCTCCTTTTCTTTTTAAGTAATGAACAGAAGTAAAAGATTAAAGAAACGAACACAACAATGGCAGTTAATTGTAGATAAGGATCCATGGTTCAACAATAAGATACACATATCGACATGAATCCCCAGTCATTTATACAGCAATTTCACTGAAGTACTGGCATGAAATGAAACATACATAACAAAGCCTTAAAAGTTTCTGGCAAGAATCATGCATGGCTTCCTTCAAGTAGGGCATTAAAAATAAAGAGACCATAAATATAGAACAATTTAATCAGCCTGAGCCATTTGGTGAAATTTATAATGTTTGCATATAAATTTGTTGATCCGGTACCATGTTGTTATCTTAAAAGTTTTAGTTAATAAAAAATTATTAATTTAATTATTTTATGAATACTTTAACACAGAATAAAATATCTCTTTACCAAATTCAAATTCATACATATGCTTAAAATGAAGAGGGATGGATCAGGTCAGGCAACTCATTCTCCTGCATGAAACAAACTATCGAGTAATAAATTCATCAAAGAACACATGCATATGTTTCTATGTGATAATTGGGTATAGGTAATTAGTTGACCGTACATATTTAAAACGTTTTAGATTCCTTATGCTTATGTACTGGATTACTTCGAAAATGAACGCTAGTTGGTGGGTCAAACATGGAAAATGCTTGTGCATCAACTACGAATCACTCTAAAGGATTAATTAGGATTTTTTTGTATTTTTTTAATCAATGAAGAGGTGGGCCCCATTTGATTAAAAAAATATAAAAAAAATTATAATTAATTCCCTAGAAGGATTTCTAGAAATACACCGAGCAAACCCCGTCAAACATATAGCACTTATTGGTGATGCAAATTTCATGCCACTTTGACTTTGTCATCTTCAAATATTTGTGACATGTTCATGTTTCAAAACCTGACTCTGTAATTCCATGCATAAATAAGTGCGCACTTCCACCGGCACAAAGGAAATTAATCAGCCATCATCCCCTAAACAATTATCGGTGTTTAAGATATTGGAGGCATAACTAACACGATTATGGTTGGTGGGACTGTGAAAGGTCGAGAAACCCTCGTACAGTTTTAGGTTCCAAATTAAGGTGCATCATCTGATACGTGAAGAGCATCAAAAAGATTATTAATATTTCAAACACCGTACCTCCGAACTTATATACAATCTAGAATAGAATATATCTTTCCAAATTCAACGTCAAGTTGGTTATATGTTCATCTTTCCGGACACATGCATGTTTTTGTCAAAAGAAGAAAAAGAAAAGGCTGCAATGCGCGCATATGCATTAATTCTACATTTGACCAAAAGATGAATAATCAGATTGAAGCCAACAAATATTACACGGGAAAAACGAAAGTGACAATAATATGTAATAAAGGGGGAGGTGAATTGTCAATTAAATTAATCACATGATCTGGGAGTACAATTTCCAAAAGAAAGCTCCTTTGTCCCATCGTAAAATTGATTCCACTAATTAGAATAAAAAGCAGTACAACAAGCATTATATCGTACAATATGTTAATAAAACATAGAGTAATAATATTGCTATATAATTAATGATGTAATAGTAAAAATTAATTTTTAATTTTTTTTTTCTTTAAAAATGTTGATCTAGTGACTGATTTTTACTATCATATCATTAAGTTATATAACAGTTGTATATCAGTCTATTAAATTACATTACTCTTTTTTTTTTCCTAATTCAATACGGGAAAACGGGCTATAGGGGAGGATCTTTCCCACTCCTGATTCGAATGGAATAGAGAATATGAGATCCTATGAGAATGCTACCAAACATTATTCTAAAAGCATTAGCAGCAGTTTCCCTTAAATCTCATTCTCTTCCCTCGTTGAGGGAAAACTATTAAAAAAATACAAAAAAGTCCATGTAGCAGCTTCCTTAAGTGTTTCCTAAACTATAAAAATACCAAGGGAACCACTTTTGGTTCCCTTCATCTAGGGAACAAAAAATGGTTCCCTTAGCATTATTTTAATATAAAAATTTTCTCTCTCTTCTCTATCATTTGTTTAAAACAATATTTAAATAATTTCTCTTTCCTCTCTTTCTTCTAACATTTAATTTAAATAGTATTTATTTCATATAGAGAAAGATGAAAGGAAGTTGCTGTGGAGTGCATTTAAATAGGGAACTAAAAAATAGTTTTGTTCCCTACATTAAAAAAAAATTAAAAAAAAAAACTGCTACTAATGCTCTAATACATCACCTTTCTTGTTTCCCATTCTTTTTAATATAGTTTGGGAAAACCAATGTTCTATCTCAATGAATTAGATGAATTTGGTAACACATCATGAAACAGACAAGAGAAAAAAGACAGTAACCAGCAACTTATATGCCACAACAGCCCTTGAATATATATACATGCGACAATAACATCACTGCCATCAGAATTGAAATTTGGGAGCAGATATGGTAATATTAATTAGAAAGAGAATTTCTATTTTCAAGATATTCCTCTCCGATCGACGTTCTCTAGCTAATACAAATATATAAATGAACTTAGTTTTATGGAGATCTTGGGAATATTCTGTAAAAATACTTGAGTTACTAACAGTTTTTATTATAATTTTTTTATAAAATGACAGGACATACTACATTTTAATAATTGGCGTGATAAATATTATGTAGATTGTGATAAATATTATGTAGATTGTCCTATGATAATAGACTACATTTTAACACCTCTTGACATAGTAAATATCACGTGAATTACTACGTCAATTTGTTAAAAAACTTATATTTCAAAGTTATAATATCTGCACGTTGGCTCTGATCAAGAGAAGAAGGGAGAAAAAAGAAAAGTGGACCAAGCTACCACAAGTAGTGGGAAGATCAGGGGCAAATGGGATAGCGAGATGATGGACATAGTTTTTTGTGGCAGAATCTTTGCATCACGCAAACATGAAGATAGAGATATCGATATACATGTGTATGTAATGATGAAGAACAGGAAAAAATAGAGGAGTGTACCCTAAGATATTATATCTAGATACTCGCAATCATGAACACAAGGAACAATCCCTTTAGTAGTTTTAGTGGCTGTGCCTAATTTTTCCATGAAGAAGGCGCAATGGTCAAAACCCCAACCGCCTTGAAAGCGGTAGGCTTGCTTTGTGGGCCGCCTGATAAGCACGAGGCCTGTAACTTGGTTGTGGTCCTCAGTCTGACACCGTTTGTAAACTACCCAATGTCGGCCTCCGTATTATCTCGTCGCATATATACATATGGGGCCGAAAGACCAACTATCTATAACCATTTTTTTTTTCTTTTTTTTTTCTTTTTTTGAAGTAAACTTATAAACAAAGTAAACTTCTTAGTACTACACAATCTGACCCAGAAAAAACTTCCCAAAAAAAAGAAAAAAAAAAAAAAGAATAATGCTATAACTACACTTATATCTCACGTACTTTACATCATCAGACTAATGTGATAGTGTCCATCAATCTTTGAATCAGCTATTGTTAAAACAAAATTTAGAATTGATGGACATTGCTACATCAGTTCAGTGGTAAGGGATGAGATGAGAGTATAATATGTAGCATTACTTTAAAAAAAAAAAAAAAAAATTGATAATTCTTTGTCCTAAAAAGCCTGATGGCTGGCTTAACAAAAAAATATATTTGGGTACATAATAGACTTTAGAGTATAATCATAGTTTTAAATTAAATCATAAAATCTTAACTACGTCAATATCTTCTCCTCTAGTTCTAAAATTGACTAACGAAAACTCAAAATCAATCGTGCATTACTCGTTAACAATCTCATTTCTCCATGGCGTTTGCAATTTTTTAAAGTACATTGACAGTGCCCCTATACCCTGCTGTAGGCTTCAAATCCACGATCATCTATTATTAGGTAAAAGGCTAAACCATATCTTAAATTGTGATCAAAAGAGACACTTTATGTTAAGTTAGAGGTTGTTAAAAAGATTATGAATTTAATTATTTAATTAATATTTTAAGACTTTTTACCTATACGTTCAAATTCATTTTCAATAAATAAAGCCCACACGTAAATATTTAATTAAAATGATAATTAAAGTAAAGAATCAATGTCCCAACTTAATATTTTTATTTTGAAACGATATTCCAACACTTCGATCACTATTACTTGACCCACTGGCCTGTACGTACGTCCTTAATGAGGACCCTTTTACGGGCCTGCCATGGCCTGAGTACGGCCCATGGTCCCCGGCCTGAAAATTATCATGAATTCTACGGAATTTAATTTGAGGTCCTTTTAACATAAAACCATCAAAGGGATGTCTTGGAATTCAGGGACTCCAGCAAATGTTTCTTATATAATAGAAGAGAAATGGTAGATACTTTTTCTAGCATTTGGACATAATAGAATTGTACCAATATTCCCTTTACTTTTTTTTCTTTCTCCAATCGAGACGGTTCAAATAATATGGAACTAAAACATGCAGATTAGATGTTTTCCTCCCATTTTCACGACGAAAGAGCATTACATAAAAAGGTCTCATAGTTTTCTAACATTTCAGAAGGGTTAACTCATTTGAAGGTACTTCAAGATAGTCCATTTGCCAATTTGGCCTTCCAAGGGTGAACTCCAGATTGAGCAGCGGATTCGATGGTGGAATATTGGAGCTACCAGAAACATTCGGGGCTGCTTTGTGTCCGTCCTCCTATTTGAAAAGTGAAATTAATAATTATTTCATGAATTACAAAGGAAACGATATTAGTTTACGAAAAATGAACATGTTTGGTCTCGTTTTTTATGACAATATATATACATATATATACATACCTTGGTATCGTTTGCCTTGATATCAGAATATGTCATATTAGTTTCATTATTTGATCTGCTCCTACTGCTTCTCTCCATTCTGCTGATCATAATTTTATTGAGAGGATCAAAATTAATATATCAGGCGCCATTAAGACATTAACACAAGACAAACAAGTGTATATGGTAGGCAATATTATACTCTACGGATAATTGGTTGTTAATAACGAAGAGACCTTTTTTTTTGGAATATTGGGTTAATTTTTTTTTTTTTTTATAAGTAGGTTTATTCCCAAGAAATAAGATTGACATATGATGAAAACGAATTCTGGGAAGCACAAATTGAAAACCTATTCTTAATTAAGTAATAGTTCAGCTATGGATTCAGGACATGCTACATCAATCAAGTAGAGAATATTGATCCCATCGGATCATGCTAAATTATCAGCTAGCTAAAGAATTATAATACTCCTTGAATATTAACATGCAACTAATATCAAGTACTATAACATTTATATCAGCAAACTTTTGTCATTCCTTTCTCATATTCAGAAGTTAATACAGCATTAATTAAAGCATAAATCACTCCTCCTGCCACAGAAATAATGAAGTCGATCGATCGACAAAATTAATGCCGACCAAAGATTAAACTACAAGAACTGGATTCTCAAAGGGCATTATGGGTGCAGCAAATATCAACTATAATAAATGAGCGCGCTGCACACTTCCTTATAGAAAAACTTGTCCAATGTTCATGTTCAGAAGTTACTTAATCCTGCGTTCTTGTCAGATTCTGCACAGCTAGCGATAATTAAGTCCACAAAAGGCCAACCAGCAGCACTGCCCCTTGTGGGTAATGGGTTGTTGAATCCCGAATACACATTACATTAGATTACAACGGCATTGAGGTTTGAACCAAACCCTTGACTTTTATGATTTTTGGGATCAGGACTTTCAAATCCAACGGATCTGGGATGTCTATTTTGTTAAGATTAAATCACCCCCTACCTTACCTAATATACCAATAGACCCCCCTAGGCCACATTCACCAAAATCTATGACGACTTGGAGAATCTCGCTAACAAGTCCCCGATATCTACACCATGAACAAAGACGCAGACCTTGTTGGACCAAAAAAAGCCCGTCATCATGCACTAATATATTTTTATTCATTTTGCAAAGAGGAGAATTAGTGAGAAGAAAGAAAGCACGAAAATGCAAATGCCACTCACCTTTGGGATTTCTGTGGTGTAGTGGGCGTCAGCGGTGATACCCTTGGGCTTTGGTTGAGACCAATATCTGTCTGCCCCTGACCTGCAATATTCATTATAGATAGAGCCATTGCTCTAGCTTTATCAGACACACACCCAATAATTCACATGTACAAAGGTCAGTCCTAGCTCAACTATTTTTGTTTTAGTTGGGAAACAGTGGATCAAATGATACAGTTTTTTGTCGCACTTGGATATATATCCAAGCTCCCCAACAAAGAGAATAATAGAAGAAGAAATAGGCCTTTGGGGGAAGAGGAGGTAGGGAGGAGGGAATCAATTACCTGATCCTTTGTCAGTGCTCTTCACTGTTCTATACATCTGCATGAAAACCATGGAGAAAAATTTGAGAAAAATGGTCCACATTGTAATTAAGAGTTACCCCCTCTAGATGCCCTTTTGTCCTTACCCCTTGTTCTCCTTCCCTCACTACAAATGGATCTTGTCAACATGACATGAATATAGAACTTAACAATTTCCTATAAGTTTCAAAGACAATGAGATTGAACATAGTACTACACTCACCTGCAAGTGACTCTTCCCTCACTACAAATGGATCTTGTCAACATGACATGAATATAGAACTTAACAATTTCCTATAAGTTTCAAAGACAATGAGATTGAACATAGTACTACACCCACCTGCAAGTGACTCTTCACGTGAGCTAGGGTTAGATCCTTCACATTCATCAACTCTAACACAGACTTTGGTGTTGCTCCTGTTGACAATGGAAAAAAAAAGGTAAATAAAACAAAAGAAAATCACTTTTTATGCTGAATAAGGGAAAAAATAATAATAATAATAAAAATGATGAGTTGTCGTATATTACTTTCATGACCGCCGAGAAGTTCTACTGCGTGAACGAAATGGGCATGGAGGGTGGTAGTCCATCTCATTCTGGGAGCTCTGACGCTTCTTTTCACTCCACTGATAAATCTTGCACTTCTCTTGAACTCCCGGCCGTAGATTTGCGGCTGATGATCGTGGTGGTGACGGTGAGGATGGTTTCTTAAATCTGCCATTTCGAACCCTAAGCTTAACGTGGGCTGATGATGATCACTAAGACCAAGTGGGTGGTGGAAGCCATTTTCATGGCTTAAATCGCTTCCGCTGCTTCCAGATTCGGTTGTTGGGCTCCTATTGTTGCAGAGTGGTTTTCTTATAATTAATCCATCACAGCTCACTTCCTTAGTTTCAAAATCCGAGGCCGAAGGTGGGCTGATCTGTAAGGAAAGGTCAGGAAAGGTCGTTGATGGAGGTATCATCATAGCGTTTGAGCTTAGGAACATGATGGAGATCTGACGAGTTCTTAAATTAAGAAAACAAGAAAAGGAGAGGAGAGGCTCTCAGTATGAACCAATGTGGAAAGAAAAATAGAAAGCAAGAAATGGGTATCAGCTGTTGTGATTATATGATGAGTGCCTCATGATTTGCATTGGCATATATTCAGAGAGAGAGAGATGAAGGGGGGGTAAGATAGGCTTTTTAGTAGGATCCTAGTATGGTTAATGGAAGAGCAAAATATAGACAGAGGTGAAAAAAAAAATGCAGGAAAAGAGAAAAGAAGCACAGTTTTTCGGGAAGATGGTTTGAAGGAAAAGTTAGTGAAAAGGGGAAGTTCTGTATTTATGGTTGCAGAAAGGGATCAGAGACCTTTCCACACACACGGAGTGAGAGAAAGAGAGAGAGAGAGAGAGAGGTCCGTTTTTCTCCTTATCTTTTCTTTTATAATAGGGAATGAAAAAGGAAGTGCAGAGATATAGTGGTGGTTCCTGCGGGGAATGGTTGGAAACCGAGAAAACAAAAGGGGTACTGTTCTATGGAATAACGGAGTCCCTCTCCTCTCTCTCTCTCTCTCTCTCTCTCTCACATTACGTTGATGGATCGCGACCCATATAAATTCCCTCCTCTCCTTTGTTTCCATCAGATTCTACTTGATTTTATTTATTTATTTTTTTTCATGATTTTCTTAAATTGGAATATTCCCATTTCTTTTCATTAAAAGAGGATTGACTGGCAGGCTAAAATATCCCCGATCAAAGCTGCCCTTATAATTAGTTTCATTCTTGCGGACGTGGCAGATTGAGACTTTAGGGTCTTTTAATGTGAAAAATCAACTTATTGGTTGCTCTTAATGATGTTATGTTAATTGGAAATTTAGGGTTTTTCTTTTCTTTTCTTTTTTTGAGTTTGGCTTAACATGAGATTTGATGTTCTCTTATTGAATATGGACGGTCAAGATCAAAGCTAACTCTTTTTTTTTTTTGAGTTTGGCTTAACATGTGATGATAGCCCATATTCAATAATAATGGATATGTCCTTTTATTAAATAACAAGAAGCAACTCAAATTCTTTTTTGTCCTTTTAAAAACATTTTTTTTTTTTGTGAGTGTAATTGCCCTCAATTAGGAACAACCTCAACCACCCCCACCACCCCAAAAAACACAAAAAAAAAAACTAAAGAAACTTATATATAAAATGTAATAAATGCATGTGAACCAATAATAATTTTGTATACAAACTGTAGTGTATTATTTGAAAAAAAAAATGGAAATGAATGATATAAACCACTAATAAATATTTCTTAATTCGAAATAAATAAATCAATAAAAAAAGCCCTCTTGGGAGTCAGCCCAACTCTAACTCAAGCTAAACCGACCATTGCCAGCTCTAGGCTAGTTTCTTCATGACCAGGATCTAGTCTGGTCTAAGTCCCAATAGATATCGAGCTGTACACGTGCGATCCCAAACCAGAAATATCAGTAAAATCATAAAATGCCTCGTGAGAAATAAGGAGACGAAGGAATATAGACGATAGATCGAGCAACTGTCGGAGTGGCTAGGATGTCCGGCGACACCAGGGTTGCAGACCCACATGCAACTCTCTGACCCACGCGCTTTTCCACTTTTGAAGTCCTTAATGCTTTATAGAGTCCTGCTAGCCGTCCACACAAGCGTCCGTTTCAGTAGGAGAAAAAAAATAAAAATGAAAAAAAAAAAATATTTTTTCTATTAAAAAACAGCTTATAAAAAAATAAGAAAAAATATTTTTTTTAACAAAAAACAGGTTCAGGCTTATTTCATCCCCTTTCATAACCTTAGGAAAAAATAAAATGAGAATTTGATAAGTTTAAAGCTGTTTTTTAATAGAAAAAGTTTTTTTTTTTCTTTTTTTTTTCTTCATGAAACGGACGCTGGACGCCCAGCTCTACTCTGCTTTATACGTTTTTTGTATTCATTTCTATAAAACGAAGAGAATTTATTTACGATTAAAATTTATTTCTTGCATTTAATGATATATATGGTGACAGTGTTATATTATTTAAAAATTTAAATAATATGGTAATATATATCCATATAACAACATATTATAAGAATAGAAAAAATATATATATATAATATGAATTATCTTGATCTCTTACACTTGAAAATGAAAAAAAAAAATCATATACAAGAGAATATCGTTTATGAATTAAAAAAAAAAAGTAATAAATAAAAATTATTTAAGTGTAAGCTCCCTTGATATGTGCTTTTTTCTTTTTTTTTCTTGATAGAACGGGTTTTAACCCATTATCAATATAGACACGTTAGTGAAAAGGACAAGATAGATAAGAATCTAAATATGATTAATATGGAATATATGATATTAGACTAGGTTATAAATGGTTATATTGGCTTTCTGATGTACTATCCCAATAATCTACCAATTGAAATTATGGAAAAAATAAAAATGTCTGTCATGATATATAGGAAGTAATTTTTATTCTATCATTTGAATTTGATTTTCAATACCTTACTTATATCACGCTAGTGAATCACATTTAAGAACGCTATTATTTAAACACCAAAAAAAAATATATATATATATTTTTATTCGCCGGTTGCAGCATATGATATTTGGAATTTGTGTACATAACGATCGAGATTGTTCATTGCATATATATCATATGTAATAAGTAGTCTTATACGATGAGGCATTTGAATTTGATCACCCACTTAAACAGATGTTTAAATAGTTCATATAGGTGAGACTCGAACTTCTTGCTCCAATAATATGGGCCCCGTGCCCTTTCACTTCACTTGAGGCCATTGCACTCAACCCCATCCTCATATCAACCTCTTATTTGAATAAATCCATCAACATCTCCCGGGTAAGCAATATGAACACTTAGAATTTCATGTACTGTCAGTCCATGACTAAAGCTTGTCATGACCGACTTGGTGGGTCTCATGAACTTTTACTCCTTGATTATTGTACTGTGTATGATGCAATTGTGCCGGTAGCATTATAGTGCCATAATTGTCCCAAAGTGGTCTATAATTGGCGCGTGAGGTGGAGTCATCTTAGGAGGCACGTGGGAGTGGCAGAAGCAAGTGTAATAACCTCAAGGGGTTTCAATTCAACGACTAGTGTTTGTCCAATCTACAATCTATCCTCTTTCCCCAGTATTCCCTCTCCGTGTCCAATTATTCCCCTTGGCTCTACCCATCTGTCGAGCCCCACCCGCGCGTGGAAATCATCAACAACAAGACCATATTCCCCGGCGTCAACATGGCTCCCATCACGTGACTTATGGACGTGACCTTGTCTAGGTGATAGGCTCTTCTTTGTTCTCTTCCTTTGTTCTTACTTTCTCAAAACCCCCCGTTTAGTATGCTGCCTTCTCTGTCTAATTATGCTCGGAACCCCATGCTTTGCTAATCTCCATTCCATTTGTTTAATCTTTTGTTAATACTTTCCGAAGCTGCGGTCAGCGCCTGATCCGCTCTAGATTCTCCGGGAAATGAGAAATGTTTTTCTTATTTCTAACCCTCTCTTTCTCTCACGTTGGATTAGTATTAAACAAGTTTGCAGGTGGGTATTATCCGGTCAACATGTCTCTCTTGTATAGTTCCACTTGCAAACTTGTCAAATGCTTGGGCTTTATTCCATATTCCATGTGTTTGTCTTATAAGAACACTTCCTGACTTCCTCCTCTCTTTCCTATTTTGGATTTATTTTGCTACTAGTTTTTGTTTTTGTTTTTGTCTTTTTTTTTATTATTATTCTGACAGAAAGGGCCTCATTTGGTTCTCCTTGAAGCTATCTTACGTGTTGTTTTCATAGGGCATCTTAGAACATGTAGCTTAATTACCGTTGGCCTCTTAGTTTAATGTGAGGAGGAAAGAAAAAATTCACATTCCATCGTGAAATGATTGGAAGTTGTTAGGGGCGAAGGGGCTGTCAATAACACACGCAACAAGAATTATCTAGCCCTCTTTATGCAAGCTAGCACCAAAACAACTCAAGAAAAATAAAACAAACCACCCACAACCATAATTTGTATGTGAAAAACCCTCCAATGCAAAGAGAAAAATCATGGAACCTAATACTGTTAAATCTTTTACTATCAATAATAATAAGCTTATAAATGTCTTCTCCATAACACTTTTCGAGGTTACCACCACATCAAGAATACATACATTATTTGATCATAACTTAAGTTCGTCACTCCAATAGTGGATTCCAACAAGAACAAGAAAGATCTCACCAAATGGGTATGGACAACCAAACAATTGGAAAGCAAAACCAACGATCTACACCGGTCAATACGTAGATTTCGTTGTCATAAACAACATATTGAAATTTCATCAATATCATATTATAAACAATCCTCCAATCTTTAATGGAAATGGCTATGAGAAAAGCCCAAATTTTTCTTTGTTTCTTTCTCTTTCTCAAAAATGTTGCACTCCACAATAATGAACTTTATCTTTCTTTTTATTTATACCGCAAAAAGCAAAAAAAAATGTTATTCATCATTTTTTTTTCCAGCATTCTCATCATATGTGGCATTCGCTTATTTGTTTGTGTATTTTTTTTTAATTTTTTTTTTTAAAAAATAACATGATAACAAAGAAAATGTTGAGAGATTGACAACAAAGTATTCTTAGTAACATTTCTCAAAAGCAAAAGGCTACTACCTATTTACTTTGACTACTCACGTGGATAGGCCCCTCACAGAGAAGGGATTACCCAACAAAAATATTACAGCTTTTACTATAATATCTTGACAAATTCATATATATGGCAGTATCTTAATGATGAAAAAAAGTAAACAACAAAATTTGACAGATAAATTTATTATTAAAAATTAAAAATACTAATTAAAGTGGTGTACGGCCACCCGTCACCTCCACATAAGGTAGCCACATGGCCACATATTTTTATTTTTTTTAAGAAGTAAAGCTTTACATCTATTTGAATTTTTCAAAATAAACCGTTCGATATACTCTATAAAAAGTACATTCTCAAATGTAAAATCCACTAGAATACACTTTTAAAAAGTATATTCACCATTTTATTAATTATATCAAAACACTTTCAACGAAAAAAAAAAACTATATATTACCAAAATACCTTAACAAATATAACCTATGATTTGTTAGATAGTCGCTGTTGTCATGGCTATTGAAGCAATGAACCCACTTCTCTTGATGGCGAAATTAAAAAGAAAAAATTAAATTAAAAAAAAAAAAAAAAAGTGTTGAAGAAGTGAGGCTTTTAGAAGTGAGGCTTCACCGGGTTGTTAATGTTACACAAACTCTAATTACTATGATTTGTTAGATAATCACAATTTGTCCGCCTTGATCTTCGATTTCTTAAATCTGAGGGCATAATTCATATCGTCTCGGAAAGATAAAAATAGTCATATATACGTACACGACATGACGAAATTTTGCGTGGAAGTAGTAACAAATATTATTCCAGTAGATCGAATATATTTTTTATATATGCTGTAATGTCGCGGTGCACGTAAGCCTAAACGGCGTTGATTTCGGTGATTCCTTCCTTTCGTTTTTGTCTTTTCACTGATACTCAAAGGAGAGGGAGTAGAGAAAAGCAAGATTCGAATTTCAAAGTCACACATGCTTGTTTAGCTAGCTGTATCCTAATCTCTCACGAATAACCATGCCCAACCATTCTTCGGATTAGGTAGAGTTCATATACTACTACTTATCACATCATTATTAAATAATTAATTTTATTTATCAAATTTTGTTACTTAATTTTTTTCACTTTAAAAATATTATCACATGAATTTATAAGAAAATTATAATAAAATTTATACTATTCCAAGTATTTTTCAAAAAATTAAAAAAAAAATCAAATCAAATAAATAAAATCTCTTGCTTATGGCACCTTACATTTTAAATGTCAAACCAACAAACTAGCTAGCCAGTGGCTTTCATTCTCCTCCTTTTTCCAGTGACACTCCGGCGCCGCACGGCACAAAGGTAAGTAAAAAAATAAAAGAAAAAGAGCTATTAATGTAATAATCACATGCTCTCGTACATTAAAATATTAAAATTACAGAAATAGAAGAAAAAAGAGTGAAGCTTAGAGATAGTTTAGTAGAATGTAAAAATTTGTTAATTGAAGCCACTTGCCATGCACGTGAAGAGGTCAACACAGCAGTATCAACGAACCATATGTTTTGCCGGGTGAAGCATCTGCCCGACATCAAATAGTAAAACACAAGCATGCAGCTAGCGGATACATTACAAGAGAATACTTAATTAGGTAATTTACAACATAAAATATGTTTGTTCTTGCTTTATCTGCACTAAACGTACTGATAATGAATGCAATAACAAATTAGTCAAAAGTTAATGCGAAATATATGAGTGTTACTAAGGGGTACTATACTTTTATTACAATTCATGTGGGATTTGGTGCTCACCATTTCGGCCATTAATTAAAATTAAAATTTTAATTATTTTATTTTTAAAATAATAATTAGCTAATAGCTTTTATCCTTGCAAGAGTTAAGCGTCTGTTTTGTCTGAAATTCCTACAATACGATAAGAATGCGGTTTGAGAAGTTTTTTTTTTTTCTTGAATTATTTGTTAACGTATTTGTTTTGAGAATACAATAATACAATAATGCAATTAATTAACAAACATATATAGCTAGCCTATGGTGATTAGAGTTTATGTGTAACATTAACCACATGCACAGTGAAGACTCGATCAGTTCTAAAGGTTCAAAAGCTATGACTTGAAAGCAGGTTCTTCAACACATTTTATTTTCTTTTTCTTTTTCATTTTTTTTTTTAAGAATAAACGATCGATCCACAGAAACATTATTGCCATTAAGAGAAGTGGGTTCATTTCTTCACACACGACCAAGAAGCCAGCTAGCTCGATAGATGAGGAGCACCGATCGAGCAAAGTGATCATGATTATGACTCATGATTATAATTAGCCAAAGATGATTAATTAAAAAAAATCGTGATTAAAGTCAGACCATAAGCAAAGCTCAGATAATTGGTTTATAATTGAGAAACAAACCTCAACCTTGTTGTTTTGAAGATTCAACGGCCCAATGCGGCAAAGCCCTCCCTCATCGTTTGCTGTCGTCAATTGATGCGCACCTAGTTAGGAGATTGATCAAAGAAATTACTTGAAATTAATTATATAATATTGTTCTTATGCTGACTTTTGATAACTTTCTTTTTTCTTTTTTCTTTTTTTTTCTTTTTTCTTTTTCTTGTTCATTATATATATAACTTGATGAGGAGAGTAGAAGTTGAACAGAATTAATTAGACGGACTCATGATCCTTAAAGATCCTTAATATGTCACGTTGTCCACAGCCATAATGAAGTCAACAAAGAGAGAACATTATAGTATTAGGCTTAAGTGTCTGTCTTATGCTAGTATATTTGTCAATTTCTTTTTTTTTTTCTTTTTTTGTTGGTTCACAAGCTCTAAAATACTCGATCAGAGTATATCCTTTTAGTTTATATTTTTCAAAAATAATGAATTTTAAAATCTTCCACGTTGCTTGCAAGCGATATCCATCCTCAAATATATAGGTATAAATCACCTAAAAATGGGGCGTTGAAAAAAGAAAAATCTCAAGTAAATATTGGATGATTGTATAGAATCATTACAAAAAATAAATATTATACCGCACTTATATTAAAATACTGATGCTTGTTTTTGTTAACGACACCTCTTTTTTATTTTTTTATTTTGGCACATCTTACACAAAAATGTGTCAGTATAGGTCTTTTTTTTTTAGCGCACGGACCGAAATTCTATGTAATAGCATTATTCTCCGATGGTAATTCATGATATCAAAATTTAATAGCAATTTATTATAAATTTAATTGTAATTTTTAAAGTCGCATCAATTTAATTAGATAAAAAAAATTGTCTACATAACTTGCCCTAAGTTTCTTATTTGTGTCTCGGTGACTTTAAGTGCCATGAAGCGCAAACAGTCTCCAACAGGACAAAGAACAAATTGGTTTACATTTTTGGGCAGCCATACTTCGCAGAGGTTCTCCTCGTTTTTTTGTTCGTCGATTTATTATCTAAGTTGGACTGTTCCATTGTCGCGGGACCCCATAGACAGGAGGATCATCGTGGCCACTGAAATCTGGTCCTGTCATTTTTGGTTTTCACATGCAGCTGCCCCAATCATCAGAACATTGAAAAAGAACGTAAAACTTTATATAATGATGGTAATTGCCATTAAAATCAGAAACTCATAATAAATGCTTTAATATATATTTATATTGTTAAAATATTAATTAAATTTTTTTTTATTTAATTTAAACTTTTAAAATAAATAATGATCAAACAGAAATCTTGAATTCGAACTCTAACTTTATATTTACTTGTTGATTAAGAGTTTGACTCCACTTGTAAAATAAAATATTAAAATGTTAATTAAATGATTAACTTTACAATTTTTATAACCTAAACTTTTAAGATATTTAATTAATAGTCCTTTCTATTTTCTCGTTTTCCATCAATTTTCATGCCATTTTCCCGAACTCTCTACTTAGCACAGTCATACCTTCTGGTAGTCCAAATTTTGTTGGGGATACCAAAACTACCAATTACAGGGTGGAGATGGCATTCACTAGAGACTTTGTTGATTACCTCATCGCTTGCGTTGTCACCTCTTGGTCCTCTTCCTATCATTTTCCCACTGTTGTCCCATGGACCCTTTTTTCTTCTTTTTTTTTTTTTTTTTTTCTAAGCGTTGTCACATGGACCATACAAGGTACTATTTTATACTTGGTCTAGAGCTAATCAATGCTTCTCACTTTTCCTTCATTTGACTCTTTTTTTTCTTTTCTTTTCTTTTTTCTTTTTTAATAAAAAAATAAAGAACGGCACTTTATGCTGTCAAATGTCTCCCTTCTCATCAATAATATATATGAAAACTAAACCTTAAAATGTCAACATCAGCAAAATAATTCCCCGTTTGCTTTTCAGCTTTCAAAAGGAATAACATGCTTCCATGACGTATGTGGTTTGAACTTCGTACTAAACATGTTAACATTATTGGGACTTGACTTGGGTAGAGTTTTAATTGGATTGAGATGTATTTTAGGAGAACATTTAAATGACAAGTTTGTCAATCCTAAGCAATTCAGTTTCAATTGAAATTGTATCAAAGTCCAAATCAAATTATTGCTAAACGTTAGTAGAGATGTCCTAGTCAGGGCGAGAACAACCCTACACCATTAGGTCTTATTTGATTTACGAAATAAGTCTATGAAATAAAATGACTCTTTTATAGAATTTTTTTTTTTTTGTTTGGTAGGGATTTATTCCTTAGAATAGTTATTTTCATATGAATAATTATTTTCTTACGGAGAGGAATACATATTCCTCTAAAAATGAAAGAAATAACTATTCTTTCATGAATAGACAATATTTTCACAAAAAAAAACTATTTCTTTTTTTCTTTTATTTTAATTCAAACTTTTTTTTTTAAAAAAAAAAGAAACATAGAGCAGTGGTCAGCCGGCCACCCACAGCAAAAGTCGAGGGTGGCCGCACCACCCCTGGAGCACCTTGTGATGGACTAGGGGTGGCAATTTTTGACACGACCCGCGAACCCGACACGAATTTTTCAGGTTTGGGTTTAGCTTAACGGGTTGACCCGTTTATGACCCGGTAAGTTACCAGGTCAGACGGGTCAACTCGCCGGGTGACCCGGTAACCCGTTTTTTTTATTTTAAAAAAAAAAAAACCTGAAACGCACCGCTCCCCCCCAGTTTTTCATTTTTTCATTTTCACACATTTTGATCTCTCTCTCAAATTCTCAATCTCCTCTCTCTCTCCTCACAGTCCCGTCCCCCCCCCTCCCCTCAGCTCTCATCTCTCTCTCTCAACTCAATCTCCCTCTCTTTCTCAGTTTCTCTCACAGTCTCACTGTGTCTGTCTCCGTCGATCTTCCCCGGCGCCGTCGGCGGTATCTCCGTTTCCCTCTCTCTCGGTCTCGCTGTCGCCGTCGTCCCCAACCCCTCGCACGGTCGCACCGGAACGGCGGTATCTCCCTCTCTCTCGGTCTCGCCGTCATCGATCACCCTCAAGGGCCAACCCTTCGCACCGGTATCTGACCGTATCTCCCTCTCTCAGTCTCTCTCGATCCCGCCGTGAGTCCGTGTGGCACAGATCTAATCTGTGTCGGCGGTGTCGCTTTGCGTCACGCCGTCCACAAATCTGATCTGTGCGGTTGTGACTTCACTGACTTGTGAGTGATTTTCGGGTCTGTTGGGTCATGTTGAGTCGGGTTGAATCGTCTGGTTGACGGGTCGTATCGGGTTAACCCGTTTATTAAGCGGGTCAACACGACACGACCCGTTAAATAAACGGGTCGTGTTCGGGTTTAGGGTTAACGGGTTGGCGGGTCAACCCGAACCCGACCCGTCAACCCGTTTTGCCACCCCTATGGTGGACCCACGAGGCACTCCAGGGGTGGCCTGGCCTCCTCCAATTCACTTCGGGGGTGGTGACGATCACCACCAGAGACGCTCAGGGGTGGTTGCAGCCACCCCCGATGGAACCGGGGGTGGTGCGGCCACCCCCGATGGAACCGGGGGTGGTGCGGCCACCCCCGATGGAACCGGGGGTGGTGCGGCCACCCCCGGCTTTTGCTGTGGGTGGCCAGCCACCTACAACTTTTAAGTTTCTTTTTTTTAAAAAAATGAGAATAAAAAATTTGATAGGTTTTTTAGTAATTTTAGTTCAATTCCAGTTAGAGCATATGTGTTTTTACCAAATTAAATAATAGGAATAACTATTTCATTTCACCTTCTTTCATTCTTAAAAATACCTATTCATTTTCCTGATAAAATATTCATTCTGCAAACCAAACGATGCATTAATGTGATCTCCATTATTTTTTTTTATTTAAATCTCTATATTCTTTCAAAATTAATTAAATTTATTTATTTTTAGTTTTGCCTCCCTCTCCTAAATTCTAGTTCCGCCACTTATCCTAGTTCTACCGTTTAAAAAGAACAAAAATATTGTTAACATTCTAATTGTGTATCAATAAAAATGAGAATGACGTGAAGAGAAAAAAAAAAGGGAATAAAATGGCAGTAATTTAGATGTTCTTTTTTCAAGAACGCCTTTGTCTACCCGGTGAAGTATTTAGAATTATAAATTAAACAGACTAGAATAATCTTACTTTAAGAAGCATAAAAAAAGGTCAAATATGATTATTTTGAATGTTGTACTTGTTAAAATATCACACCGGCTTGGATGCTTTATGATGAGGTCAGACTGCAAGGAATTAATGTGAATTTTTCTATGTCATTTCCGTTTGGTGGATTAATAAAAGAGAATATATCAACAATAAACTTTCAAAATGGGAAATGGAAGACACATGACAATATCAGATTCTTACCTGAAAAAAAAAAAAAAAAAAATAGTAGAATAATGAGGGATCATGTGAGGCTAGGCAGAAGAGATCAATAGCCAACGATAAACAATGTATGTATTGTATTGGGACAAAGTTTACTTTCAAATTAAGTTGAAGAAAATTCATCAATTCAAATATATGAAATTGACATATGGTATACCACATAAAACAAACCTGTCAGAAGCAGGCTTCCTCCAACTATTGAGCAGGCCCATTTTCAGCACAACCTCATGTCGGTCCATTAACAATGAGGCCTATAAGCCGACCACTTCATTGACCTAGCTTAGGTAGACTGAGCCTATCTCAGTTTGGCTAGCCGAACCTAGTTTGATTAAGGAAAACAAGTACACAAAGCCTAAAGAGGGACTGCGCCTATTGTATCTTAGCTTTTGTGCACCTAAACTACTGACATTATGTTATTATCGAGGAATGATGAAAGTATCTCTAAGGAAGTGGGAGCTACGTAATCAAATTTTAATAGCCTTTGAGCCTCTCCCTTGACCACCAACGTGCGAAAAATCACTCATTTAAAGAGAATAAAACTAAGTCATTTGAAGGTACATCATTTTTCTAACTAAACACTTTTTCTTCTTTAACCTACTTTCGTTCTTTAGAGTCAATTCTGATTTAAACATTAGAGTGATCTCTTATTAAACTCTCACTGAGGAATACTTTAAACTTTTATTTTTTTCTGTCTTACAAATACTATTGATTAAGGATTTAGCGTATGATTAACTGATTCTTCATCCTTTTATATATATAACACGTGATTCTCACGCATTAAAATGTTAGTGAGAATGCATATGACATGTTAATCTTATGAAAAATGTATGTGAGAGTCAAATAGTCTAAAGATAGATGTACAAGATTGAAGAAATACTTGGTCCATTTTATTCATTGGTCATGTTAGTTATTATTTTCTATCGTTGCCAGAGATGAAGAACATGTAGCCCAACAATCCTAGACAGACCAAAACCAATTCATAATTAGGCCCAGTCATTTTGTCTAAAATCAGCTCCAATACGCACTAATCAGATCCAGTGGGCTTCAAGCCCATTGCACTAGCCCGCTCAAAGTGGTTATTTCGTTAAATATCAAACAACCAAGGTTTCTTCTATAACCAAACATCATCTGGTCCTCACTGTTTGCAGTGGACTTCGGAGACACAGATTGAGACACAGAAACACAGAGAATGACGGTGTTTCATTTCTTCAACTGCGCAATCCTCACATTCGGCCCTCACGCCGTTTACTACTCCGCCACGCCATTGTGAGTTTCGCTTCTCGTTATTTCATTCGAAGCTCAATTCCATGGCACGAATTTGATAATACTATGTTGTAACGGAAACCCTAACTTACTCGAATCCCGATCTGATTATTCAACTTTGGATGTTTCACAATCTCCATGAATTTGGAGGTTTGTTTAAATTGAAGAAAATCGATCTATTGCTGTTGTGTCGATATGCAAATTGGTGTTGCTGTAATAAGTATGCGTGTGCAGGTCCGAGTACGACACGCTTGGTACCTCTGTTAAAACAGCTCTTGTCTATCTCGGAACGGCTTTAGTAAAGGTTCGTTGGATTCGATTCTTGTATTACTCGGTGTCTTCAATTTACATTCATTCTTATGCCTTACGCCTTATGTTATGTTGGCAGCTTGTTTGCCTGGCAACCTTTTTGAAGGTATCGGATAATGATAGCTTCGATCCGTATCAGGTAGTTTCGTCTTTCCCTTATGAATTGCTTGAGGGAATGCCAATAGTTTTGTTTATTGAATCTGTGGCTTTTAGATTTCCCTCCAATCAGTATCTGTATGTATATGTTCTTAGTACGCCAGGATAGCTTATTGATGCAAACATGGAGCGATCTTCTGTAGAATCAAGAAGTTTACAATTTTGCTATTTATATTTATAAGAGTGGAGGGTGAATGGATAAAAAGGATATAATTCTCTATGCCTGTGTTTTACTTATCAAAACAAATTCTCTATGTCTGAGTGTGTTTGGGAGGGAGGGAAAGAGGGAGAGTTCAGAAATGTAATGAACTTTTTGAAGTATAGTATAAATTGAATGTGAGATCTCGCCTGAATGATGCACTACTTGTGTCACTTGCTAATTGAGTAAAATGATAATATCTTTGTGCATCTCTTGGGTTTTCTCTGCTATTCAGGCATTTACATGGATTAAATAATCTAGATCAAATGATGAAAACAGTTACCATTCGCTATCAAACAAAAAATTAATATTGGAGATACAAGAAAATATAACATGATTATATTCACCACTTGTTGAGAATTTGCTGTTTTGGAGTTTTGTAAGCTTCCCATGTGGAAAATTTCTTCTACTAATTACAAAAACCAAGAAAAGTGATTGCCAGCTCTTGATTGCTCTTTGGGCAAGTTAGAGTGAAATAAAGCTCCAGTATAATGTTATTATTTTTGCATTAGAACATTAATTTCCTTATTTAACATGAGTTTTGAGTCGTTAAGTTTAAATAATTAATGGCTTTCATTTACAGGAACTGTTGAAAGCCCTAATTGGTTTCATAGATGTTGCTGGGCTTTACTTTGCCTTGACTCAGTTGACTCACAGGAACATTTCTCAGAATCATAAATTTCAAGCAGTTGGACTAGGTGAGCAAAAATTGGTGGCTTATTCTTTGATTTCTAGATCAACTTTCTAGCACTTGTTGTATTTGAATGTTCTTTTCTGTAACTGCATTTGTTGACTTTATTGTGGCTATGACACCTTTTTACCTGTTGGTAGGGTGGGCTTTTGCTGATTCTGTTCTGCATAGATTGGCACCTCTTTGGGTGGGCGCTAGAGGACTAGAATTTACATGGGATTACATTTTGCAAGGCATTGAAGCAAATGCGAATCTGGTACATTTATTTCTTCTTGTTTCTAGTGTTTTGTTTGTAGCTGCAGATTCGGACTATATCCTTAGTTCTAGGCTAGTGGTTTTGGACAAATAATATCCAGTTTGATATTTCAAAGATTCAAGTAATGATCTTAAGTAGTCAGATTCCAAGGGATTACATATAGTCATTTTGTTGATGAAGAAATTTGGCTGTTATATGCATGTTGAATTAAATTTCTATCTTTGTTGGTTACTTTTCTGCGTCTTTTATCCTTCTTCTTTTTTTGGCTTCCTTTTCTGAGTTCAGGTGTTGAGTATATCTCTAGCTGCATTGGGATCTTTGATGTGGCTCCGGAAAAACAAACCCAGGACTCTGATTCCCATAATATATGCATGTGCAGGGATTGTGGCAACCATGCCATCCATCACAAGGTCTGCTCTACACCATCCCTCGTCATAGCCTCTTAAAAGTTTGTGTCTAATTTGCATAACTGAATATTGGGGCATTATTGTAACACATTAAAACTTGAAACTTTTATGCTCCTGGCTTCCTTAACAACTACTGATCAGTATGGCTCCTATTGCAAAATACACTATTTTTGAGTCATTCATTCTTTTTTTCTGGATAAGAAGACAGCAAAGAAAGCAAGGATCACGGGGGAGCATTCCCGCTAAAAATCCAGTAATCTAGGGGAGAGGGGAAGGGGATGGGAATGCATCCAGAATACATCATGGAGGCAGCCCATTTGGCACACAAGTGGGCGCAAGAATTTGTGCTACAAGGGTTCTAAGAAGCAGACCAAGAAATATAAGAGAGAAGATGAGAAATATATGAGATCACTGGATGAACGGGCAGTCGGATGAGAGAGAAGAAGGCTGCAGGGTATTGATAACTGCCAAGGAGTCCACTTCTAAGATCATTTTCTTGGGGCCTAAAAGAAGGGCTTGCTTTGCCACTAAGAGAGCAGCCTGTGCTTCAGCCATAGTTGGATCACATAGGGGTTGGATTTGGGTCCAGGCATGAAGAAAGTCCACATATGAGTTTTGGCAAACCACTTCTGTCATTGAGACATGGTCCCTGATGGCCGCATCATAGTTTATTTTAAGAAAACCCTAGGGGGGTCCACCACTGAGGCTGAGAGAGATTGGGAAGAGAATGCCAAGCTTTAAGGTGTCTAAGATGGAATTTTTAACTTGCCAACATACATGTATTGTATTAGCAGTAACCCCTTTTTGGACAGCTCTATTTCTAGCGTACCATAGGAAATCTAAAGCAACAGAATCCAAAATCTGAAAGTGAAGAATAACTTCTGCCCAATCAATACCCAATAGAGGTTAAAGGTGAAGAATAAATCTCATTCATTCTACAATTAGGCAAGAAGAAAACTTAAAAAATATTAATGGGCTTAAAACCCTTCTCTCCAAAGCCCTAGAGAAAAATGGCATTCAATGAAGAGGTTTTTCTAAAGTCTCTGTGCATGTCAGGTAGAGGGGACAAGGAGAAGCTTCATCAGTAAGGTTCAAAATGTTGGATATTTTTCCCCGAGATGGCAAGATGTTCCACCTTATTTTCCATAGGAGTTTAAGGTGTTCATAGAGGTTTAATCTCCATAAGGCCTTCCAATATGAGTTGTGCTGCAGGCCGGCCTAGTTTGGAGTGGCCAAGCTTGAGGTATAAGCTAATTTAATGGAAAATTTGCCCGAGGCCTCAAACGTCCGTATAGTCCATTCTTCAAACGATGAAGAGGGAATATGGATGTTAAGGATCACATCCGCAAGCCACATGTAAAAAGCTTAGGTCTCAATGCTAGAGACCCACTGTCTGCCATTGGTCTCCATGGCTGGGGGATGCTTTTTGTTAATTTTTCTTTTTTAATCAAAGGACATAATTGTATTTTCAGACATTTGATAGGAGGATAATGGACAATTTCAGACATGTATGGGTCACATGATCTATTTTCCGTCCAAGTTAACAGAAAATGTTAACAGAGGAGGCAAACTAAAAATGTTGGGTAGTTTGAGGGGGTTGATTATCACTTTTCAAAGTATGGTGAGGTGAGTACAAATCAGGTGTCCCTTTGAGGGGTTAAGTGTAGTTCCCCAAAGAAACTGCTTGAGATTCAGAAGCCTTGGATTCAAACAAAAAATAAGTTCTGGATTTTTTTTTCCTGACTAATGCCTGAAGAGATCGGGATGCTGAGGGTCAGGCAAGCCCTTGGCAGTTCCATGCCAACGACCTCATGACAAGTGAGTGAGCATGATAATGCCTGCCTTCTCGGCTGAGTGAGAGCAAAGTGTGGAGTTGTCTTTTGGCCACAGCCCTTGTTGCGTAGCCTGAGATGGAGAAATATCAGGGGTCTGGTATCAAACAAGTTTGGCCTGGACAGTTCTGATTGCCTTTGATAGGGGTTAGGGTGGGAGTGAGCTAGAGGAGAGTTTGGGAAGATCGGGTGCTTTGATCAAAAGATGGGCCAGGTGTAAGGTTGAGATGGCTCCGTGGTCAAATACTTTTTTATATTAACTCTATTTACTTGAGTCATTCATTCTTATTATGCTAAATTATGATTTTCTTCTCTTTTTTTTTCATCTTTTTTTTGGGTACTTGCAGCTATCTAAGGCGAGGTTTGGGCTGGCACCTTCCAAAGGTTGTAGGGTTTGAACTGTTCACGTCATTGGTGATGGCTTTTATTAGTTGGCAGCTCTTTGCTGCATGTCAGAGACCCTCTGCCTAAGGAAGCCTATCGTTGCTACAGATACTGCGGACTGTAAGGCAAAGAAAGGTCCTCAAGGCAGCTTAATTTCTCACAGGACCTATTCTCAATTATTGCCCTTAAGGTGGCTTTGCTGTTTTGCTTGAATTTCACATTGTCTTTTATGTGGTCTGAGTAATTTATTGATCGGTTTTTCTCCTTATTATGACACTTGAGTAGATTTACGGATACAGACTATCTGCTGTGTAACCTCAGATAAATCTGTTCAGATAGAACTCATCAAGATTTTGGATGAAAATTGAGGCAAATAGGCTTTATATTACATGCATTCCAGCTTTTATGGACCTTGCATCTCTGCACAATCGACATAAGATATTGAACTTATATTTGTGTTTTGTTGCACAAACCTGACGGTTTACCTTTGAAACGTGAAAAGGTAAACGTGTGGCGTATATTTTCTTTTCACGTACCCTATCAAGTTTTCTTTTTTTTTTAACAGCTGAGCACTATGCAATTTAAGTGTCAGAAAAATCAACTTCGAAAGCTTGCTCTATATAAATTGAACTGTCTAAAATGAGAGGAATAAGATCTTCTTACTTTGAAATGGAGAAAATTTATTAAACTGTCAAGATTTTGTATGTTTTGTTGTATCTAATGATGTTATGTCACAATTGGATTTGTAAAATTTAATGTGTACCATAAATTGATCCGAGGTTGTCCTTCACATATATTCATGGTCAGCAGGAATTTGGCATCAGACTGTAAAATATAAAAGTAGGGAATTGACAATAATTTTCTCCGACTCAAGTTAGAAGATATTTTATTCAACTTACTCTGATATATAACAAGTGTCATCTATCAACATTGAGTTCCTCAACTCAATAGTTATTAACTCTCATTTTATTACCTAAAAACTCAAACATTGAATTTTAAAGAACTCAATGTTAATAGATGACACTTGTCATGAATTAGAGTGAGTTCAATAAAATATTTTCCAACCTGGATAGGAGAAAATTTTCGTCCGGAATTGTATACCTAAGGCTAACTAATGCCATCTACCTATAAGGCTATACCATGGGCAAAGAAATACTTTCCCCGGATTTGTTGAAAAAATGATCAGAGACATCATGCACCAACACCAATCCCATTCCATGTTGCATCTTAAGCTAAGGTTTCGTTGGTATATGAGGGCACTGGCATTGGCTTTCCAATTCTCCGAATCCTCTAAAATTTACATGCATTAGATTTTCCTAAATTCGGAGCAGCACTCTAACTCACCCTTAAATTTTTTTTTTATTATTATTATTCATTTCTCTTCTCATTCCTAATTAAAAAAAATTAAATAGCATAAATAAAGAATTGATAATCATTTAAAAAGCCTTTACTAAAATAGAAAAAGTAACCTTATTGTCCTAAATTTAGATAAAAATTTAGGGACGCTAACGTCGGTGGTGATCTTACACATCAAAATTTGATAGATACAAAGCTACTATGTTGGTAAAATATATACAAGCAGTCGTCCAATAATAAAGCCTCAAAGAACTACTAATAAGCATGATCAAACTATATGTCTGTCTTCCATCTCTCTTCAACAAACGGTTGTTACTCTTCAGACTCCTCCACAATTGCTTCCATTTTGAGGAGAACGAATCCAACCGCAACCCCAATTAGTGTAAGAGCGTTGATGATGGCAGCAATCTTGAATATCTCATCCGCAGCATTACACGTAAAAGAGAGTGCTCCTCCGCCTCTTCTCCCACCATGTGATGTTGCTCTCAGTGAGCTGACCACCTTAGCAAAGCACTGCTCAGTGCATACGGGCAAGCCAAGAGATACCAAACTGTTGTGAGCTTTGAGACCTCCATAAGAATTCAGCGATCCTATGTACACCACCTTGTTCATTCTCTTCTGGGTCTTGCTGCCGGCGCTCATCATAGCTCCGGTGACCGTTCCTGAAGCGAGGGCAGCTGCTGCTATGGCCATTGCTAAGCCTCCCCACAATCTAGAAGTCAAAAACAGTGCTATACAGAACTTGATTAGGAAAAATTATGTGCCCAAAGTAATTAAATTGGAGGTTTTTATCGATGACCTGTTTATGGGATTGGATTGAGAAAAAGAAGAGGGAGGGGGATCAAATCGGCAGTTTTGTACGTAGGATAGATCTAGAATGAGTTTGGATAAGGTGAGACGAATTTTGGTTGGCTGCCAAGAAGGCACCTACTTATGTGGCTTTTTGCTGATCCTCTACAATGGGCAACATCCGATGGATCTAAGTATCTATTCAAGCTTCAGCACGTAAGGTAGTGACGAATGCCTCCCGACATTGAAAAAGCTACGAACAGAACTACCCACTCACGACTTTGAGTTGGCAACTGTCATAATTGTTCTCAAAATTTGAAGACATTACTTGTATGGTGAGAAGTGCAAGATCTATATAAAAACCCCAAGAGCCTCAAGTATTTCTTCACAATCAAGACCAAATTGACTCCGGAGGGGGTTAGCAGTGCCAATATTGCTAAAATTGACAAAAACAAATTATTTTATATGTGATTTAGAAAGTACCAATCATTGTTTACTCTAGTAGTTCTTCTGCTTCTTCTTATTGCTAAAATTTACAAATCTTATTGCTAGAATTTACAAGACAAATTATTTTGGGTGTAATTTCACTTGCTAATCTAAAGTATAGCCGTTGGCTTGAAGCAAAATCATAATGGTAAGCACCCACATCAAATAGCAGAAAAGAGTTCTACCATACAAATTTGGAAAGTTTTTCCTCTAAACTGAAAAAGTAAATTAGAAGGAGGCTTCCATCGTGGTCCAGCACAACTCAAAGATACTTTAGCAAGCAATAGCTGTGAGTTATGCAGAAACTAAACTAAATTTAAAATTTCCACATGCACACAAATTAAAAGAGGAAAGTTGCACACAGCAATACCATCCCTAATTTATATTCACCGAAGTTTTGATCTTTTTTTACATGCGTCATGAAGATGGCTTATTGCCGTTACATGACACAATAGCTAATTCATTAGGTGTAGCTGCTCCACTCTGATGGTCGAGCCCTTTTTTTCCATTCCAGGATATATGTACGAGCATTTCACATTTGCCAACAAGTTCAAAAATGCAGATATCTCCAATCTTAATATCATTCCCACGAACAAAGGCCATCCACCCTCCGCAAAAGGTATGCCCCATTCGCCCTTTCGAGTCTGGGACGGAGTTCACGGTCCAACATTTCCCTTTTAAATTACGAAGCACAATCTCAGTTTTGCAGTTAGGAAGATGCGCTGTAGAAAACTGGTATGGGATTTTCTGCAAGATAATAACCATTTCGTAAATAAAAATTGATGCCAAAAACATTTTTCAGAAAAATAAACTAGAAGAAAATGTTCAATCATGGATTTAGAAGACTCACCAAAGTATATGAACCACTGATGTTGAACTGTTTCATGATCCTCACAAAATTTGGAAAACAAGAAGAAAAAGAACGAGCTGCTCTTTCTTCATCAAGTGCTAACAGCATTCTCATACTGCCTCTATTTTGTGAGCCTACTTCATCTTCTATGCCTTTTTTACTCTGAACAACTGTGTCTCCATTTAGTGTTCAAAAACTGACTTAGAATAGAAAAAGAAAAAAAGAAAAAAGAAGGTTTTCTGAATGAATCTTGTACAAGATGGAAAATATTCAGATTTTTTTTGGGTGTATGATTGCAAACAATATAATACAAGGAATCACTTCTAAACACGGTGAAAATCTAAATCTACTAAAAACCAATATATATGATTGAATGTACACAACGAAAACTTAGATGAATTCCAAGTTTAATCTTTGACCAGAAATAGATAGCATCCGTGGCCCATCCTAGCAAACAATTGACTGAGAGAAGGTGGAAGTAAAAATCTTTGGTGAAGACACTGATCCTTCTATTGAAATCAATTCTTAACTACAAATGCCAATAGAGATAGAGATATAGTTAGATCCTTACCCAACTTTTTGTTGGCAGTTTTTGACTGAGAGCAAACTGGAACTTTGGTACAAGTCTTTGATGTGCCACATTGTTTTTTTACATCAATAGAGAAAGGCAATTCTTGACGTCTTTTTGATGGTTTAGGAGATTTGCCCCTGGTTTTCTTTGACAAACCTTTAAGACTCTTATGTGAAGTGACAGCACGTCCAGCACTTGGCCTACTGCTAGCGACTTTTCCATTATGGCAGTCTAGCTCTTCCCTTCCAACCCCAAAAACGTGAACGGTTAATTCACACTCACGTACAAGTTCAAAAATGCAGATATCTCCAATCTTGATGTCATTACAACGCACAAAAGCCATCCATCCACCACAAAGAGTATGACTAGTATTTACTCTTGTAGTGGGCACAGAATTCACAGTCCAACTTTCTCCTTTCAAATTCTGAAGGACAATCTTAGTTTTGCTGTTTGGAAGATGTGCCATCGAAAATTTATATGGAATATTCTGCATGACAGAAAGCAGTTAGAAAGAGAAATTGATTAAAAGGCCAGCCTGCAGAAGAAAGCAACAATAAGATGTATGCATAGTAGACTAATGCCAGCTGGATGAAAACCCTTAATAACCCTCAACTGCCTGAAAAAGTTGCATATGCTATAGAAAAAGGTAAGTGCTGTTAAATGCCATCCAAACCGACATCTGAACAAGGAAAGGAGGAAATTCTTTGTAACAACCATAGGGCTCAATGGTTCCAGGGCTTAATTGTGCCAGATTTAATAGTTAACCAAGTAAGAACTGTAATTTCCTCAGGAGAGCAGCAAGTTTCTCAGTATAATGCGAAGGCAGATGGTGGATGGGTTGTGAGATTTGTTGAGCAACAGTTAGGCCAAAATATTGGAGTGAAGGTAGAGTCTTCAAGATGTGGATGCGAAAGAAAAGATTAACTGGCGAAGAAAGACCTTCAGTGATAAAATATATCATACTAATACAATTTTTTAAACCTTGATCTAGATTATGATGGGCATACATTCTGGAGGTACTTTGATGGACAAGACATAAAATTAATGAAAAAGATAATTCATTTGAAAACTCTAAAACAACAAAAACAAAGAAAACAACCCACCAGAGTATATGAACCACTGACATTGAAGCTTTTCATGATTCTCACGAAATAAGGGAAAGAGGAAGTAAATGATTGAGCTACTTCATGCGCCGACAACATTGACATACAACCTCTACCGCGCATGTATACATCATCCTCTTTGTTGGCTCTATTATGGATGGAGGACTTTGTACTGAATGGAACAATATCCAACACTGCAAGAAAGAATTTACTTTCATGAAATGTCTCTATACATAAATATAAAAGTGCTCTTCTACATGGTTAAAATTTAAGTATTAAATTATGTAAATTATGCTTTCTGCACATATATTGGTATACCATTACTATGCAAACTTATAATTTTATGCTTTTAATTTTAAAAACAAAATAATGAGCTCCCACGCTTTATTTTACAAGTAGACTACTCAGGAAACATGGAAAAAGTAGTAGAATTCACAGGTCCTTAAGCCACTTGATTCTTTCTGTTGTGGAAGGCAGATTCTTGTCCCCAAAACCCAATAAATGAACAGTTGGCTTCCTTACCTCGCTTTTCTTTGCAAGCTTTTGATTGAAAGGACAAAGCAGAATTCTTCAGTGGACTACCACAATGCTTTGGTTTTTTGGAGTAAATTTCTTCTTGACATGGTTTAGCTGCAACTGTGACCTCATGCCGGCATCCTTCCCCATCAGACATAACCACCTTGCCTTCCTGGTTCTTGTCTGAGCATTCTAAATAGAGTTGCGAAGAGCTCCCTCTCAATTTCTTAGGCACACCTTCAAAAATCTTTTCCGAACAGCAAGCAACCTCCTCTCTTTCTCTTTTCCGTCCCATACTTATATCAAGGTTACTAGGATCTTGACTGCATTCAGAATGAAATGCAGCTTCTTTCTCACATGCACTTTGATCAAAAACTTGCACAGTGAAATGCAACTCACCATTATATCTGAAAACCAAAAGATCACCACATTCTATAAAATGATCCCTCACAAATGCTGGCCACCCATGGCAGAGGAATAAATCATCATTCTGCTGAATTAACTCAACCTGCCAAGTTTTCCCGCTAGGACCCACCAATGTCACTAATCCAGATGTTCTGCCTTTCATATGTCTGATAAACCGTACAGGAACTTTCTGTGACAGATTTGAATTGTGTCACCATCCAACCATGCAACACAAATTCCATGAAATAGAAAAACAAATAGTCACAATATGTCTATTATGCTCCCAACTGGATGTTAAGCAACCCAACATCTCTTAGCAACTGGGAATAGATATGAACAACACATTCCCATATTTAGCATATTTTGGGTACTTTTAGATGCAACTCATGGATGAACGACTCCCAACAATCTTTATCCTGACTGGATAGCCTATCTACGAAATTGGCTCCATTGCCATCCTTCAGTTACCAAGGAAAATGAATTACCCAATTATAATAATGTTTTTTAACTTTTCAAAAGCTCAACGTAACGCGCAAGAGATGGAGCACGCAAGACAAAAATTTGGAATAATTAAAGAGCATGGACTATTATAGGTTTCATTTATCCAATTTTTCTTCCTTTTTTCCTAGCAACCAAAAAGAACGTATTCGAGGAAGAAAGAACAATTTTGATGGCCACCACATTACAGGCTCTAGGATGAAATTATAGCAAACAGATACCAGAATGCAATATTTCAAGAAATAAGCACCCAACTTGTATGGCAAGTAAGGGCCAGTCTTATCATGTTTCACATATCTTTATCCTTAGAATTATGGCATACATATGGCCTTATAATCTGATACAATAAACACTGAAACGAGAAATGTGTGCCAAAGCTAGTTTGGGATTCTTGGAATTGATTTTTTTTTTTTTGTGTGTTCGACTTGGCACCCATCTATTTCAGCAATATTTCTAAGAAAGGCCAAAACTTATTTCCATTCTACCATTACACTAAGAAAATGAACAGAAAACGGGGGAAAAAAGAAGAATCTTAAAACGAGTTTCAAAGTCCAATGCATTTTTCCTTTTCCTTCTCTCAAATCCCATTACGTTAATATTTTTTTTTTCACTTGTGAATCGCATACTTTACTGTAAGATTACAACAAGCACTTAGGGCTTAAGACTAACAGTAGACCCTGACAAGCAGGAAGCTATTCTCAAATTACAATTTCTAACCTCTACATACAAATTAACAGCAAATTTGTGCACTAACCCTACTTGCTCAAGAAATTATGACAAACACAGTAAACCCATCTAATAACATGTGCACAATATAAATAAATAAACAAAATATATATATATATATATATATATATATATATATACTATATATATATATATATTGAGATAAAGGGGGGAAAAAATAATACCAGTCTTTGTGAGCTTATAATAGAGGAGTGAACGTCAAAGAAGCAAGGCCGCCTGGCATTCGGCAACTCCTGGAGTGTTCCTTTTTCCATCAAACCACTTTCTTAAACCGAACAGATTCTGAATGATTTTCTCAGGAACCAAACAGCATTCCGAGATTTTCTCGGAAAAAAGGAAAGTAAAATGAGATATAAAAGTAAAGAGAGAGAGAGAGAGAGAGTTGGGTTAGAGCGTCTGATGGTGATGATCGAATCGAAGCGGTTTGGAGTGCAGTGTGGTGTGTGCAGCTGATACTGGGAAATGCCAGTGTGGGTGAGGGGCCACCGTGAGTGTCAGATTTGCTGCGTGTGATTCGCACGTGGGATGGGTCATCTGTTCGCCAGGTGGCCCAGATCATTGTGTTTTGCTGGGCGTGTTTACACGCTGATGATCGCACGTGAGTGGAAGACTGACACTGCCACGTCTGATTCACCCATTGGATCAAATTTAAGCCCCAGTTCAATTAGTAAATATTAAGGTGATAAATATTAAATTAACAAATTAATATATATTCAACGGTGGAGATTTTAAGTATTTTCTATAACAGAATTTCTTATAGATTATAGAGAATGATTGATTGCCTGATTGATTGCCATTTTATCTTTGTCTTTAAGCCATTTTAAGAAAATATAGTAGATTTAAAGATCATGAGTGTTTCAAATAATGTATTTAGGCTTAATAAATGCATGGTAATATTATTGTGATTTTCAGGATGGCTAATTGTAGGGGTGTATAATTGGTTGCGGTTGTGGTTATTGGACAATAACTGCAACCGCAACTGGGATCTATGATTATTCAATTTTTAACAACCGCAATCACAACCGGAACCCCGTTGCAGTTGCTAATAACTGGTTTGATTTTAATGTTATGGATCATAAAAAATAAAAATAAAATAAAATAAAAAATTAATCATTTCTCATCAAAAATTTATTTTTAAAATAAGAGAGTGAAAAAAATTTGTTCATATTTAATGTGGGATAAGTTCATTTTTTTTTTCCTTTTTCTTTGTTTCTTCTTTCTTTTCTTTCTCTCTATCTCTCTCAACATGCTCCCTGCTGTAGAGCTCCCTGCAGCAGGGAGCTTCATTCTCCTTGTTGCAAAAAAAAAAGCTGTAGGGAGCTCAAGCTCCCTGCTGCAAAACATAAAAAATAAAATAAAATAAATAAAAAAGAGAATATAAACTTTGTCTAATATATATATATATAAAATCGGTTACCTAGTTAATAATCGGTTTTCTAAAATTAATAATTACAACCGACCTAACCAGTTTTTCGGTTTTTCGGTAATCCAGTTATTTCCGGTTATCCGGTTATAAGCGGTTAATAATTGCCCTTCTTGTACACTCCTAGCTAATTGGTTATAGGTCTTATTTCTACTTTTTTGTTTTGTTTTAATCTTTTCTTCAATTTAAGTAATATAGGAAAATGCATGAAGTAATAGAGCTTTTACTATAATTTTTTTTCAAATTTTTGTGGTCGTCTAAAATTTATAAAAAATTAGTGCCACGTAAATTGTCACATGACAATCCGCATTAAGTGTTATGTAACTTATGTAGACAGTCACGAGATATTTCACATTTTAGTGAGTGTATTACTACGTCAATTAATAAGACTTATAATAAAAACTGTAATACCCATAATAGCACTCAATCTAATATCATATATTTTATCTACACCGCATGGAACTAGTAAATGTATTAACTTTCAGTCTTTTTTTTTTGTTTAGTGTATTTTTTTGTTTTACAAACTTTTTTCTTTTTTTTTATTTATTTTTTTATTTTTTATTTTTTATTTTTTTGCTTCTAAAGGTTGCTCGACTCTCTGCACCTATACTTAGTTCTTTCATCTGTTCTGTTTTGAATTGTATTTTACATATATTTTTTATACGGATGAACATAGTATATATTCTTGATAAAATAATTATTTAATTAACATATATTTTGTACACAATTGAACATGTTAAATCATCATTTATTTCAAAATGTTAATTACTTAATAAACATTTATTTGTGAATCCGTATTTGTGGAGCACATGCAGTCAGTGAAATCTGCAACCTATACAGTGAGTTGTTCGCTACATTTCAAACTCTCTAACTTAAATTACCCTGAGTCACCCCCCTTGGGATGGCCAACGACCCCCTCAAAGTGTGAAGGGGTGGCCAATTACTCCCTCGACAGGTTGTCCGACCACCTAAGAGATGGTCGGAACACTCCTTAACTTGTTTTGCTTTTTTGTGCTTATGTAGCTCAATTCAAATCGTTCACTCAACGTAATCGACGTGAATTGTAAGAAACCGTAATCCCTTCTTACTACCATCTCGGAGTACCAAATGAATTAGCAAGATCAAGGGGTCCATTTCAACACAGGAAAGCCCATACACCATCGCATTAAAGTGGGTCCATTTCCCTTTTCGGTGAATAATTTCTTGACGTGTGATGCGCACCTCCATCATCTTCTCCCAAAACATACACAGAGCTCAGTTGTTAGTGACTGTATTTTCCGTGTGTTTTTGGTAAGACGTAAAATCACAGGCCGCGGTAACCGATTCTACAAGAACCGTAGACACACAACACAAGGGAAAACGACCATTGTGTTTAAGGCCATCTTTGTATTAAATAGACAAGTTTCCTAAGAACCAGAGAGTTCGGATCGATTTAACAGACTTTAAAGTTTCCAACCTGCCCAACGCTCTCTCTGAGCCACAGGGACCACCATCACCATCAGTCTCCTTTCTCATGGACAACCACGACCCAAACCTACTTTTTAGTCTTACATTTCTGAAGACCATTCTAATCCGGCTGGGGCCTGGGCTATTTATACTGTGAACGAATCTTTTTACCTAGCTCCCATTTTACTCCAATCCCCATTGCTCCTTGTTGAAGCCGAAAAATATATTTGTAGTCCCTCTCCAAGTTGCCACCCCTGATCACCACGCTAGAATGGTCGAGACACCTGATTTAGGGGTGGTCCGAGTGCTTCAGAGATGAAGGGACCATCCTTGGAGATTCAGTTGGAGTGGCCGCATCAATACATTTCTTGCAGGGGCTGACGTGATAGTACCACATCGTACAGACACGTTTGGGAGTAAAATTGGAGGATCCCTAGCATTTTCCATGGTCCAATACTTAAGGGCATTTTCTTTTCAATTTTAGAGAGTGGTTTTTCCTTTGCTCTAGTCCACCTATGTTTAGGCTCATTTTGTGGAGGCTAGGGCTGTCTAGAAAAGTAGAATACTAGTCTATTTTCTTCATGCTATGCAGAGCTATTGGGGTTAACGGGTTGTGCAGAAAAGCCACCAAAAATGGAGTAAATCCAAATTTAAGCTCTTGGCCTGATGTACAACAAAATAGGTAGACCCTAGTTCTTTTGAAAAAATGTGAACAATCTCTAATTTAACAAATCCAAATACAAAATGCCATGGAAGTGTCAATGCCAAAAGACACCATATTTTGTGACATGCATGAAAAAGACAAAGACGAGAGATAGAGTTTAATAAGGAATCAATCAATTTTCAACAATCAATTATCCTTGAACAACACTACACAATCAAGACAAAAAGCCAAAGCAAAAGAAGGAGAGGGATTCCAAATTTGTTTGTAGGCTAAGGAGTAGTCGTTGATTGGAAACAGATTCTTGGACGAGAGTCTAGACAAGCCAAACCACCCACCTAACTCCAGAAGCCCACATGATCTGACAAAATTGGAGTCAGAGACCATCCCCCCAACTATTCTCTCTATGGACCAACCAGCCGAACCTACCCATTTGCAGACAACTTCAAAAGCTACTCTTCCCACGGAGTATGTTAAAGCCAAGAGAGCTTGCAGGGAAGAGAACAAGAGCTTAATCTCCCTCATGGTTGCAAAAAACAGCTTTGTCGTCTTACTCCAAAACAATAGTTTATTAGAGTTTGGTAACAATAATATATTAGAGTAACCGAACAAGGAGTTTATAACTAAATGTGCAGACTCCTACAAGATTTCACAGCAGTGATCTAGATATTTAACATGGGTGCCAAAAAGAATTGATATTTAACATGCAGAGGAAAAGAAAGACAGAACAGAATAGAACATAGTATTTGAACTTCTACGCCAAGAGTACATATGAATATAGTTATATAAAATATATATTTCACATACTGGAAGCTGTTTTCAGACCAACTATCAATTTTATTAAAATTCCATATTACTTCCTGAGATCATATATGACTTTCGAGCAAACTCTACATGAAACGGAGTACAAAAAATACATTCTTAGATAAACAACAAGAATTAAAAAATTCATCTGCTCGCAAGGAAAAGCTCCTGTGGAGAAGCAAAAGAAACAGACCACACAAAACCGTACCTTTGCAACCTTTCCTCTTTGCTTCAACATCTCCCACTGATTCTGAGTCTCAGATTTCAACCTGAGAAAGTTCAAGCCCAACGATGTCCGCCCCTAGGGAGATTGCTACAGGCATCGGTGGGGTCCATTATCTTCAAAATGAAAACAAAAACATGATACAAACTCCCAGTACTATGTTTCTGAATTTTCTGGAATTGTAGATAATTCATCCTCTTCAACAAATGATGGATTAAGAAACTTTGCCACAAAAGCCCACATCTTATAAACATCTTCAAAGTTGGTTAGAAAACCGAGCGATGCAGTAACAACCTCAACTCGGAAGAACATATTTTTACCATCTTGGCAGCCATTAGCCATTGGCTTGCACAAGGCTGTATCTTCAAGATCAAATGCCCCACAATGCTGTTTTGGACCGTCCACCATCCGAACGTGACTAAGGATACCAATGCCAAGAGAAATGCCATTTTTCTCAGCCAACTTCTGTACAATTTCTGGGTGAACAAGCCCTCTTCCATTGCTCTCTCTCACATTGAAAGCTACAGATGCACCCCTTTCATATTTAATCTTCGGGCCATATATTTGTACAAGAGGCAATCCCTCACCTTCATCTGAACCAGGTAACCGAAGTTGAAGTAATGAGGTAACAAGCCAATTGATCATATACCGCAGCCTGAGGGTAGTTTTATTCAAACCCAACATATTGACATGATCAAGATGCTGACAAATTATCTCGGGCTCCCTCCTTCCCCACTCTTGCTCATCACCATATTCTCCATCGCTTATGGACTCATCATCACCGAGGGTAGTCCTAGATACTTCTCCAGGCTCAAACAAGTGGCTAAAACCCTCTTTGTGGTTGTCTTCTATGCTAAAAGACACCCTTCGGCCCATGCTCGCAACTCGGTCACCATCTTCCACACCAAAAAATCTACTACCAGCAAATCGGCTCCCTTCCCTCCTTCCAAGGAGTCTATACTCACCTTCTGTCTCTCTCCTTATAGCACTTTCTTTCACTTCTTGACCTACTTCAGAGGTTAAGGAACTCTCGCCATTGCCATGCCGAAGGTTGGTATTCTGGTTCTTATGTCTGAATTCATCTACGATAGAGCTCAACTTAGTATCATTCTGCACTGGCTCTTCTCTGATTTCAGGTTCTTCTTGAATCTCAACTGGCCGCGAATCTGCATAATATTCACTACTTGCAGACGCATCTGCTTCTGCTAACTGTTCTTCTTCAGGAATCCCCTTAACCCAGTCCAGCTCCTGTGACACTGACAAGACAGCTGCATCAAAGGATAACACAGGATCTTCATTCAGTTTGAGATTTACACTCCTGTCATCATATACCGGGCTCTTTGATATTTTTGACCTTGGTTTTGGAGAGAGTCGCTTATTGCTTCTCCCGCCAGAAAACCATGATGGTGGCAATGGTGAGCCTGTTTTCTGTTTTGTCAATTGGCCAGAATTATCAGACCCCAGTGGACTCTGACCCAAATCAATCCAGTATGAATAGTCTGATGATTCATCCTCACTGAAAACCGGACTTTTCATAACCTCTCCGACTGAAATGCTCTCAGCCTCCTCAAATATTGTGCTAGCCCCATCCCTGTCTGAGCTGTTATCTTGTTCCATCTCAGCCTCAAAGACATCCCTCACCTGGTTGGAAGTGAAGACACCTGAAAAGGCTGGCATCTGCGACCCCCCATGTGTTTCAGGGATTGATTCTTCATTGCTATCTAATGCATCATTTTCCATTCCAGCCAAAACATCAAGACCATCCACAGAATCACTAAGGTACTGTGGGAACACTGGGACGATCCTCACCATTCCAGACCCAGTATGACCAGATTGGCTTTGCAGATTTCCAATCACAGATTTCTTTATCAGAAGGCATCCAAATCCAGTTGGGTCAGACCCAAATACCCTGTAAAATGATGTGATAATAAAATCCGGCCTAAAGAGGGACAACCCAAGAGAATCCATGTCCTTAGGACCCAATGACCCCGCATCAAGCAAAACATGCCAATTGTTTTGCTGAGCAAGTGCCATCCACTGGTAAGAATACTTGGCCCCAGTTACCCTAGACTGAACCGGAAATACAAAAAGCCCAGCAGAATCCTTCTTCCTCCTCTTCTTATTTGCAATTTTCTTTCTCAGCTCCCTGGAGCAGAGTTTCATGGTAGGCCACTTAAACCAGGCACTGTAAACCTTGGCACCTTTTTCCTTGGCACTCTGAGCCATCCAATTCACAGACTGGCTCTCATGATCAAACATGGTCAACAACTTCTTGTTCGTTTGGAAAGGGTAAGATTCAGCAAGCAATTTGAATGCAGAACCTCTACTAACAGTAAAAACAAGGCCATATTCGTTCTCAGGAATGTTCAAATAATCAAAAATCCTAGTTTTAATATCATCTTCTACGGTGCCTTTCTCGGCACCTCCATAGAGGGCATGGTTGCTCAAATTCGCAGTTATCTCAGACAAACTAAATGCCGATGATTCCCAATAATGTTGAGTTTGAAGGTAAGAAAACAGGCCAAAGCCACAGTAATCAAGGCATACCTTTGCAAACGACTCGGTCAGGTGGCCGTACTCGTTCAACCTCAACTGGTCGATCTTTTCCGTGGATTGAAACTTGGGGTACGCTGTGAGGAACTTATTGAAGGCATCTTGGTAGCTAGGAATGAGCTCCTCCGAGTTAAAGCTTCGCTCGGCCGCGAGAGCCGTGGCACGCAAGAACTCTTTCTGGGCATGAAGGCGAGCAAGGGATCTGGAGCGCCCAAGACCACCACCACCACCCTCTTGGTTTGAAGACTCCGAAGGATCAACATCTTGGGATTTTGAAAGAGACCCAGCTTCGGACGCTTCCTCAAGAGCCTCCCTGAGCTTGTTCTCCTGCAATTGCCTGAGAATCGAGGGCCTACGCTTCCCTTCCTCGGTCAAACCAGAACCATCTCTCCTCCTGCTCTTCTTGTCCATGATTATAGCGGCACATTGGGTGATAGGCTTCCATAGTGATATATGCATGCCTGGTCTTCCTCTCTTTCCCACGGCCAATCTTTCAAAAACCCAAAACGGAAAGCAAATGGGGTTTTCAAAATAAAATCTTTAGCCGCAGAGGTTGAGTCTCTCAGTCACATACATTTCGAACTTTAAGTCCACTGCTGAGCTGAAGGGCCCTTTACCTTTATCACCTAGCAAACATTCAAAGCCACCAAAAACAAAAGATTATTCTTCCATTTATAAGACCCAGAACTTTAGTGAGATCAGCCAGGCTCGGTCTCAAAGAAGAGAAAAAGGAAAAGAAACAAAAGGGTCATCTGATTATCAACCAACCTTTAAATTGCGATCAGAAAAAATCCCAGCTTTAGGATCCACCAAGGACCCATAATTAAAGCCTCTCAATTCAAACCCAACACCAACCTTTTTAAAATCTTATGAGCAAAAGATCCTACTAAATCCTAAACCCATTCCCATTAACTTCTGCTGAGCCCACAAAATAGACAAAAAGAAATAAATAAAACTCCCACAAAGATCCCAAAGGTAAAACACAACCTGGGCAATGGAAGTAGCACAGCAGCAGCAAAAGAAAAATAGGCTCCAACAACTCCTCCCCCACTATTAGTAATACCACGCCAACCACTCTTTTCTTTTTTTCTCTCTTCCCTCTCTGAGCTAGGAGTAATGGTAGGGCATAATAAAGGCAAATCCTTTGCAACCCATCAATTCCTCATTTACTCACACAGTCAATACAAACATGTCCGCATTGAATGCTCTCTGTTTCTCACACTTCCCCACCATTATTACACTACCACCATCCCCTCTCTCTCTCTTTTCAATTTCCGATTTAGCCCCTCCCATGGCCCCACTTGGTTAAGGCTATGAGCACACCGTACTTTTGCTTGACCAGTGAACTGGAGATTGAGTGCAAGCAGCAGAAAGTGGAGTGGACGTAGCCGTATGCTCTTCGATTAAAGATGCAGGATGTTTGAGAAAAGTGTTGGGGTCTCCTTTGACTTGAGACCTTCCAAATTTCCAATATATTCTTGATAGACAAGGATCTTTGTTACTGGAGATAAATATGCTTAACTACTTTGATTAGTGGTGTTTTAGGACAGCAAAAATAGACTTATCGAAAATGAATCTCATTTACTTTACCAATGATTGAAAAGGTTGGTTCCAGGTGGACGACACCCGCCCATCTACCTCCAACCAAAATTAAAAACAAAGAACAAAAAAAAAAATCTTGATTTTTTTTTTTTTTTAATGTCTCTCAAGTCTCAATTCTTGTTGAGATTGACTTGAAACAAATCTTTTTTGTTCTTATTTTCCTTTTCCAATCTATTTAATGCACGGTTCATCAAATTTGTTATAACTTTCAATGAATAAAATGATTTCAAGAATTAGACTCCTAACACAGCCACACCATTTTTTTTTTCTTTTAGATGGATTTGGTTTAGGACCATTAGGTGATGTAAAGAAAACAAAAATTGAATTTAAATATGACATTGTTGAATAAACTATGAAAAATTTACGGTTATTTTTTTTTACAGCACATAAATCAAATTTTATATGAATTAGTATTATAATGTTTTCAAGATTATTATTATTATTTTTACATGGTTTTCAAAATTAGTAAGTATATATGTATGTTTTTCTTTTGGAAATATTTCACAATAAAAGGTAGTTATGAGTCTTAATAGAGGAGAGTCACAGAGAATAAAATGAAGGCATTTGTTAATGTCAATTCATATCAAGCTATTGCTTAGAGTATTTGCTATGCATTATATAAGCCTGTGTGGCTGTGAGCAGCAAGACTCTAATCAGGAGTAGAACCATAATTTTTTGTATGAGAGTCTAAATTTACGCAAATAAATAAATTTATAAATATATATAGTCCCTTTATATGTGTGCATGCGAGCTTATGTAAAACGGCTATATCTTTTTCTTTTTTACGGGCAAAATTAAGAGATACTTGAGAGTAGTTGAGAAAATAGTTGGTCAGATTATCTTGTAGTGTGAAGATTTGGCAAATCAAATCAATAACTCTATTGTCTACAATGTATTTGGTTTTTGTAAAAGCTATAACCTTTGCTTAACAAATAGTGAGTTGCCTTAATTAGAAAAGAAAAAGAATATATATATATATATAGTGAGTTGCCTTAAAGAGTCCATAGCGTGTTAGAGAGTTCATGTTTAAAATTTTAAAAGTATTTTATACAAAAAAAATAAATAATATTTGACAAGAGTCCTAAGGGCCGGTAAAAAGCTGAAACCATTGTGGGTGTGAAAACTTATGGTTGACAGGGCTATGGTATAGAAAATAGTATTTTTATAGGAATTAAAAAAAATTTAAGGTTGCAAAAGATCTCCCAATGGAACACATAGGTCCACCCCTAGTTCTATTAATTACGAAAATATACTCTTAATTAACATATCTTAAAATCGTCTAGGTGAATGGTAACCTAGATTGACTAAAAAGGCACTTTCTATCATTTATAAATGGCTCAATCATTGCCAGAATTTGATAATGAATTTTTTTTTTCCTTGCTATCTCTCTCAAAAGCCTTTTGTCCTACTTAAACGTGGTAATTAGGTTATGTTATGCCCAATCCCCTTGGAGTAATGATAGATTTTTTTTTTGAAAAAACAAATTAATTTAACTTTAAAATTATTATTAATCAGAATATAATAATATTTATTATAATTTTAATATAATTTAAAAATTATATTAATTTTAAATAGACACGACGAATGGTACATTTTTTGGGATTGCGATTTCATAGACAATAAGTGTTATTTTAAACCAAATCGTAAAAACTGAATCGTTTAGGAACTGCGTATTTTAAAAAATTACGATTTAAAAACGCAGAAAATCTGTGATTTTAAATCGCAGGTAAGAAAGTGTTTTTTGAAAACGTAGAGCTAAACTGCGATTTTAAATGTCAAACTATGATTTTGCCCAAACGATTAACTGCATTTTCAAAAATCTCACGTTTTCAATCGCACTTTTTTAGAATCGCTATTTTTTAAATTACACTTTTTAAAATCACAATCCCAAACAGGCCCGAACACATTAATAAAATATTTATCGTTACTCAATCTCCTTGTTAGAATACAAAAAATTTAAGAATATTTTGATACAATTTCGTTTTACGTAAAACAAAGTCGATATTGCTCTCGTAGACGCTCCCGATGTTTTGGGCGGATGAGGGATATCACTCCCTCCTCCACTCCTCCCCCCCTTCCTCCTTTTCCCTTCTCTTCTTGCCTCTCGTAGGCAGCAACCGCTCTTTTGGTGGCTTTTCCTCCTCTTTGGAGGCTTATCTCTCCACAAGCAACTTTATCGACTCCCCTTCTACCACGTGGTGGCCGGTCTCCACCTCCTCTTGCTGTTCACAGCCCAAATCTACTTCTTTCGAGTTTTTAAATCTGGTTTTTCAAAACTAGATCTGTAAACTTGGAAGAATTCCACCACCTTACGTCGGCACCACCCTCTACTCCGTCTTCAGTCGGTAGATCTGCTTTGTGGATTTATTTTTTGCATTTATTTTCTGTTTTCTTTAATTTTCTTGTATTTTGTCTGTCGTCCTGGGTCTTAGATCAAGGATGTGTGTGTCTCCTGCCCTTTAGGGTTGAGGAGTGTGTGTCTCCTGCCCTTTAGGGTCGAGGAGTGTAGATTTGGGTGTGGGAGAATAACTCTCACGGCCTGGAATAAAGGAGTGTGTTTCGGGCTAATCATGTCCCGATCTAACCTTAGATCTAGTCTGCTGAGCAGATCTGCTCATTTTCTGGAGTTGTTCTTGGGTTAGTGGTGGTTGTAGTCATAGACAGTTCTTTAATTGTTAGATGTTTTTGTCCAGTCTATGGCTGTGTAATTTCATAGCGTTTGTGCTATGTTTAATCTGCGGTTTAAACTTCTATTGTAAGAACTTTATGCTCCTGATTTATTATTAATAAAATTTGGCAGNGTGTGTTTCGGGCTAATCATGTCCCGATCTAACCTTAGATCTAGTCTGCTGAGCAGATCTGCTCATTTTCTGGAGTTGTTCTTGGGTTAGTGGTGGTTGTAGTCATAGACAGTTCTTTAATTGTTAGATGTTTTTGTCCAGTCTATGGCTGTGTAATTTCATAGCGTTTGTGCTATGTTTAATCTGCGGTTTAAACTTCTATTGTAAGAACTTTATGCTCCTGATTTATTATTAATAAAATTTGGCAGATTTTCACTCAAAAAAAAAAAAAAAACAAAGTCGATATTAAAAAAAAATAAAATAAAATTGGCTCGGTTGTATCTTAAAGGCTTATTTACTTTAACTCGGTAAACCAAATTGATGAGAGCAAACAACGTCTTGAAAAAAGTGACACCGTAACCCATCTTAACATCATTTTACTTTTACTTTCGAACAAAAAAAAAAACATCATTTTACTGTTGTTTCGAAGTTTGAAGATTATGCACCTTGAATTAGCAGCGTCCTTTCAATTTTCATGCCCAAAAAGAATCAAATGATGATGTTTTTGCCAATTTAACGTTATTGTAAATTATATTTCGACTGGTTTGGTTCCCATGGCACAAGAAAAATGACAATGATACCCCTCACCAGTTAAAAGAAAAGAAAAAAAAAAAAAAGTTTCAAAATCCTATACATGTCTTTTTTTAACGCTTGAATTTGACTTTTTGTTTGCATTCCTCACATAGATTCTTATCCACCACTTCAGAATCCTACGAGTCTATGTGGAAATTGATTTTCTTGTTGTTGGGAGTATATTTTTAAAACAAATCAACTTTTTTTTTTTTTAATTTATTTTGTTCTTATCGACCATATGCATCACAAATTTTTAAGAGATCTTAAATTTTCTACATAAAGACTTATTAAGAAATTTTTGTGACAAATAATTTTTTGTTGAATAAGCGGTAGACATATATGCTCGTAAGTTGCAGGTTTTCATAATCTAGTGATCATCCATGAGAAATTGCAATAACCATTGCGTTGATTGTATAATTAATTAAAGTATCACATCATTAAATTTTGCAATATATAACTTTTCTCATATCTTGAAAACTCTTTTTAATTTTTTTTTAAAACCAGATTTTAGATGTTATCTCTATTATTAACACACGTGTCAAAATAAAACACAAATTTTTCTAAAAATTAAAACACTTATAAAAAAAATTTAAATATTAGATAATTTTTTTCAAGAGTAATGATACAAGTCATTATCCATGTATATCTTATGTCAACTAAAAATGATGTGACTTTTAAAATCACAATTAAATCAAAAAGTCAATAATCATCGATAATAAATTCAATAGTAATTTTAAAAGCCACATCACTTTTGGTTGACACAAGGTAAACATAAAGGATGACATATATAATTACTTTTTTTTTCAAATGTATAGATTGTTTATATACAAAATTTTATAAATAAAATGTGGCATGATACTGGTAGCCGCCTAACCTGCGTGGCAGCATTTACTATTTGGCGGCCCCACAATGGCCATGAGACATGTATGGCGGCCGTCAAATTACCATCATGATGGCAACTACTGTGGAGCAATTTTTTTTTCTATACCTAAAAATATTTCTTAGTTTTTTTTTTCAAAAGCACTCTTTAACACTTTACTAAACAATCTTTCTTTTATGAACTCTACTTATAGAATTTGTTCAAATGTGCCCCCTATCAGATTAATTCTCAATTTTTACTTCTTTTCTTCAAAATCCAAAACCAAAATTCTTTTCTTAAAACTTTACCAAACTCACCCTCCCTATAATTGGTGTTTTCATATGACAAGCTACAACATCTTAATTTATTACTATGTTATTTCGAGAATAATGATCATTTAAACATTTTCTTTTTCTTTTTTCTTTTTTTTTTTAAGGAAAAATATAAAATTGGTCTCCGTAATTGGCTTAAATTACAAATCACTCACTGTGGTATAAGAAAAAAATTAGAGATTCACGTGGTTGGCCAAATAATAAATCACTCATTGAGGCAAATTTTCGTCAATCATTTTAAAAAAAACCGTTAGTCTACCACACCAGTCATTTTAATAATAGCGTGCCAAACTATTGGTCTAACATGGTAGACTAATGGTTTTTTGTTAAAATGACTGACAAAAATTTATTTCAAGGAGTGATTTGTTATTTTTGCTAACCACAAAGACCTTTAAGTTTTTTCTTATACCACATGAAGTAATCTGTAATTTAGGCAAACTATAAAGATCAATTTTACATTTTTTTTTCTTTTTTTTTTATCATCTCCTGTTTACTATTAATATTACATGGTCACCATTAAAATGGCAGGCTTCATATGTTGACGGTTTTGAAAACATTTTTTCTGTTGTCAAAACCAAAAACACAATTCTTTTAAAACTATTAATAAATAATTAAAAACAAAATTTTATTTTATTTTTTTAAATATGCACCTCACCAAATATATATATATATCAAACATTTATATCACATCAAAATATCTTTACAAATCAAAATCAAAAAATACTTTTCAAAACCATTATCAAACATACCTTAGATAATTTGTAACAAATAATTATGCTATATATTAATTGGTTGAATATACCCTCAATTGGTTAATATATCCTAATAATTCAACTAGATGAGGAAAATAATGCATTTATACCATCAATTGTAAAATATTATTTAAAAACAATCAAAGGTTTCTTATAGCATACAAAAAGTTCATAAACTGCAAATGAAAAAAAAAAAATCTGTTTTTTTTTTTTTAATTTCCCATTTCCTACCTTTAAAGCTACATCAAAGGTTTTTTTTTTTTAACTATTCATTACTTTATTCTCCAAATAGTAACCTGTTGAGGAAGTTCTCTTAACAACAAATTTTCTATACTTAATTCCTCCTCTCTTTCATGACTTGGTTCTCTTACAATTTTTTTTTTTTTTAAAAAAAATTATGACCACATGCAATTTAATATGTGAAACATGTTTTTTAATTACTAATTAGTTTTCTTGATTACTTTAGTTTGAACTGTCAGCTGTCCTTTCTTTACTCCAAAGTCACTGGCTGAATCATTTAATGGATCAAAGAAGAGAATCGAAATGGCCTCGCGAAACGTTTGACATAATGACGACATCGATATCTGGACTGTGTTTGGCTTTTGTCATTCTCCATTATCAGATTGTCAACTTGTTTATTACTTAATTCCTTAATTATTGGACGACTTTATTAGCCATAAGCAGAAATCATGCAACTATGACTCTCTCTGTCTCTACAAACTTGCATGTATGGCCAAAAGAAAATGGATATTTTAAGTAAGGCACACAAATTGTATGCATCTTTGTGCTCATAGATCAAACTATATGCCTCCATGTATCATCTATGGCTGACATGACTCAAAATAAAGATGCTCGTGGTCTGTAATTTTCGTCGAGGATGAAAGCATTTTGGAGAAGAAGAGCTACCGTCACTTGTGTCAGTGGTAGCCGGTAGCCGTTAGGTGCTCCCTCTTTACTCTTTTATATGATAGTCTTAATTTGTTGGCCCACTTTTCCTGTGATGTTAAAATCGTTAATTCCATTCAAATTTTCCTTTGCTGAAAAGTGACAAGTGAAGGAGGCTAGTGGGGGCTACCACCAAAGCTTAAAAACATCTCTTTGGTCCACGTACGAGATGCGACAGCCATGCAAGTCTTTTATGCATTAATATTGCCAATGTTGCGGGGCGAGTGGACTCATGCCATTTGTCGTGGGCATAAATTAGCTACAAGTTAATTTTTAGCATATGAGAGATATTTTTCTTTTAGTAGTATGTATTTTTCAAAGAGACGAATTTTTTTTTATTTTAAATAAAATTGAGAGGAGCTGATCCCTTGCTTTTTGAGAGATAAAATTGTGAAATGACAATTTTGCCTCTCAAAAAAGCAAGAGACTCGCACATCTCACATGTTTTTTTAATAATATTAATTAAAAAAATATATATATATGTGTCTCTCACAGTTAAAAAAACACATATTACATTATCATATTAATTTATATGAATTAGTTACAAGTTAATTTGTAATTAATTTATGTTCATTTGTCGCTACGTCTCTTAATCCATTGCAGAGAGTTATATATATATATATATATATATTAAGGTAAAAGCACTTTTCGAGTGTTTTGAATATTTTATTAATATTTTTATTTATATTTAAAAAAAACAAAACAAAACAAAACAACAGAGAGAAAAAAAATTATTAAAAAAACCTATATTTATTTTTCAATTAACAGTCTCATGAATACTTAGAGTTTGTTTGGATTTGCGGTTTTAAAATATACAATTTAAAAAATTGTGTTTTCAAAACTTAGGTTTCGTTTGGTTTGTAGAATTAGTATTCTATCAGGAAAATGAATAGTTATTCTTACGGGAGATGGAGGTGGGTGGAATGAAATAGTTATTCATATTCTTTGGTTGGTGACAAACATATATACTTTAATAGAAATTGAACAAAATTACTAAAAAAACACTCACTAATATATATATATTAAAGAGCGGTAGATTTTTTTTTTTTAAAAAAAATATTGAAACCACAGTGGTGGCCAACCACCCATTGGCCACCCACTGTGGAACACGGGGGTGGTCGCACCACCCCCGATGAATTTGGAGTGGCCTTGGCCACCCCCGATACTCTTGGCCACCCCCAAATTCGCCGGAGGTGGTCGCCCCACCCCCAACGACCACCAAGAGGGTCACCGGGGGTGGTGCGACCACCCTCGTGATTTACAGTGAGTGGTTAGCCACTCACAACTCAACGTTTTTAATTTTTTTTTGAAGTTAAGAAGAAAATAATTTTATTTTTTATTTTTTATTTTGAATAAATGTTATCAATTCTGTAAGGAATAGCTATTCCTCTCATTTTTTAAAGGAATAACTATTCTTCTTCGTAAGAGAATAAGTATTCCAATAAAATAATTATTCATAGAAATAAGTTATTACCAAATAAAAGAATGACTATTCTTATAGAATAGTTATTCTATTCCATAAGTCTATTATGCAAATCAAACAAAGCCTTAAAATTCTTAAAAATACAATTAAGTTATTAATAAAAACACAACTTAAATGTTTAGATTGTAAATTTTTAAAGACGCATTCCTTAACTAAGACTTGTCTCAATTTTTTGAAAATGTACTCCCAAACAACATTACCAGCAATTCTGCTATTTTATTTAAAATCTTACTTTTAACGGACAAATTCCGAACAAGCCCTTAAATACCACACAAGAAAGTTTGTATAGGCAATGTCTTATAGTATCTACAACCCGATCGATACAACTAGTTCTTGTCTCTTGAATTGACTTGCTTGAAGCAGTTGACATTTACACAATTATCACTCCAATCAACTGCAAGTAATTATTTTCATGGCTCAAAGCAAACAAATTGCATGATGTGTATTCGGCTTTTGGAATTAGATTATCAAAATAAATGTCAAAGACATAAAGCCAGTCAACCGTTTTTTTCTTTTTCTTTTTTCCTGAGCAACACAAAAAGAAGGAAAAGGACCAAAGGGCTACAAGCCTAGATGGATGGTGGGGGAGGGGACAGTCAACCGAAATTGACTTAAAGAACAACTGGGCCGTTACTTTTCAACTAAATTAAGTTAGGAAAATTCTTTTTTATTTTGTACATTAAAAAGTACATGTAAGATCACCTACTCTAAAATATATATTAATTTAATAAATTTTTTTCAACTCAATACGGATATATTACAAGAGGCTGGAAAAGATTTGGAACTTATCAATTATGAAACTAGAAACACTATTAATAAAAAAGGCACACTTCTGCTCTTATGGATATATTTCTTCCTATGTCACAATTTAAATGTGCACAATTACATGTCTTTTCTTTTGTGTAAATTATTATTATTTTTTTTTCAATTTCTCCTATATTACTAATGTATTTTTAAAAACAAGGTAAATATAATTCATATAAAAAAGAATAAAGATATTTTAAAGTAAGACATGAATCGAGACAACAATTGCAAAAAATATGGATTGCACTCGGCTGCACTGCCTATCTAATCTAACGCAGGGGGTAAAACCAACCCAAGCCCAATCTTTCGGCATAAACACAAAGTTTGTATTTGAGCTACGTTGGGCTAGGCCATCTCAACCATACAAATTACAATAGTGGATAGTTGGGCCTCCGTAATACCCATCCCCGAAATGAGATGAAACTAGAGAGTGCAGTCATAGAAGAAACCAGTTTCTTCGGCTATTAAGAGAGTTGGATTACTTTCCCCCCAAAAAAAGAAAAAAAAAAAAGGTTTGATTAACACCAATTCTTAGAGTATTTTCGGTAGTAGAAATTTTAGCTACTTAAAATATACAATTTTTTTATTTTAGTTATTAGTTTTCAATACAAACTCTAATAGATAATCTATTTTACTTTCTACTTTATTTAAATATCATATTTCAATATATTTTTTATTGTAAAAGTTGATGAAGTGGGAGAAAGAGGGAGAAGAGATTTAAAAGAATTAAAAAAAAAAAAAATACTACAACTTTGTACAGCAAACTTTCACTCTAACAAAATTGATGAAAATATTCTATTCTAAAATGTCAGCTAAAAAGTAAAATGACTTATAATGATTAAATATAGATCTTACGAACAAAATAGGCTGAAGATGGTCTTATCATGCGCCAACTCGGCGTTGATAAGCGAGTAATGAATAACCCAGACGAGTAAATGGTTGTGAAGAAGACTTGGTCTGCGGTCGTCTGCAGCCAACAACCCTCAAAATGCAAAATTAGCCAGAAAGTACTGCAACTCAGGCTGCCAAACACGTAACACTATAATTAGAGCCACCTTGCAGAAAATCTAACAAAATTAAAGTTAAAACAACCCACCAAAATCTGTGGTGTTTGAGGAAAACCGCACAGAAATCCTTGCAGAGCCTCACATATTTCTTCCATGCCATCCGCCTCTCAATATAATATTAACACCCCCTTCATTCATTCACCCTCTTATCCCTGACTTCTATAAGCAGCCTTGGGCCTATCCAAGGTGGCGGCCATCTGCAAAACCTCTCCAAAATGCAGGCCTCGGGCTGCTGCTTACTGCTCTCCCTCCTTCTCTTCTCTTCCTTCTCATCATTCTCTTCAGCGCTATCCAATGCTGAAGCCAACTTCATCGCTCGTCGCCAGCTTTTAACGCTCCCCAAGGACGGCGATTTACCCGACGAGTTCGAATACGAGATCGTTTTGAATGTGACTTTTTCCAATACCAGGCTTAAACGTGCATACATTGCGCTCCAAGCATGGAAGGAAGCAATCTACTCCGACCCTTTTAACACCACGGGGAATTGGGCTGGTCCCAATGTTTGTGCTTACAACGGTGTTTTCTGCGCTCCGGCTCTTGACGACCCGACCCTCACGGTTGTGGCTGGCATTGATCTTAACCACGCCGACATTGCCGGGTACCTTCCGGTGGAGTTGGGTTTATTCACAGAACTTGCTTTGTTCCACATCAACACCAACAGGTTTTGTGGGATCATTCCCAAGAGCTTCTCGAGGCTTACGCTTCTTCACGAGCTTGATCTCAGCAATAACCGCTTCGTGGGCTCATTCCCTACGGTTGTCGTAGGTGTTCCCAATCTAAAATACCTTGATATTAGGTACAATGATTTTGAGGGCGAGCTGCCTCCTGAGCTCTTCAACAAGGACTTGGATGCTCTGTTTGTGAACAACAACCGGTTCACATCCACTATTCCTGAAAATCTCGGAAACTCTCCCGCCTCTGTTGTGGTGGTTGCCAATAACCATCTCAAGGGCTGCATTCCAAGCAGCATTGGTAAAATGGCCGGCACGTTGAAGGAGATTGTTTTCTTGAACAATCATCTCACCGGATGCCTGCCTGCTGAGATTGGGTTGCTTGGAAATGTGACGGTCTTGGACATTGCCTCCAACACATTCACCGGAATCTTGCCGAAGTCCTTCAAAGGGCTTTCCAATGTGGAGGAGCTGGATATTGCGCACAACAAGCTAACAGGGTTTGTCCCTGGGAACGTTTGCCGTTTGCCTAGCTTGGTGAACTTCACTTTCTCCTACAATTACTTCAATGGTGAAGCCCCAGAATGCGAGCCGCCTTCTAGGAAGGACGTTGTGTTGGAGGACACAAGCAACTGCTTACCGGAAAGGCCGAAACAGAAGTCTCTAAGAGTTTGCGCTCCGGTGGTGAGCCGACCGGTTGATTGTAGCAAGGCAAAGTGTGGAGGAGCAAATACTCCGAAGCCGTCTCCTTCTCCAAAGGCATCGCCACCAACGCAAAGGCCACAACCTCCCCAACCTAAACCGTCCCCAGAGCCCATTTCAGCTCCTCCAAAACCATCTCCAGCACCGGCATTGTCACCTGATCCTCACGGAGAATCACCCTTTATTAGGGCTCGACCTCCTCCTCCACCAGCTCAGCCCTCGACACCATCACCTAAAACTGCTCCTTCACCACCTCCACTACCTCCTGTACAGTCCCCACCACCGCCACAACTCCACTCTCCACCACCGCCAGTTCGCTCCCCTCCACCACCTCCAGTTTACTCTCCACCCCCACCCCCACCAGTTCACTCTCCACCACCACCGGTCCACTCCCCACCACCTCCAGTTTACTCTCCACCACCACCGGTTCACTCCCCACCACCCCCACCAGTTCACTCTCCTCCACCACCACCGGTCCACTCCCCACCACCTCCAGTTTACTCTCCACCACCACCGGTTCACTCCCCACCACCCCCACCAGTTCACTCTCCTCCACCACCCCCAGTTCAGTCTCCTCCACCGCCACCAGTCCACTCTCCACCCCCACCAGTTCACTCTCCTCCACCACCACCGGTCCAGTCTCCACCACCCCAAGTTCACTTTCCACCACCACCACCAACAGTCCACTCACCACCGCCACCACCACCGGTTCTCTCACCTCCACCACCGGTCTTCTCACCCCCACCACCGGTACACTCGCCACCACCACCACCAGTCCACTCTCCACCTCCACCAGTCCAGTCACCACCACCACCAGTTCTCTCACCCCCACCACCGGTCCGTTCTCCACCACCACCACCAGTCCACTCTCCACCTCCACCAGTCCAGTCACCACCACCACCAGTTCTCTCACCCCCACCACCGGTCCGTTCTCCACCACCACCACCAGTCTTCTCACCCCCACCACCGGTCCGTTCTCCACCTCCACCTGTTCACTCTCCACCGCCACCTTCCCCTACTCTTTCACCTCCTCCTCCTAAGGGCGACGTGGCTCTCCCCCCGACCATCGGCTTCGATTACCAATCGCCACCTCCACCAACGTTCACAGGCTACTAAATAGCGCAACGTTAACCACTTTGCCGCTTTTTTTTACTATCTTTACTAGTTTTGCAGTCTCATATACAACATACGTCCACTTTTGTTAGTTAATCAATAGCTTGATACCAAGTCGTGATCTGCTGCTTAGAAAAAGAAAAAAAAATCGTGATCTGCTACAATTGCCTCCTTAAGGCAACTAAGTGACACCATCGGCGAAATGTAAATCTGATAATCAGAGTTAATTTGTTTGTAATTACTGCTCTAATCCCTTTTTTGGCTCTGATATTCTCTGGAACTAATTAATATTTCTGCTTGATGTCTGGATGGAGCGATTCCTGGTGTTTGTTACGTGATCGATGATCATCGCCCATCCTTTTTGAGTAATAAGCACTAGACGTCCGCATCTTTGTATGCATGCAAAATTTGAGTTGTGAGCTGGACATTATAAGTACGATGTAATCTTTTAATTTGAAGAGGAAGTGCTATTCTCTTGTAATTTTCGCCGTTGTTTTATGTGAACAGAGTGCAATTATAGTAAAAAATTCCAATATACTCGACAGTTTCAGTCTTTCAGATATAACTACTTTCTGATAAATGTGTCAAATGATAGATTTATTAACCTCCTCATAGAACAAAAAAAAAAACAAAAAAAGATTTTGCAAATAGCTGCCCGTATTGAATGCATACGGCCTCACAAAGAGAGCGCAGGTGCAGAACCAACCTGTCCAAAGAGCTAATTGCACCTAATCTTTTTCCACAAATATATACTCGCATTGGGTGGCGGAGCTACTTTGGTGGTAATTTAACAGGTGAAAATTAATCAGTTTCGTCCTCAATTCCATTGTATTCCATGCATGCAAAGGGCTAGACTGATGAGTACTGTGCTTTTAAGAAAATTGACCAACTGAACAGGAGCTTTTTGTGGGGGAGCTCAGCATAAGAAGGTGCATGCACTTGGTACAATGGGCCGGATAAGATCTGGCTTTGTTTGATGACAATTTTTTTTTTTTTTTTCAAAACAAAAACATTTTAAATAATTCAAAGCATAAACACTAACACTTTTTAAAAAAATATATATATATATATATATTAACAAAAAAAGTTGTCTTCCTAAATCATGTGGAGGTTTGATTCATGGATTTGGATTTCCAAGAAAGCCCTGTAGAGTATATATAAGTGAGTTTTTATAAAGCCAACCTACTTGGTGGTTTCTCTGGCAAAATGGGCTGAGCCCACGATGATGGGCTTTCCAGTTGAACACTAATTAGACGTTGTCGGGAGCTTATAGAAAGAGATTTTTTTTTTTGTGGTTACTTATAGAAAGAGATTGGATTCTTTTTTCATCACACGTACCGACAAAGGAAACTTAGAGCTTGTATGGGATTGCGTTAGGAAATAGAGCTTTTAAAGTCAAAAAGAGCTTTTTGGCAAAAGCTTCATTTTTAAGCTTTTTTTAAAAGTGCATTTGAACCATTTTTAGAATAAAAAGTTAAAGAAGTACTTTTGAAATTTTTTATCAAACATGCCAGCTTTTTGTTTGGCACAGCTTTTTAGGTACTAAAAGTACTTTTTAAGCTCTCTAACGCAATTTCAAACAGACCCTTAACAGCTTCTCTTAAACTTTTTTTTAATGTAGGGAATAAAATTATTTTTTAGTTTCCTATTTAAATGCATTCCATAGCAGCTTCCCTTCATCTTTTTATATATGAATTAAATATTATTTAAATTAAATGGTAGAAGAAAGAGAGAGAAAAGAGAAATCATTTAAATATTATTTTAAATAAATAGTAGATGGGAGAGAGAGGAGAGAGAAATATTTTTATATTAAAATAATGCTAAGGGAACCACTTTAGATGAAATGAACCAAAAGTGATTCCCTTAGTATTTCTATAGTTTAGGGAACATTTAGGGAAGCTACTGCAGAGATTTTTTTGTGTTTTTTTAACAGTTTTTCCTACATTAGATAAAGCATTAGCAGCGGCTTCCCTTAAACTTTTCCTTAATGTAGAGAACCAAACCATTTTTTAGTTCCTTATTTAAATGCACTCCACAGCAACTTCCCTTCATCTTTCCTTATATGAATTAAATATTATTTAAATTAAATGTTAGAAGAAAGAGAGAGGAAAGATAAATCATTTAAATATTGTTTTAAACAAATGGTAAAGTAGAGATAAAGTTTTTTATATTAAAATAATGTTAAGGGAACCACTTTTGATTCCCTAAATGAAGGGAACCAAAAGTGGTTCTCTTAGTGTTTCTATAGTTTAGGGAACACTTAGAAAAGCTGCTGTATGGATTTTTTTTGTGTTTTTTTAACAGTTTTCCCTACACTAGGGAAGGAAATGAGATTTAACGGAAGCTGCTGCTAATGCTCTAATGTTCTTAAATGCTACTCTACGTACTGAATAGGAAAAAAAAAAAGAAAAAAGAAAAAAAGGGTACTTGTTTACTCATTTATTTATTTTGTTTGATCAGCCAATATAACGTATTTTAAGTAGTTTATAATTTTTATTTTTATTTTTAATGGCCACGTAAGCCACTGTAACACTGAACAAAGATCTTCTCTATTTCAAATGAAACGGTCATGGTGTACATGATTTTACATGATTTTATTTTATTTTTTAAAACATGCCAATATTCACATAAGTGTTATAAACGAATGTTAAAAAAATAACATTACTAATTGAAATATGAGTAATGTTATATACCGAATAATTTTAGAAGTCTCTATCGTGTTTTTCTAAAAATGAGGTGGATTTTAAAATTACCATTTAATCAAAATTCAGTATTAATCAATCACAAATAATGATTTTAAAATTAACATCATTTTTGAAAGAACACAAGAGATAATTTTAGCATTACTCGTTATATACCACATTGTTATCTCACAACTAACCCCACGATATTGATGTGGCAGTCTTAACCAATCTTTATAATTTTTTTTTTAATAATGATTAATCTAAGAGTTGATTGGAACTGTCATACCAACATTATGAGATAATTTGTAAGAGCATTTACAATGAACTCTTTAAAACTTCTTTAAATTTGTTATGACAGTTTCCGAATCCGACATTGAGTAAACCTGAAAACAAAGTGAGATCATACATAAGAGCTTGCGGGGGGTTGCCGGCGGGGGATAGCTCCGATGCCTATGTCAATTCTTTCATTTTGAGAGAAAATCTCTAACTGAAAAAGGGCTTAAAATATTGAATGAATTATGTTACTTACCTCCAACCAAACTTCCCCCCTCTTTTATATAGTGGCGAACCCCTTGAGGCTCATTTAATGAGCCTTAGTCGTGGGGCCCTTAGCTCTTTCTTTTCTTCTACACCCATATGGGCCTTTAATGATCATTCCACATGTCGCATAAATATTGGTTCACGGTACTTAAATATTCGTCTGCTTGTCATGTCAATCACATCTCGGAGGGTAGGTGAATCTTGAAAATACGCGAGGGCAACTACTGATGTCGGCTGTCTTAAATGCCAGTCATAATGAACCTTGTCATTTCTTCATCAAAGTTCATTATATCTTCCTGTTAGAACACCGAACTTTGAGGGAGAACAGAACCCTTACGGCTGAAACCAACCTTCACAATGAAGGTCAGCTAGTACACGAGTTTGATTCTGATGAATGCAGGCCGATTCACGAAGGGGATATGAGCCTGCATTTATCTTTCAGGCCCAACCCCCAACAAAATTTAACTCTAAAAATCTACTTTAATTGATTTAACTAGCCATTTTTCTAAATCACTAACTATCAAACTTTCTAAATATTTATCTACTTTAACTAAATATTATATTTTATTAATGAAATCATGACTTTTTGACTCTTTACATTAAAAATCTATTTTGGTTGAGATGAAAGAAGAAAAAGTATGAAAGAAAAAGAACATTAAAAAAAAAATTAACATTCACTTTTTAGTTCTTTAAATTCAAATAAAGTTTTTCACAGATGTTAAAATTAACATTTGATATAAAGCTTGTTAAATGGTAATTTTTGTTAAAAATTAAGAGAAAAATTAAATGTAAAAAGCTCAACGTGAATGCTTTAAAACTACTCTTTTAGTATTAATGGGAAGGCATGAGCTTTTCCAAATTAATGTGATAATTTTACTTTTACCAATAGTATCAAAATATATTTTTACAAAGATATATGCATAGAAAAATATTATAGCCTATACATTTATACAATTAATTTTTATTTTTTTTTTATAACGTGTAAGTACATGATTGGAAGGTGTTAAATGCATGTTAAATGCTTACAACTTTTGATTTCAATCACATGTCGATACATGTTCATAAGGGAAAAATTCACATATCCCCATTAAATTACCACCCAATTGACAATGTCCCTCCTAAACTTTTAATTGTGACAATGTCCTCTCCAAACTACCAAACAAATGACAATGTTCCTCCTAAGGACGAAAATACCCTTAATAAAATACAAAAAATATATATTTTTTTTTAAAATAAAACTAATTTTTTTTTTAAAAAAAAAACACTACAATTTATAAGGGCTAGAAAAAGACTAAAGCTAAAAAAATAAAAATAAAAAAAAAACCATAAAATAATTAATTAATTTTTTTTTAAAAAAACACTACAAACCAATTGGACAAATTCAAGAATAAAATAAATTATAAACATTTTCGTTTAAAAAATTATAATTATTTTTTAAAAAATTATTATTATTATTATTTTCGAATTCATAAGGGTTAGAAAAAACTAAAACTAAAAAAAAAAAAAAAATTAGCAATTTTTTTTTATAAAAAATAATAAATAAAAAAAAAACACTCCAACCCAATTAGCCAAATTCAAAATTTTTAAAAAATTATAAAGATTTCGTTTTAAAAAATTACTTTTTAAAAAATAAAATTAAAAAGAGTATTTTTGTCTTATTGAAAAATCTGTCAGGCGCATTATTTTTGTCTTTTTGTTGCCATTGAGGGGAACATTGTCATTTGTTTGATAGTTTGGAGAAAACATTGTCACAATTGAAAGTTTGAAAATGACATTATCAATTTAGTGGTAGTTTGAAGGAGATATGTGAATTTTTTCCTGCTCATAATTATAAAAAAGTTGTATGTATGGGCTTATTTGATATGATTTTTTATTTTTTGAAAGGTCAAATATTAGAACATGGTCCTTTTTTTTTTGTTTGGGTTTGAGTAGGGGGTAGGTGAAGATGGATTATCATCTAATTCATAAAAGTTGTGTAGTTTTCAGTAACGTCATGGTGTATATAAGTATCAAGAAAAGAGGATGAGAACAACAACTACCGGTACTTGCATTTAATAAATTAAATTTACCCGGAATCATTTTTTATTTTGGAGCTTTTTTCGAGAGCTGTCTCTTGTTGAATCGACGTGGCGGATGGAGAAAGAAACAAAGAAACAAAGAAAGAAAAAAAAAAATAAAAAATTCCGTACGTGCAGAAGCTGCTACGTTTTAAATGAAATAAATCAAAAGAACTCAACTTTGATTAGACTAAAATTGATCATTTATTCAATGTGTTCTCAACATTACGAAGATTATAACTTAAATAATACAATAGTAGAGATCTAAAAAGGAAAAATTAACCACCTAAACTGAAATTAGGTATGTAAGGTAAAGATAAGCCAAGTTTGAAAGTATAAATCGAAAGTAATTGTTTTTTTTTTTTTTTTGGTACTTTTTGAATGAATAAGAGTAATTCATTTTAAGAGAAGAATTTCGGTGTTTCGCATTATGAGATTGTCTTTCTTTGTATTTTTTGATCGCTTAAAAGGTGTTTCAGTCGCTCCTCATTCTGTCGGAGGTGTAGCCGAGCTCCTTAACAAGTTTTATAGGAATTTCTGTTGCACCTCGTTCAAACGAGATGTGTGTTCGAGCTCCCCAGTGAGCATTCTAAGGGTTTTCAATCGCATCCCATTTGGATGTGGGATGCCGACTGGGTGTCTCAAGTCAACCTCTCAAGAGACTTGTTTGCACTCCATATGAATGATAGTGCAAAATTTGGTTTTTTAACTCGAAGGGTCCGATTACTCTCCCATTTGTAAGGAGTGTGATTGAACTTTTTTATTTGACTATGAAACTGTGCTATATCAAGAATGTTATAGAATTTTAACAATATGGTGTGACAAAATTTATGTCATTCATCTAAAATAAATAGATAATATTTAAAGCTATAACAATGCCTAAAATATTACATGCGATCTCAATCCAAGAAATAAAGCGTAAAATTAAATTTCAATCATCAAAAAAATTACTACACATAATATAATTATTTTACAGCACATAAGCCAAATCTAATTAAACAATATCACATCAACGTACATAGTAAAATAATAACGTAAACATGTTGATAATATAAAATTTATTCATGGACAAAGGTAATCTCATGCCTAGACAACAGCTTTAATGTCAATGCCTGGCGACTCCCATTCCCGGAGAAACAAAGCATCAAAGTAAAAGCCGAAAAGGGCAATCGAGGGCACAGCGTTGGGCAAGGCCATCAAGATTCGCAGAGGTCGTGGCATAATTTGTGCCGGGCCTTTTCGATGTCTCACCAACTACGATGCCCGGCCTGCCATCAAATACGACAAGCCGGTTTTGCTTGTATGTTTTTTGTTGTTGAGCAAAATGAGTTTGAAGTTATCCTTGATTCCTTGATTAGAATATACAGCTATTACGGTATTACTAATCATAAATATAAGTAACTTACAAGAAAACAAAACAAAAATCATAAATATAAGTTAGAGAATATATTATGATATGGTTTAAACTCAATATTTATAAATTTTTGAGTTGTAGTGACGTTCCATCTTATTGTATATACAACTGAAATGGAAAAGAATAATTTCGAAGGGCTTGTTTGAGAATGGCCTTTTTTTTTTTTTATCTAACTCAATTCTTCTAAAAAATTAACTCTTTTACTCAACTCAAATTTACTCATTTTAATTCAAAAAGTAATATAAAAATTATATTTCTATTTAAAATTAAAAAAAATTGAAAAAAGGAACAAAAAATATATATTAAAGGGTGGCTTGAGGGTGGCTCGGCCACCCCATAAACATTTGGGGGTGGATCGGCCACCTCCTACATGTTTTCAGGGGTAGTCGAGCCACCCTAAGCAATTTTCGGAGGTGGTTTGAAACCACCCTAATTTTTTTTTTTCTTTCCGTTTTTCTTTTAAAAAAGATTAAAATGTAATTTTTTAAAAAATATATTCATCTACTCCAATTTTTTTTTCTTCTAAATCATCCAAACATCACTCCATTTTTTTTTTCTCTTAAATATCCATAAAGTCAATAAAAAGTTAAATAAAATCGGACACCCAAACAAATCTTACATAGTGATTTCTATTTCATTCAACTAATCGTCTTTATATTTAACAAGTGGTATTTATCATTTGGACAGAAATTAGCTACAAACTAGTTCGTAGCAATTAGTTATACACTTGTCTAATAAAATAACATGTGTTCTTAAAGCATGTAAGAAGTATATGCTTTCTTATTAATGTTATTAAAAAAAAATATGAGAAGCATATGCTATTAAAAAAGAGTAATGATATAAGTTATTATCAATGTCTACCTTTTATCTACCAAAAGTGAAGTGGCTTTTAAAATTACCATTAGATCAAAAGTCAATAATGATCAATCATGTTGGTGCTATTTTTAGGTCGTCTTCTTCTGTGAGCCGACGACTGTAGTAGCCAACGTACGGTTGAACTAAGAGTAAGCTCCCCTGGCCTGAGAGGAGTATATCTGCGAAATAAAGAGCCATCAGAATGTCCCCGGCCGGAGCCGAAGACCCCCCGATGCTTAAGTTAGTATGTTTATATAAACTGAGGGAAATAAATGGGGTTTAGAGAGAGAGAGAGAGAGAGGTAGTATAGCCGGAGCTCTCATGGAGGGCTCCTGCCTGAGAGAGGGAGATAGAGAGAGGAGTAGAAGTTCTCCAGAAGTCTGCCAAGTCGAGAGAGATAGATATCCAGAAGATCCTGACTAATGGTCTTCCCTTTTCTATATAAAGGGATTTGACTTTGGCCAAGATTGCATCTTGGCCTTACACGTGTCAACTATGTGGGTCCATAATAAAAAAGGGATATTTTGTCCCAACAAATCATAAATTCAATGGTGATTTTAAAAGCCACATCACTTTTGATTGATACAAGGTAAACATGAAGGATGACATACATAATTATTCATTAAAAAAACATGGGCTTCTCACATGTTAAATGACACATGTCAATTTATTATATTGGTTTGTTGCAATTAGTTACAAACTAGTTTGTTGCAATTAGTTACAAACTAGTTTGTTACAATTAGCTACAAAGCAGTTTGCAACTAATTTATGTCCTTATCCTTTTAACATTTAGTATCAAGGCTTACAGTGGTCCGTCCATATTATGTAGGATTCTCTCCATTTTTTCAAAAAAATTAAATGATGTATCATTATTTACTGCGTTAGATATAAAGATATTAAATCCTAATCGTGAAATGACTTTTCTACACTTCAAGTAAAATAAAAGAAATTAATTTTGGACAGAATTAGTTGTAAACCAATTTGTAACTAATTNTCTTAAATATCCATAAAGTCAATAAAAAAGTTAAATAAAATCGGACACCCAAATCAAATCTTACATAGTGATTTCTATTTCATTCAACTAATCGTCTTTATATTTAACAAGTGGTATTTATCATTTGGACAGAAATTAGCTACAAACTAGTTCGTAGCAATTAGCTATACACTTGTCTAATAAAATAACATGTGTTCTTAAAGCATGTAAAAAGTATATGCTTTCTTATTAATGTTATTAAAAAAAAAAATGAGAAGCATATGCTATTAAAAAAGAGTAATGATATAAGTTATTATCAATGTCTACCTTTTATCTACCAAAAGTTAAGTGGCTTTTAAAATTACCATTAGATCAAAAGTCAATAATGATCAATCATAAATTCAATGGTGATTTTAAAAGTCACATCACTTTTGATTGATACAAGGTAGACATGAAGGATGACATACATAATTATTCATTAAAAAAACATGGGTTTCTCACATGTTAAAGGACACATGTCAATTTATTATATTGGTTTATTGCAATTAGTTACAAACTAGTTTGTTGCAATTAGTTACAAAGCAGTTTGCAGCTAATTTATGTCCTTATCCTTTTAACATTTAGTATCAAGGCTTAAAGTGGTCCGTCCATATTATGTAGGATTCTCTCCATTTTTCAAAAAAATTAAATGATGTATCATTATTTACTGCGTTAGATATAAAGATATTAAATCCTAATCGTGAAATGACTTTTCTACACTTCAAGTAAAATAAAAAGAAATTAATTTTGGACAGAAATTAGTTGTAAACCAATTTGTAACTAATTTTTATAATTTAATCTAATAAAATAACATGTGTCCCTTAGCATGTGAGAAACCTATATTGTTTTAAAGTAATGCTACAATTACAACTTTCTTGTCCAACTCCATCTAACTTTATATATGTGAACAAAGATGGGCCCCACAAATACAAAAATAAACTCTTAAAAAAATAAAGAGTAATGCTACATGTCCAACTCCATCCAACTTTGAATATGTGATTTTTTTTTTTAAAGAGTTTGCTTGTATATTTGTGGGACTCATCTTTATTCACATATGTAAAGTTGGATAGAATTAGACATGTAGCATTACTCATTTTTTAATAGCATGTAATTATCATTTGTATTTTTAATAGTATTAATAAAAAAAAACATGCGTTTCAAATATTTTTTTAAGAATTAGTTACAACCATATCCAATTATTTCTATGGAGTTGGAGTGAGGATGCAATAATGCATGAACAATAAGCCCACGAACTAAAAAGCATGAGATAATTCCCATAACCAAAACAGAAGTTACTGTGATGACCATTAAAGCACAGGACAGATCAAGAAACTCTCTCATGGCGGCTTTTCGCTCATCTTTCCATCAGAAAGCAGTATCTTTATTCAAACAAGAGTATGATTGATGTGATGATAAACTCATGTAGAAAGCATTATTGGAGTACACGTACGAATCGCTAATTCTCATGCCCAATAATAATAATTAAAGGGAGAGAATGTTTATTGTTTGATGTAATGTAATTAACCAGAGCCTGCATTAATATCTCGAGTAAACAGAAAGGTCATAAATATCGGTAATAGTAATTTGGTTTCCAGCACCGCTTTTTTATCAGCCATCTTCCAGCATATGCATTGTTTATTTGAAATCTGCGTCTTCCTTTGCACGATATATATATATATAGTATGTGGCTGCAACTACAGAGGTATCTCATAAACTGGGAATCTTTTCTGCAACTTCTGCAAAAGTACTCCATGGCCAGCATAACACCCATCTTTCAAGATTTCACAGCAGCGGCGCCCTTTGCCACCACTGTTGCTGTTGGTGGCCTCTCTTTGTTGCTCGTCTCTTACACCGTCCGAGGATACATCTCTGCCCACAAGAAGAGACCTTCCAAACTCCCCCCCGTACCGGGTACTTAATTAATCTCTTTGGGTTTTATTGGTTTTTCATTTTGTGTTTTTAGTGTTAATTACATGTACTTCTAATTGAGTTTGGCCCCACTTCTGGGAATTGATTAATGCTTTGAGGACATTGTACATCCACTGGATTTTGCAGTGGTTCCAGGGCTACCGGTGATAGGAAATTTGCTACAGCTGAAGGAGAAAAAACCCCACAAAACATTTACAAACTGGGCTGAGATATACGGGCCAATCTATTCAATCAGAACCGGTGCTTCCACTATTGTTGTTCTCAATTCCGCCGATGTTGCCAAAGAGGTAATTAGCTTCCTTTCCTCTTCCACTTTTACTTCACTACAGTTCTTGAGTAGAATAATCAATCTTTTTCTTTGGGGGGGGGGGGGAGAGAGGGTAATAAGTTTAACTGAGTAACCAATCACCGCTCTCCACTGCTCTCCTTAAAACAGTTGCAGGTCAGTGTTGGACTTCCATGCTAATCACCCGATTGGCCCTTGTTAAAATACTAATGATTAAATTCACAATTTTTTACCTGCTTAAGTTTTTGAGATAATTTGTGATTTATTATGACATTAGAACAAATATCCTGAGTTCTAATTTTATTTAATGTTATTCACATTTTATTTCAATTAAATACTTCACGTGATGGACCGAATTGTTGAAAATCCAAGTGTAAACACCCAAAAATACATGTTGCAGTTTAATCTGTAGATATAGTAGTACCAGAATGTTATTGTTAATAAGTTATTGGTTAAGGGAAGAGCCTAGTTTGTGTTCAGTACTAGAAGTTCTAGGATGTCTGCTATCTATGGATGATTAATTAAAAGAAAAAAATCAATTTGTTTATGGCTTTTCATATAACCCCACTACAATATCCATATGAACAATGAATAAGTGAAAAGGTTCCATTACTGTGGGTGTGTAAAATCCTCGAATTTATTGAATCAATGCCGTCATAAGAGTATGGAGGCCAGAACTTCAAGAGAAGAACTATTTTATGGTCCATATTAGATTTCAAAACATCTAACGATATATATGTTAGTTCAGCATTTATAATATGTAAATGATGTGACCCCATGTAAATCGCTAGATGTTATAAAATTTAATCTGTACTATGAATAGTTTCTCTTCATTTCGAGTAAAATCAATGGAGAGGATTCTGTTCGGAATTTGATGGGTTACCGATGACAGTGTTGTATGTGCTAAATTCTCTGTTCCTACATTATAAAACAATGCCTGTTTTATGTTATGCATGGCATGAATCATTTTTCTGGTTGTTTCAGGCTATGGTGACCAGATATTCATCCATCTCAACAAGGAAGTTGTCCAAAGCCCTAAAGATTCTCACCTCTGATAAGTGTATGGTTGCAACAAGTGACTACAATGAGTTTCACAAGACAGTAAAACGACATATACTTGCAAATGTTTTGGGAGCGAATGCTCAGGTTAATTGGTTTCTACATTTATTCCATCCTCCAATTTATGTTTTTGCCGAACCAGTTTAATGATTGTCTCTCTTTGCTATTCAGAAGCGACATCGATGCCACAGAGACACCATGGTAGAAAATATTTCGAGCAAATTACATGCTCTTACAAGGAACTCTCCTCTTCAAGCTGTGAATTTTAGGAAAATATTCAAGACCGAACTTTTTGGACTATCTTTGAAAGAAGTGAGTTTCCTCGTTTTGGTGGAAAGCTTATTAGGCATGTTAAATCACTGATTATTCCAAAAGATTAAACAGAGAGAAAATGGTGAATTTACTTCTTAAAACACAATGGAACTATTGCAGGCTTTGGGGAAAGACTTGGAATCCATTTATGTGGAAGAGCTTGGGAGCACTCTGTCAAGAGAGGAGATATTTAAAGTTCTAGTGACCGACTTAATGGAGGGTGCGATTGAGGTGGATTGGAGAGATTTCTTCCCGTATCTGGGATGGATTCCAAATAAGAGTGTGGAATTGAAACTTGTGCGAGCTGCTTCCCGCAGGAAATCGGTGATGAATGCCCTGATCAGTCAGCAGAAGAAGCGCATAGCTTCAGGGGAGGTAATTCTGTTTTTTGTGCTAAAACTGCAAAATTACTTTGAAATCTCTCGTTTTCATTATTGTAATTAACCTCCCAATGATTTGGAACAGGAATTAAATTGTTATCTTGATTACTTGTTATCTGAGGCAAAAACACTCACGAATGAACAAATTACCATGTTGGTTTGGGAGATAATCATCGAGACAGCAGATACTACTCTGGTTACAACAGAATGGGCCATGTATGAACTTGCTAAAGATCCAAACCGGCAAGATCGTCTGTACAGAGAAATCCAAAACGTTTGTGGGTCTGGCAAGATTACTGAGGAACACTTGTCTCAGCTTCCATACTTGAATGCTGTTTTCCATGAAACTCTGAGGAAGCACAGTCCAGTTCCAGTAATACCTTTGCGATATGCACACGAAGATACCCAGTTAGGCGGGTACTATGTTCCTGCTGGAAGTGAGGTCGATCCTTTTCTTATTTATCTATTTCATGTTTGCTATTAAAATTGCCAGCAAAATTTCTGACTTGCAAAAATATTGTTGCACAGATTGCTATAAACATATACGGGTGTAACATGGACAAGAAACAATGGGAAAACCCTGAAGAGTGGAAGCCCGAGAGGTTTCTTGATGAGAAATATGATCCAGCGGATTTGCAAAAGACAATGGCATTTGGAGCCGGAAGAAGAGCTTGTGCAGGTGTTCTTCAGGCATCGTTAATAGCGTGCACATCAATCGGTAGATTAGTGCAGGAGTTTGAATGGAGGCTGAAAGATGGGGAAGAGGAGAATGAGGATACTGTCAAGCTCACTGCCCAAAAACTCCATCCCATGCAAGCGATTCTAAAGCCGAGAAATTGATAGCCTAAAACCGCATGCTACATATATGTCTTTGATTTCACTCTAATAAACTACTAGTAACTACTGAAACCTCGGACCCTTTCGCTTTGTAATGTTTCTAGACTTTCTCAACGCCTCTGGACGATGATATATAGAATCCATCAATTGACATCTACTACTCCAGAGTAATGAATCGAAACTTTCCTTTTAAGTAATCCAAAGCGTCTCTGCCTTTAAATTATATAACTACATGTTATATATCTATCTTCAGCCAAGCAGTATCTGCAAGTATCTTTATTTGCCTCTTCAATCATCTGCACAACCATCCAACTGTAAAGAGTATTCTAAGCTGATGAGGTATTTTGTATGAAATGTGACGAATTTCAGAAGATGATTGCTGCAGGAAATATGTAATAAACGATGAAGATAATGAAAACTTGATATTGAAATGATAATCGCTTTTCGATAGGCCAATCTCTCCGGCTCATCGACAAACACTCAAAATATTCTCTTCTATCCATTCTCTCGTAGCTAGCAGCTATGTAGCCTATTCAGAATAGGACAGCTATACAAAACGCACTAAAAGATGATAAAACGCAAGCTTCTAGAAGTCCTACAAAACGCAAAAGTAACTACATTAAACGCCGGAATTGAAATAACATAAAACACATAGCAGTAGTCATAAAACGCAGAAAGCTGAAGACAGCTCATAGCTCATAGTCTTCACAAAGTCAATCAGCACTTTGGATTCCATGCGTCTTGATTAACTCGATCTCCTTCTTCACATGTTGCTTCATCTTCTACCTCAAGATAGCTACAACCAGCCATAACCAAGCTACACCATTCGCATCCATGACACCAACTATATGTTCAAAATGAATGAATATTTGGAATTTCTCAATTTGTTTTTTAAATAGTAAGGAAAATTTTGTACACACGAGTCACGGCCCAAACGAAGTCGTGAGTTTTTTTGTGTGTTTTTTTTTCCTTGTAGGGACTCAAATGAAGGCCTTATAGGGGACAAATGTTCTCGGGTTGGAAAGGAAGAATTGTCATACAGCAATTATAGATTTTTTTTTAATGAAATTGATGGTTTCGCGCTCTCAGATTGGGCTGTGGAAGTGTGGATCACTAACAAAATAAGAAAGGGAACTAACGGATTGTACCGACCCGCGACTAGCGAGGAAGCTTTGGATGGTCAAGTCAGTATTTTTGTCTCAATGAGAAAAACAGGTAAAGAAAATTATTCTAAGATAGAAGAACATACCTAAGTTATAGAGAGAAAGGATCCCCTTTATTTTAGGCTCTCTTAAGCCTTTTTGAGTTCTTGTAACAGTAAACCTTTAATTTTATTAAGTCTTGGACTTTGGGTCAATATGAGTTGAAGAAAATTTCTGTTCTTTTTTTTATACCCATCAGTTACCTCCCATTTTCAGTCAACCTGTCCATCTGGTCAAGCGTTGAAAATGTTATTGTTATTTGTAATTGGGATTGTCTATTGGTCGAATGTGGATTAAGCCGCACCATTAAAAGGTTAGCCTCGGATTATGCCAAGGCTAGGGATATGATTGGACAAGCGAGCCTTAAGTTTGGTAGTTTTTACATTGCAAGATACAATTTTTACTAAACGAATCATGGTCAATTGAGATTTGACCTAGACATCAATGAAGGCTCTCAAAAAATCACACGATGCCCACCCTGCATTCTCGGTGGAGTGAATCTCTTCTCCATTTTTTTTTTTAATGAATTTGTTAGCCTTCTTGTCTGCATCGCTTACTTACTCCTTCTTTTCATAATTCTTGAGAGGCAATGGCCTTGTTTTTTTCAAGATTTTTGGAAGGCCATGAGCCTGCCATTGGCTGGAAAATATCATTTTTGTGGATGTTTCACGGTCTATTATTTTAGCCCTCCCCTCAATCATCAAGTCCTCTAGTCGGATTGGACAATTTCTCCCAAAATTTTAGATGTTCTTGGCCTCCAACTTCTCAAGTTGGTCAGCTGCCAAATTGATAGGTGCTTCAACTTTTGGCTCATAACCTTGCTAATAGCTGTTTCCGCCATATTTTTAAGCTAACACTCCCAATTCTTTGATCCCTTTTCTTGATCTCGCTGTTAAAATAGTTCATTTTTAAAAGAACACATTAATTTATCTACAATTTGAAAATTTAATTTTTTTTACATTTTCAAACCTCACTTTTTTAAAAAAATACTATCAAACAGTACAATTTTTACGATTTAATTTAAAATTACACTTCCAATTTGCAAAATTACACTCCTAAACGCACAGTATAGACATAGAGGACTCTTCCCTTTTGTCATGAATAGAACATAAAAGCTGATTAAAGGGTGGCAAATGAAGGAGCTAGAGTTCGGGTTTGGGGGGACTTAGGGTTTGTTTGTTAATCCTTTATACCCCAAACCCAAAATCTTAAAATTCGAACACTCTGATCCATCCAAGTACTACCTCTGTTTGGTAGACTTGAAATTTTCAACATATTAAATTATTTCAAAAATACCCCTCAAAGTCTTTTTTGAAAAAAACTGAATGCTCCTCATTTCAACCTCGCTTTTTGCTTCTTTAAAGTGTATTTTTAGAATAACTGAATATGTTGAAATTTTCAAGTCTAGCCAAACAGAGATATCCACATGATGGATCAGGGTGTTCAGATTTCAAGGTTATGGATTTTGAGGATAAAGGGTTAACAAACATACCCTTGATTTCTATCATTTATTAAACATAGGTTTCGTTGGGGTTAATGAAGGAGAAACTGCTCTTCCAATTCCGCGTACGCTTCCCTCTGACTCAAGTACATCAATAATTTGCGTAGAAAAAAAAGTAATAGAGCCATTATTTTGGACTTTCTGCAAACGGAATGCCTTCCAAGCTAAGTTTTAAACACTGACAAAGAAATTGAAGTTTCGTTGAATCCTCCAAATCTGAAACAAATGCAGGGAACCATCACATTACGCTGAAAAACAGGCTATACTAGCTGCAGGCGAGGTTTGACTCATTGACCTTCTTGCCATTCAGGGCTTCCACACCCTGCATCTTAATGCCTAAATATGTCAGCTTTGTTGGCGCATTCATATTGGTCTCAGTCAATTTGCTCTCTACTTTGTGAAAAAATTACGATTTCCAACTCTTTTTTTTAAAAAAAATTAATGATTTTTTGATTCTTTATTGAGGTGAGAGAATGTTAGATATTAAAAAATGTTTTATTTTTATATTAAGTGGGTGAACACCATTAGCTAGCATATTAACAAATTTTTATTCACATTGTTAAGCTAAATGCAGCTTATTTTGCTCTCATTTTTATATTTTAACTAGCCAAAATAATATTTGCCTAGCTAAATGAGAATGTTCTTAACATTAAGAAATGGCTAATTCTTTTTTATTTTCACGCCCAAAAATGAATATTCATACATAGAATTTTTCCTGTTTCAAAATTAATATGTAAAATTTAATTTTGACCATAAAATTAATCTTTACGTTTTATTTGAAATGAGGAGGTCCTCCTGGCTTCGTACCATGGATCCAATTCCTAAATTTTGAACCCCTTTGAAAATGTTTTATGCTTCATTATTTGGTTGCTCTATTTTTTGCAAACATTTAGAGAGCGAAAAAAGAGGTTATTAGCTAAAAACTTACGATCTTAACCCAAACCCATTATTAACCCATCAATATAGATGTTTTTCTCCATGTTATTACCATACTTCTTTTGTTAAACACTATCTAAATTTTGTAAATTAATATTATACACCACATTTTTTTAATTCTTTTATGTGGCCCTGCCAATCTATTATTGTTATATAACACATTTTTTAAAAAAAAAAAAATTTATGTGACACTGCTAATCTATTCTTGTTATACAGTATTTTTCAAATTTTTAAGCAAAGACGGAAAATCAAAAATCTGAAATGATTTGTGGGTACTAGGCAGTCGGCACATAAAAAATCCTCTACATGAAAAATAGCTTGGGCCAGAAATGGACTGGTCGGTCCATTGTAGTATCCTTCAAAACCGGTCTAAATTTTTAAATAGTGTCGCGTTCACACTAGTTTATAACGTTGAAAGCGACAATAAAGAGAGAATGTGGGACTGTGTGACTCCCACGGATAGTTGTTGCTTGAGGCTGGACTCTGGAGCCCCGCGTGCCCGGGCTAATTCAAGTAAGACCCGTCGTAGTTGGCCATGTGTTTTATCTGGTCAAACTTTCAAAACTGGGACCCCCACTTCTCTCCGTGCTGATAAGCATGTCAGGTCAGTCAGGTCCATGAGTACGACAAGTCTTTGGGGGCCATGCAGAATGACAGATTGTGGGCTCGCCGCTCGACAGCCTTACACATATCAAGAGCATTCACATCCGACGATCACCAAATTTCCTTTTTCATTTTAGTTAAAATTTATTATTTATTAATCATTATTCTTTTAAAAAATCTACGATCTACTAGTTTCTTAATTTTTTTTTTTCCAAAGCATATACATTTTAAAGTCATATACATATTATCATAGAGCGCACCACCAATTTTTGAGCAAAAATAATTAGTCGAATAAAGCTATATTTTTCACCCAAATTTACATTTTAATTAGTTAAAATAACTTTTAACTAGCCAAGTGTGGATGTTAATAATAAAGTTATTATTAGGAAGAATAATTTAAGGTTTAGAGCATTTATATTGGGCTCAACAAATTTAATAAAACAATATTTTTTTCTCTATGCCGTCCTTCTCTCTTCTTGCTTTTGTTTTTTTTTTTTTTTAATAAAGAATATTATAAAAAATAAAGAAATGACATTAAAAAAAAAATGTTTTCAAAATATGACCGTAAAAAATGACAAATTGTTTAAAAAATGTGGATTGTTATGAAATGATATAAGTTTTAAAAATATAATTTATTATAAAAAAAAAAAAATAATATAATAATGATAATGAATATTTTAATAAAATAGTAAAAGTTGTTAGGCTAAATATGTATAATCGAATGTGGGTTCTTTGAAAATTTGTTAGGCTAAAATAAAAAAATAATTATTATTTTAACAAAATTTGTTAATCCCAAATATAATTCTCTTAAATCCCAGTGCATATATTTCATGGCTCCATCCTGCTTATATTACATATAAATACGAAAATTACGTGTGTTGATTATAATAATATTAAATGAGAGAAAAATAAGATAGTGCTTCTTGAAAAAAAATTTGATTTCTATTTTCTAAAATAAAAATATAATAAATTAATTCAAAACACAAAATATTTAAAAGAAAGTAACAAAAAATATTTTTTTTAAACCAAAGATAAATAAATCACATAACAAACATGCCCAAATTCTTTCTCATGGAGATAATTCTATTAAACGCAAGGTTCTATGACAGGATCCGATGCATTATTAGATTGGGCTAAATTTTCTAGGCGAATATGTTAATTGTTTTTAAAAATTGGTAGTACCAGAAATATAAGGGTTACCACCGAGTACATGGAAAAAAATAAAAAAGAAAAGTTAACATAATCTCTTAAACTAATCATCCAATTATCACACGTATTGTTTTCAAGCTTTTAAATTGTTGACAATTTTATTTTTTACGAAAAAATGCTACACCATGGTATTAGTTTTAAAAATATAATTTATTATAAAATAAAAAAAAAAAATATAATAATAGATAATGAATATTTTAATAAAATAGTAAAAGTTGTTAGCTAAATATGTAAATCGAATGTGGGTTTCTTTGAAATTTGTTAGGCTAAAAATAAAAAATAATTAATATTTTAACAAAATTTTGTTAATCCCAAATATAAAGTGCTCTTAAATCCCAGTGCATATATGTTCATGCTCCTATCCTGCTTATATTACATATAAATACGAAAATTACGTGTGTTGATTATATAATATTAAATGAGAGAAAAAAAGATAGAGTGCTTCTTGAAAAAAAATTGATTTCTATATTTTAAAATAAAAATATAATTAAAAAATTAATTCAAAACACAAAATATTTATAAAAGTACAAAAAAATTATTTTTTAAAACCAAAGATAAATAATACATTAACAAACATGCCACATTCTTTCTCATGAGATAATTCTTATTAACTGCAAGGTTCTAGAAGGATCCGATGCATTATTATTTGGGCTAATTTTTTCTAGGCGAATATGTTATTTGGTTTTTAAAAATTGTAGTACGCAGAATAAAGGGTTACCACCAGTACATGGAAAAAAATAAAAAAAAAAAGTTAACATAATCTCTTAAACTATCATCCAATTGACACACGTATTTTTCAAGCTTTTAATTGTGACAATTTATTTTTTACGAAAAATGCTACACATGTATATCTTGCCCACTTCTATGCAAGAGAAGTTTAAATCCACAATTTAATTATGGGACTATATATAATTTAATAGTAGATTTTCATATCGCTTTATAAGAAGATAGACAAGAGATGGATAAAAGAATAAAAACAATCATTTATCATTTTATAAACTACCAAATAATTGTCAATGTTTTTCAAGAATGAAAATACCCTTAATAAAAATAAAATTAAAAAATCTAAGAAAAAAAAATTAAGAAAACACTACCACCCAATTGGCCAAATTTAAAATTAAAAATAAAAATAAAAATAATTTTGTTTTTATAAGGAATTTATAAGGGTATTATTGTCTTATTACAAAATTTATAGAATTATTTATATCTTTTTTTAATCTTAAAGATTTATTTGATAGTTTGAAGAATATTATTGCGATTAAAAATTTTAAAAAATATTATCAATAAAAATTTGAGAAGGTAAATAACTTTTCCATAAAAAAAAAAAAACATTTAGCAGACCTGGGTTTAGAAGAGCATGGAGCAGAGAGCTGAATCAAAAAAAAAAAAAGAAAAAAAGAAGAGAAGCTCAATCAAAGGAGCAGAGATCACGGCAGCCGAGAAATCCGGCACAGGCAAGCCAGTGAGTGGTACGAAGTGAATGAGAGAGAGAGAGAGAGGGAGGAATCTTTGATGCAGAGAGGGAGGTGTTGGCCACTCAGGCACAGAAGCAGCAGGCAAATCCAATTATTGTTTCCCACGCTGCCCAACATCCATCATGTTGTCGGCCCTCTTCTATGCAAATTCCCAACTCAACCTTTCTCTTCTCGTCCAGCTTACCAAACCTCAAAAACCTCTCTTCTTCTCTTTCTTCATTTTTATTTTCAATACATGAAATCATCAAATTCATTGCATTCATTCCACCTCCTTTCAACATTCGACTTGCACTTTACCAATTTCCTCTTTTATTTCAATATTCAATTCACAACACTCACTCATATTCGACTCATCCAAATAGTCATATATGTCCTTTTGCTTGCCCTTTAACAAACAATAATAATAATAAAAAAAGCTTGACATTATTTAGGCTAAACATTTGACTAATTGATATAATGTTGCCTAGCATTGTAGCTTAACATTTTCTAAGTTCAATTAATTTTTTTTAATAAAAAAGTCTAATTCTCTCTTCTCTTTGAAAATAATTATAATATATAAAGAAAAAATATTTTAAATGGAATTATGAAAGTAGATGGTTAAAATATTAAATCAGATGTAAATACTTTTCAAAAAATGAATAGTTAATTTTATTATTATTTTTTTTTAAAAAAAAAAGCTTGGTGTTCCTCTTTTGCAAATAAAAAAAAGCTTCATAACTTTTTACAAAAAGAGGTCCATCATTTTTGCAAAAAAAAAATCAAATATGAACCAAAAAGATTGACACCAATTATTTTTTTAAAAAAAAAAAATTATTTAACAAAATAATTGCTTAACCGAGTATGAATAGCTCTAATCCGGACAACAAAGGACCCGTTTGGCAAAAGTTTTTATTATTCACTGTGTTTCACTATTCATCACTTTTCCTAAACCAAAAAAAAACATTCCCACTTTTTATATCACATCAACCACTTTTTAACAACTTTTTTCATTTTTTATTACTATTAAAATAAAAAATTAACTAAAAAACAAAAATTTTTATTTTTCCATACAAAAAATTTACAACATTCTCCCTACTTTATATCACATCAAAAGTCAAACAACCCACTATTCACAACCCATAACCTTTGCCAAACAGGCTCAAAATTAACGGAGATCCCAGTCCACCTAAAACTTAAGCTGAAAGTAGGTCTCGTGAAGTGCATTATCTGTTGCGCATTTTAAGCTTCCATTGCGGAGGGAGATAGACGAATGAGTTGAAAAAGCTATCTAATATTTAACTTGTTTGACCAAAAGAAACCTTTTCTTTTCTTTTCTTTTTTTAAT